>MU280186.1:507563-894332 GCA_022385635.1 Xylaria scruposa | reverse complement strand
AATATATTTATTTTTAATTTTTATAAAAAATTATTTTAAAAATTAAAATAATTATAATATTAAATAATTTATTTTTATTAATTTTAAATTATTAAATTTATATTATATTAATTTTATTATTTAATTTTATAATTAAAAAATTTTTTAAATTTTAATAAAAATCTTTTATTAAAATAAAAAAAAAATTATTATAAAAAAAAATATAAAAATTTTTTTTATTTTTAAAATTAAATTAATATTTTTTTTAAATTTTTAAACTTTTTAATTTATTTATATTAATTAAAATATAAATAATTTTATAAAATTATAATAATTTTAAATTTTTTATATAATAAAATAATATAAAATTAAATTTTATTAAAAATATTAAATAAAATAATTATAAATATATATTAATTTTATAAACTTTAATTAAAAAAAAATTTAAAAATTATATATTTAAAATTAATAATTTTTAATAAAATTAATAAAATATTAAATAATTATATAAAATTAAAACTTTTTTAAATAATAAAATAAAAAAATAATAATTAAATTTAATATTAAAAATTTATATATATAAATTTTAAAATTTTAAACTTATCGCAAAATTCGTATAATAATTAATATAAGTGCTACCCCTTACCCTTTAACCCCTCACGCGTATTTCGAACCCCGATATTACAATTTTACATAAGCCGCCACACTTACACTGCTTCACTATATAAACTATAACGCTCATTCGCTTGCTACTTCGACGTGCCTAGCGGGCGGTACGCCCTCAACTATCTGATTGCGGTAATGATCTCCCGTTTAGGCATCTAACTGAAGTAGTGCGCGCGGACTTACATCCGAGTTATTAGTTCTGCGATCTTTCGTTGGTTGTGGATATGTAGTCTTTAGATTACCTCCTAATCAGGGCCCAATGCTGTCGGGCTGATTCAGTATGAATGGGATATTTGAGCCGTAGTCGTAATGAACTCAGGTGTTGACATTGCTGTTTGACTTTACGTTGCATCTTCATCGTTTTTCTGATTGACGAACATCCGATTTCAATCTGACGATCAATCTCTATCCCTACCTACATGGGTTCAAATGCGTATCTACGCTGTATATTATTACTCGAACTCGTCACCCATTGGATGTATAGTTGGCGGCCTATTAAAATTCCCTCCAGCATCCATGCGTTCATAATGAAACGAGTTATACATAGTTGCCACGCACCCAGCCGACACATACTGCCAGCCAACATATTCATCCGTGCAGCCGTCAACTTCAGGATATCGGCGATGGGGGTGTGTGTACCGGCCACCAGGTGAATAATCCCCGTCGATCATGACGATAACGGGCCAATCCAACAGACTGGAGCCACTGGCTTTGGCTTCAGAGTATCGCTTGAGAGTGTCGAGGCACTTCTGGTCGACGTAGAGACAGTACGTGAAGCGCGGGAGCCGGGTGCTTGGATGAGTCGCCCAAAATGCACTCTGCCTCGCGAGCATGACTGCCTCAGAAAGCTCTTGAGAGACGCTGTGCTGGTCCCTCCACTGCACGAAGCGCTCGCGCACCTGCTGCTTGGAGGCGCCGTTCAGGGTCTCCTCATCCTCGACGACGGTCCATTGCGCGTATTGCTCCAGCAGCCAATCGCGACCGTGGTACTCCAGCTCGTGGTGTACTCGCTCCTTGAAAGCCTCCATGTAGCGATTCCACGCTTCGTTGTCGCCATAAGTGCAACGGTAGATGAGGAACCCCCATGTCTCGAATCCGGTTTTCCGCATGGTATGCGCGGTGCACCCCATGGTGCTGTTCCAGTCGAACTCATCGGTGAGCTCGGATAGCTTCATGGTAAACATGGTGGTGTTGGTTGAAGTCGCTGACTTCTGAGATGGTTTGTTGAATGACGAACTGAAAGAGATTGATGAAATAGTCCCTCGTTTGATCGTCCGAGGGTTGGACTGAAAGAATGCAGATGACGGAGGGAAACAGACAGATCTTGCAAAAGATCGAAGAGCCTTTCTCATTACAGTTTGGGTAAGTGTCCGAATGGGCTGTGAGGGCTTTTTTGTAGGTCTTGTATTATATTTACCAATTGGCTGTTGGCTGTTTACTTTGTCTTGGCTGTTGGTTCTTGAGCGTTGGTCCCTCCTTAGTTGTTGGTTCCAGGTAGCTACTTACTTACCTACGGTGCATACCGGTATTATGTGGGGCCTCCTAGCTGGGCTTCCGCCGGCCGCTATTCTGCATTTACAATTCCACATTATATTATCGCTATTCATTGATAGTACGATGAAATTTGTTTAGTATTGCAGAATTGTGCATTCACTCAAGTTCAATCATCAAGCATGACTACTTACGGTCCTTGCTGATAACTTGAATCTCTGCATTTTGCGCTGGAGAAGATTCTCGCAACTGTTGAAAATCTCGACGATCGAGTTACTGAAGTCCCAGAAAGAAGACATTGAAACGGAACAGTAGTAGGAGAATTAAATTCTGATTAATAAAGTCTAGTAAATATAGGAACCTATACTTTAACGAAAGATGAATTTGAACATTTTTAAGTAACATCTCCGAGATCCCAAGCGAGTACTGAGTTACAATATTACGAACAGTAATTACTACGTATAGTGAGTAGTACATGAATAATGTGTTAAATTTATGGAACACCAGATAGATTAGTTTACCAACATAGCTTTTACATATGGATCATAAAACTTATAACTGATAATATATATAATAGTCTATGTTGATTGTAAAATAGACCCAATCGAAGATATAAAGAAGCGAATCAACGATACCACCTCAGATTTAGAGTTTCGAAATGCCCTCTTAAATGGGATAGACGATTCGCTTCGGGATCATATCAGTTCACATTTGCCCTGCCGGGCTAACAATTATTCTCATCGTTGTCTTATCTAAAATTCTACGGCCCTGTGTGTCTTAGAACCTGCCCGTTTGCCTTCGCATGGGCTTGTTTGTACTTATTGGCATCGGCATCAGTCTTCTGACGCTCACCTTAGTAGACCATAGCTCGGAGTGCCCTTTCAGACCGTGGCTTCTGCCGACACTATGCCTTCTATACGTCACTAAAGATATAATCGGCATCGTTAATGTAACGGCTTGTTAAAAAAAAAAGAGTACAAAGGTTGAGAGACCTTAAAATGAAGCGCTACCCAGTGGGGTCAATGTACCACCCCCAGTATTTTTCCTATATAATTTAATAATTAGGGGTAACGGTAGTTGACAAATACGATTTCTAGGTATAAATAAAGTGGTGATATAGAAATACATCGCGTTTTATTTTAACTCTCATGTTGGTCTTGCATGACTCCCGCCCGGCTACTCGAGCTCCATGTCAAGCGAATAAAACAGTTTAGGAATCATCTGCAGCCCAAAGCTGACATACATCTCTGCGGCTGCATCTTTTGTTAGATGGCTTTGTGCCTTACTCTCTCCCAACTAGGCTGGGGGCTGGATAATAAGAATCGATTTCCGTCTTGGGTTACATTTTGTCAGACTCTCGCGAAGCCTTGCGATACCTACAGCTGCATATCGCCTCCCTAGAGTGACAGAACAAAGAGGGAATTTTGTATATAGATCTCTAGCTTGTAGATGTCGTAGTTTGAGCTCCTTGTGCAACAACAAGTATTCAAGACTTACCCCTACGTTGCCTTCAGTATCCAGAGGTCGTGGCACATTTGGTTATGAGGATGTCGGTTTTATTATCTCTGTCTCTAGGAACAAACCTAGCCTAGGTAACACAGCATATTCATTGTCAGAGCTAAATATAGATTTGCATTGGTCATCCATGTCAGCTCATTTCATGAATACACACCCTCTAAGGTTGGCGGTCGGCTTGGCTTCCCCTCAATCCACCATCATGCTCTTCATTGTCGCGTAGATTCCAGATGGGAGAGACAAATCTCTGGCACCGAAAAGACCTCCAAGAAGCGCCTTAAGCTCACAAGTATGGCCCAAACAGCTGTAATTCGTCGGCTGATTGTTTGTGTAGACGATGTAAGTTCACTAGAGTCTTTCATTCCCTTTTTAGTAGATCTCGGAGATACATTTCATCTCCATTTGCATATTCTACTACAACCACGGATTACTCTTACCACAGGTGGACATTATTGACTTCGGTGTTATGTATAGTCTAATTACGATGAGGATGGAACACTAGGTGAGTTCGAATTCGCTCTTCGTTTCTGCCTTTCAACTCGGAATATACTAATAGTAAAAGGTCACGGCAATGCAAGCAATGTTTACAGGCTCCGAAGTTTGGCTGCGACGGGAGCCGCCCTGATCGATCCCCTAGGCCGCCCCGTGGACCAAACAGTGCGATACTACCGAGCCGCCAAGGAAAGCAGCCCATTCGCGCGCCTGCAGAGCCGCGCAGCAGGCCCCATAGATCAACAGATCAAGTACATCATCGAAGACATATGTCAAGTCAGTGGGCCGCAGGGCGAACTCTTTCTGTACGGGTCTGGTCGAGGCGCGTACGTGGTTCAGGTTGTCGCGTCGCTGCTACATCTGATGGGAATCCCGAAGTCGATGGGCAACTTCGAAAGCGTGTATCAGAGGGCATTGGCGCTTTCGAAAGCTCGAATACGAAACGACGCTCTGAACGGCGGTAAGTTGACGGCGTACCTCAAGGCGTACTGCTACGATCCCCCAACGATACAATTCCTGGGCGTCTTTGATGCCCTGCGAGCAGACGCTGAGAAACACGAATATGAATCATACTTCGTCAGCTCTGTGCGCCATTTCCGCCATGCGCTCGCTTTCAATGATACCCAGACGACACCGTACGTGTGGAAGACACCAGTGGACGAGGAGATCCAAGATCGATCATTCATTCAAGCCTGGTTCATGGGCTTCCACGTTGATGTTTGTGGGGGCCTTGAACATGACGGCCTATCGCTATTCCCGCTCCAGTGGATGCTCCTGGAGAGCATCAAAGCTGGCCTTGTCTTAACGTCGGATAGGAGCAGCAATACAATCACGTCGCTCGTGTTTCCGCAGTTCGCCGGCGGTATTCCTGACTTGAAGGCTGAGGAGAAAGCCCATTGGCGCATCAAGTATGTCAATGGTATTGAAGTCACCTTATTCGACCTCCAGAGCGTACAGGTCGACGCTGAATCTGGGCCCGATCATTCTATACAAATTAAGGTTGGCAATAACAGTCAAAGAAATCAACGCAAAATTTTCAGCAGCGATAAGAGTCTCATAGGGTGGTCGTTAAACAGTCCGTATGGAAATATTATCCACCCCTCGATATTTGCGACACTCGATCGGAACGCCCGGTTTTATAACCAAGGAGTCTTTAAGACGAGGAAAAGAGAACTTGCTGCCTTTCTAGAATGTGTAGATGACCAGGGTATACATTCACCATGGCTTGAGGGGATCTCTTTATTAGATACAGGAGTGACCGCTTTCAGAATCTTGGTCTGTGGAAAGACCGGCGTCGGAAAGTCCACCCTAATTAATAAAGTGTTTGGGGTTGAAATGACGGAGGAATCGACGACATATGACCAAGGTGTACACGACATTAATAAAGCATTCGAGAGTCCGAATCATCCTGGCTTGCTAATCCACGATTCCCGGGGTTGGCAGGCTGGGAGCGACACAGAGCTTAACGAGATCGCCAAATTCCTGCGACATCGCGCCTTCCAGAAAAACCCGGCAGAGGCTCTGCACGTGATTTGGTGAGGGAAGGTCCCTATTATTGTTCAAATTCGCTGCTAACAAATGGCCTTACAGGTTCTGTGTAAATTCGGACGTTAGCCGCATCGAAGAAGCGGATAGGCGGACATTCGGAGTGATCGCTCAATATTCTAGCGATGTCCCCGTTTTCATAATTGGAACTAAGAAAGATTGTCTTATCGCGCCTCGAAAATTTGAGCTCTTGGAGATGTACATGAAGAAGTCAGGGGACTATGAAGAAGCAAAGCGTTTAGCTACAGAGGAGGCCAATAAGCATGCAGAGAAACAATTCTTACAGCTGCGAGATCAACTATCGAAACTCGAGCACTACAAAGCAGACGGGTTCTCCTGCATATCGAGGGGTGAGCTTTGATCGAAGGAGGAAACATTACTTCTGCCCCTATGCTAATATCTCTATTAGACGACGGTGAAGGCATCCGCAAGCTAATTGGCGACACTTTGGACCTACTTACTGACGAGCGCGTGCGTGTTTTCTGTGTGGCTGCCCAGGTAGTTGACGTAGAGCAGAAGATTGACCAAGCCATAACAGAGGTCATGCGACTCGGCACCCATGCAATTCGCACGGCGATGGTTCCTCTCCCGGCATCGGGTCTGATTGGCACACCCACGGTTTCTCGGATCCTCTGTGAGCATGTCATACAGTGTTTTGGGTTCCCCAAGACGACACCGGAGGCTGTCGAGGAGATCATGTCAACAGTGGTGATGAAGAACCTTAAGGATTTTATGCGGGTGTCGCTCGTGCACTTCGCGTCTATTGGCGCCATTGCAGTAGGCGCGGCGATACCATCCTTTGGAATCGGTCTCGTCGCAGGCGTTGCTGGATGCATTCTCGCTGCTCCTCCTACAGCGCGGATGCTACTCAAGTGCGCGTGCGATATGATCTTGATCCTCGAGCGGTCTTTCCGGTACCAGGGGAAATATATCTCGGTGAAACAACTGGAGGACGCCGCGGTGTACTACACGACGACGATGACTAAAAGACTAGATGGGACACCGATCCTATTGCAGAAACATGTCCACGAACAGATCGACCAGATGGTCCCCCTGAGAAAAGTAGGCGTCGGCTTCAAATTCGGTAAACTTCGATCCGGCCTACAGGAGATCATCTACATGAATAGGTTCAACCAAGATACGAAGATCCCAAGTAGATTAAGCTCAATCCAAATTGACACACGAGACGAGCTGTCCTCGTCCTCTCCAGAAACACCGAACGGTCCTACCCCACTTCTTCAAAAGACAGGTCAGGATCGGGAAGGCGACCATTCGGCGCCGGCGCCGACGGACACCCTACCCGATTTGGAGGCGAACCTCAAGTACCTAGGCCCCACCCCAGTTGGTCACCGCGTCGCCGAGCTAGACTCGGATTCCGCTGTGATTCGAGCACAGCCAACCGAACTTGTTGGGACGTCGATAGTTGTCAAACCGGCTACCGTGTCGGAATTAGAAGGCGATTACGGCCTACCCGATCAGACGCATCCAGACTATGCATCTTCGCCGCGGCACAATGTGCAATTCGCTGAGACACTCTACACACCAATTGAAGGGCCGACCCAGGCCCGACGTCCAGCCTTTACAACACCAAGCCAGTCGACCGAGAACCGTGTGGTGAGAACTAAGACTTCAATGAACATTTTAAAGTCTACTATGGGGAAGTTCAGATTCAGGAAATCTTGAACAGGATTTGACTTAAGACGTTACATCCCATGTAAAAGAGTAATGAAGGCATTCCTTAGTGATATAATTGTTCACGGAATATGACATTACATTGGGACTCCCATACTGTTCGTTTAACTCCAGATATTGAAATCTACGCGATATAACAATAAACATGTATAATAGTGTTAAGTTTAACTCCGGTTATCGTCAAGAATTCTCGACAATGTGATTAGGCATACATGAGATAACGTTTTGATAGTTTGAGTTAGGAGGGAAACGTGCACCGAATTTCAGGTTTTGATGAGCATTACTGATCTTCTCGTGCGTAAATTATTTACTCGGAATATGAGACATCGCATCGCTACCTAGGAGGATAAACAAGACACATTTCCATTAACGTGGTATTACGGGCCAGATGACGCGACTAGTACAGCATCCTGCAGATGGGAAACTTATAGACAACCATTCAAAGATTCTAGAATCTTTGTACTTGTCATCAATTGCGGAAAAGTCAAGACTAGTGAGTGTCTTTCTGATAACCGAGTATATAGTCCTCATCACGGAAAAAAAAAAAAAAAAAAACTGCAACACTATACCGGTTCCCTATCAAAAGATAGAACGTTGCGCAGGCAAGGCATTGCTAATACACACTTCTTCCTGTTTACTGTACCAACTTAGTTACGGGTACCGTAATAAGTGCTGAGAAAGGTCAGGAATACGTTTTCTATTCTAAGTATCAGAAATACGTGCAAAGCAGGTACAGCTGTTGAGCGGTCTTATGCTGCCATATGTGTTTAAGAAAAATACTCCGGTTAGAGATGGGATAGAAAAATCGTTTGAAACTAACACTATGTAATACAAGATCCTTACAAGAAAGCTGTCTTCATTTGATTGCCATCTGCGGCCATGGGAATTCGTATTGAACCTCCCAGTCTACGATAACAGGTGTTGTTGTTTGTCTCTCCTTGCGTCCGATGCTGTCTCATCCATTAGGTCGTAGATATGATAAGCTTGAGAACACAAGACTCAATTCCTCCTTGTTAGTCACTTTTCATGGCGGAGTCGTCTGACGTAGCGCACACAGGATTCTTAGATGTGCAACGTGGTTCTGACACTGTTACCTGTATGACTATCTGAAAATGTCTTACACGCGTCCGTTGTAGGGAACACATTTCACCAGAGATTCTGTATACGTCAGTATCTCCGGTGGCGCTCCGGATTTTATATCTATCGTTATATTTCTCACCAGAAGTGTAAAACCCTCCCATAGCCTCATACTAGTCGGCCTAAACAAGCATGTAGGCTTGAAAAAGGGGTAAATAGGCTCCATCAAATGTTTCTGGCGTGAATATATATCACACATTTCTCCCTCGCATCATCTCTATGGTATTCCACCTGAAACAATATTGTTGATGCTACTAAAATACAAATTATATCATCTAAAACCCAAACACAGACTTCTTAGGTTACCCGAATTGAAGACAGATCGGTTATGCTTTTACTTGATATGGACGAAGGGCGTAGTGCGACGCTCCTGAGTGAGACAATGTACAAGGACTACGCGAGTCGTGAAGAACTTTGGCTGCAGTAAAACGTTCCTTGGGCTGAAACATGCCTATCAATTCCTTGGCTCTCGGAATGCATGGCGGATATCTTCGCCAAGACATGGATTTCGCTGTCTCAACCTATCCCTCAACACACGTAACGATGAACACTAATATTCGTAGTATCATCCCATATATAATTTATCTCTTGGCATGTCGCTCTTTTCGAAGAACCTAGTGTCCTCGATGTCCAAACATATTGCCAACGGAGGTCTTCTGGTTTCTCATCAATGGTTTATTTTTCATACCATTTCACACAATGCCTACCCTTGACGTAAGTGAGCTTAATATTGTAGTAGCGATTCTTGGTAAGCGAGAACCGGAAATTTGTGACGGGAGTTTTGCTAAGATATACCATCAAGGTTCGTTTGCGGTGGCATATGGTTTGTTTGCTGTTTGGTTCAAGAGTGTGTGGTATCTTGGCGAGGCTCGTGAGTTGTTCCTATTTCTTTATCCAATAGTGCAACCTACTAACAGATAATCAGTGCCAGCCTTCATTATTGGAGTGATCTTGGGGCCTGTGGCAGCGAAGTTTCTTGATCCCGAGAGATGGGGCTCAGCAGCGCCGGGCCAAGAACCTACCATCACGCTCGGCGTGATGAGAGTGATGATCGGGATTCAGTTGTAGGCTCAATATTCGCTCATGAAGTCCGATGATGCCTTCTACCTTCTCGTCCATCGCCTGTGTTCCGGGTTCCGGGACTATCATAGCTGATGAGTACTCAACAGGGTAATCGCGGGATACCAGCTGCCTGCAAGATATCCGCGATGGCATTGGAAAGAACTGGCTGTCTGTCTTATCCCCATCATGACTCTCATGTGGCTGGCTACCTCTATGTGCATTCTTGCGACGATACCCAACGTATCGCTGCTGGCCACTCTGGTCATCGGCGCATGTGTTACCTCTACAGATCCGATCTTATCACAAGCGGTTGCTAAAGGTCCATTCGCTGATAAATATGTTCCGCGATCATTACGCGAGATTATTTCTGCCGAAGCGGGAGCGAATGATGGCTTTGCGTCTCCGTTCCTGATGCTCTCGGTCAATCTGATGCGTTTATCTGTTGGACGCCCAGAGACCATAGTCGACGCAATAGTTGAAAGGGATACTACCAGAGGTGTCGGTTCGCATCCCGGTGATATCGGCATTGCGATCGGGAATTGGGCAATAGAGACCCTTGTGTATATTGTTTTGTTAGCCAGCGTCTATGGCGTGGTGACAGGATACTGTGCCAGAAAAGCCATTCGTTTTTCGTTGTCCCATAAATGGATTGATACAGAAAGCTATCTTCTCTTCCCTACCGCACTAGGTGTAAGTAATTCTTGAGATGGTGATGGCGTCCTTGGGGATGTTTGGTCTGACAGCTTTCTCTAGCTATTCATCGTCGGGACCTGTGGCGCTATCGGAACGAGCGATCTCCTTGCCTGCTTTGTGGCTGGATGTGCATTGAACTGGGATGGGCAATTTCTGGCCGAAGCCGAGCGGCGCCACGATGAAGTTAATTCTTGCATTGACGTACTGCTAAACTTTGGCGGCTTTATGTACGTCGGGGCCGCCATACCATGGGAGCAATTTCATCAACCCGATACTACTGGAATCACTCTACCACGCTTACTTGGTCTTGGAATCCTTGTTTTAATTTTTCGACGTATTCCTGCTCTACTTATGACCTACAAGGCTATGCCTTCAATAGTCAAAAACTGGAAAGAGGCTGTTTTCATGGGTTATTTTGGCCCTATAGGTGTTGGGGCAGTATACTATTTGGAGCATACCCGATTGCTATTCCACCCAGACAACCCACGCGAAAAGGTACTTTTAGATGCTCTATATCCAGGTAAGATGAAAAGGAAACCCGCCACATAGTTTGTACTAATACGGTGCTGTAGTTGTCTATTTCCTCGTATTGGTGTCTATTGTCGTCCATGGCCTCTCTATTCCGGTTTTGAGCGCTGTCTATAGATGCTATGGAGTGAGCACAATCACAAACGACGCGGTCGAGATTCGGAGGAGGAGCATTTACGTTCCAACACCTCCTAATGCTTTCAAGGGAGACCATGACACCTTCGTCGCTTACAATCGCTTCTTTCGCCCGTGGGACAACCTCAGCATGCTTCCGCTGGCCCACACGCGGAGCCGTGAAGATCAGTGCAGTACACCTATGGAGATTGGTGAAGAGACGAAGAAAAACGAGATAGGTACGCTATAGGAAGTAGCTTGATATCGCGCGCATATTGCTAATCTTCCACAATTAGACCATATCGAGATACGGAACGTTGACGGCTAGGAATCGAAAGATTCATGAGATTGACGACGGGCTCCCAGGACATATCGAGGGTCGGTTGAAATGTATTGTTAGCTTCTGGAATCACATGTCCGCGGTTGACTTTGATGGATAGAGAATAGACTTGACTTAGTAAGAATGGATTGGTGGACAATGACCACATTCTTATTCCTTTGAATATAGTTTTGGCTAGGTGACTTAAAAGTGAAGAGATACTGACCCATCCTAATTGGTACACTGTAGCCTCCGACAAGCTCAAATTTTTACCATTGGTAGCTTCGTGTCGACACAACAAACTCTCTCCGATACCTGGCTTCCTGAAATAGATTACGTGCATTATTATAGTGTGCATGCGTGTGCAAGATTGCATATCAAGACGCATTGCATACACCAGTGCGTCGCATCTTCTTGCCTCATTAATTTCCAAAAGAGGAATGTGGGTTACCCGCTTCTTGTCCTCGTCTCCACTTTTTAAAGAATACGGCGCAGATACGGCGGGTAAGGTTATTAGTACGAAACTTAGAAAAATATCTTATTCAACAATCTCCCGAGGCTTCCCAAGTATCATTCTGCTGCGCGGAAAAAGATCCGTGAAATTAATGCCGAGTGTCATAGTACTAAAGAACTCGAACTATCTACCTGTTAGTGCGGTAGGTATTTTCCTGAGGACTGCCCCGCCCATGATCGAGGGGCAGGCTTCAGTTTGTTTTAGTTACGCAAATTTAAAGGCTCCGACATACATGTAAGGTTTGAGGTCTGGTTTGAATATATCGATTCCCTTTTTGTTAAGGAGTCATATCTCTGTATACCTTTATATACTTGAAAAAATGCCGGTTACGGGCCTAATACAAATACTTGGTTCTGGAGGCAGCGTAGGGATTGCGGGAATTATTGTAAGCGTTGTATTCGTACTAGAGTATACTACTTCTCTGTTAACCCCCTTTTACTTTCCTGTGCTTATTATTCCAGGTTCATCATCCGCTTCTGTTATTCTGGTGCCTGCTGAGCTTGTTGCGCATGGCTGTGCTTCCTTATCTGCACAAGCAATCCTCTGGCGCAACACGAGTCCTCTTTTGGTTAGAGTCTTGATGGCATTGGTACTGCGACCGAACACGCTCTAGCCAGACTCTATGCAGATAGGGGATGATGACCCTGAGCATAATTTACCTTTTCTGATAGGGTGCATCTAAAACCTTCTCCACGTGGTATTGTAAGGCTTGTAATGGGGCACCTGGTTTAACCTTCACTTCTTTTTTTCATCGCGTTCGCTTAGGTGAGCGCGCAGGCTGTTCAACTACACCTGCCGTTGTGCTTTTCTTCTTCTGCGTTTATTCAATTTGCCTGCTTGCGGAAGAAGTCGGCGCCTATCCCCAGGCTCGCTGCTCGCCCGAGAAATTAATCGTCGCCCTGTTCTTTTGTTGCAGAGCGCATGTCTCCCCAGCGCTTCACTCCCAGATTGAGCGCAACAATTCTGTTCCAACCTGCAGCTTCTAGGGGTTAACGGTACTGGTCGAATGATGATGGTCAAACGTTTACTCGCCTTTAACGGCCCGATTTCGAACGCTTCGATCCAACACAAGCTCAAATACCTCATCGCCGCAGGTCTCGTCGCCTTGGTGTTTTATCTGGCTGTCCTAAATCAGTTCGACCACATATTTATTATCGATTCCCCCCACGATTCACCCCATGCACACTCCCATAATCTTCCACCGCCAATCGCGAACCACCCAATCGACAAGTTAACCAAAGACGCCGAAGTACAATTTAAACAGCTGCTTGCAAAGCGCTCCGTCACACTAGAACAGGCCGCGAGCCGGTATCGCGAACGTCGGGGACGACACCCTCCGCCCGGGTTTGACAAGTGGTTTTTGGCCGCCCAAAAATCCAATGCAATCGTAGTCGAAGACTTCTTCGATCGCATTTACCACGACATCGGCCCGTTCTGGGCTTTCGATCCGGCGCATCTACGACGAATGATCAAAGATGAACAGCATTACATACGGGTCCGAGATGGCAAGGCATGGTTTGTATCGGATCATCTCGAGCTTCGTCAGCCTTGGGTCCAACGATGGACAGAGTTAGTGCAGGAAATGATGCCCAACTTGCCTGATCTTGACATGGTCCTTAATGTTATGGATGAGACGAGAGTTCTAGTCCCCTGGGAAGACGTAAACAAGTATGTAGCCGAGGAACAGCGTCAGCGCAATATCTTCCACCCTTCCGAAGCCGTTGCCCAATACACCAAATACCAAGACGAGCCCCGCGACGATGACGAGCCAGCAATTAAGGTCGAATGGATTGGTAATGAGTTGCATCAATATTGGGACCATTACCGAGTAACTTGTCCACCGGATACACCGGGTCGTAATGTGTCCAGCTTGGAGACTCTCGCCCGCCCGCCGATCTATCCAACACAGGCCATGCCCTTTGCTTTTGAAGGGTTTATCAAAAATTTCACTGCATCAACGGATCCTTGTTTGCAACCCCACCTCCGTGGTATGCACGGAACTTTCATCGAAAGCGTTAGTATGTCAACAACACATTCTCTCTTCCCCATTTTCGGCGGATGCAAGCTGCCAGGCAACAACGAGATTTTAATACCAGCTGGTATGATTCTCGATAGCTATGATCTGTTTAGTGGGGGGGATTCTCATGGCGGAAAATGGGCACGAAAAAAGAATGAGCTAGTATGGCGCGGTGTCGCGAGCGGCGGGCGGCACAAGGACGACAATTGGTGGGGTTTCCACCGCCTCCGATTCATCCAGATGATGAACGGTACCACTGTCTCGCTCTTAGAGGCTGGCGAAGATATCGCTCCCAGCTTCCGCCTACCAGAGGCCAGCGAACACCAGGTTTTAGCGCAAAAAGAGAACGGCTTAGGCAATTGGCTTTCGTCGTTCAGCAACACAGCATTCGTGAGATTCGAATGCTTCCCTAAACAGGAGGACGGTAATTGTTGGTACCTGGACCCGTATATGAAATTGACAGAATCAATTCACATGAAAGATCAATACGACTATAAATTCCTACCCGATATCGATGGAAATTCATATAGTGGGAGGTTTCGGGCGTTCATGCGGAGCACAAGTCTCGTGCTAAAGTCAACCATCTATACAGAATGGCATGATGACCGCCTCACCCCCTGGGTTCATTTTGTTCCCTTCGACAATACCTATGACGACATATATGCTATTCTAGAGTACTACCTCAATGGCCACGATGCACAAGCAGAAAAGATTGCTGAAGCGGGGAGGGAGTGGTCTGAGAAGGTAATGAGAAGGGAAGACATGATGCTATACGTTTGGAGATTATTATTGGAATATGCAAGGGTTATGGATCCGTCTCGGGAAAGGTTGGGCTTTGTCGGGGACTTGAAGGATTAAAGATAGCTTGCTAAGGCTACACGTTGGAAAGACTAAACGCTGCTTACGAGTTGGACTATATGAAGTTGCATTCCGTACGGTCCCCCTGTATCAACAACACAATAGTCGATTATTAATATTAATAACTAGTGTCAACACTCGGTTCTCGGCATCCAACAATTGAGGATACTATGAGACAAATCATGTTTTGAAGCATGCATAGTGGCAAAGTTATATACTATTGCACACCTCATCAGCCTCGAAACTGATAGACTTGATACAACATACCAGACTCTACACTACGATCTCTAGCCGGGATGGATGGGGATAAGAATTAGATAACCGTGAAGGGTATACATACAGCACCGGGACCTTTTTTCACTGTCCAAGCAATGTGCGAAGGTGTACTTTACTACAGCCTTTGTCCTCGAGTGGACAACCTTCACCGAGCCCGAACCTAGTATCGGCCATTCCTGAACTCGACATCTTTTCTGAAGGTCCACGACGATCCGTCACAGAAAATGCTCTTATAGCCCAACACACCCTCGATCAAGCTGAGGACTATCGTCGGCGAGACTGTTTGAGTGTGGTAACGCGACTCCGAGACGATTGTCAGACGGTCATACACAACACCAAGGCCGAACGCGGATTGATGTAATTGGACCTCAGCTAATGGAGGCTTTTCGACGGGTAAGTTAGTTGCATCAATACTATAGTGCTAGTGTATAGGTGGGAATGAGTATGACACGCGCTTACCCTTGTCGTATTGTTATGGTTTGTCCTGGACCACTTCTTAAGATAATCAGCTATGAACTGTAGCGTTGGACTGTGGCCACATTGAACGTCGATTGATCCTTTGCCGTGATAATGCACTATGAGGTGGTATGGTGGCTTGAGGAGGAGCTCGTCCGGGCGCGATATGGTAGTGACGTCGGGTATCACGTCGAACGAGGGAGATGGCTGTGTAGTAGCACCATATCTTGGGGGCGCTTCGATAACGGCGGCATTACCCGTCCTGTTGTCGACCGTCACGTCTGCCCAGTCTCCCGCTGCTGTCGCGGGCCCGGTGGCTGATGATGCTTCGTGTCTTGCTTTTTCGTCGAATACCTTTAGCAAGTTGCCCATGAAGAACGATAGCGTGTAGGCTTTTGACGGAACTGCGCTTTTAGGTAAGGATATCACGAATCCACCTTCTTGATCCGACCAAGATATGCCCATTTCTTGGCCCTTGGATGCCTAGATATTCATGACTACGTCAATTTGGTGGACGACAAATGTGGGACATGAGCTCATACCCCGATGGAAATACGGATATGGCTCTCCGTCCGCTCCAGAAGCGTGTCTGCCCATTCTGCGTTCGCCTCGTCGTCGGCGAGAGTACTGAGCGCTGTGCAGCACGCCTCTACTGCCGTGGCAACAGATGGCGCGAGGGTTGCTTTGTCAGGGTGGAAATCGCCGAGCTCTGCGTAAAGGAGCGGCCATTCTGGACTGACGGCGACCCTCACACCTATCACCTCCTTCAAGTTCCGGATCGCCTTCTGCACCGGCGCATCTTCATTATCCCACGAGTCGCGGATGCCGATCTGCACTTTGATCGGACTTTCAGGACATCGTCTTTGTTAGCCTGGCTTAATTCATTGGATGTACGTGTTCCGCATTCACTCACAGCTTAGACATGGTCGGTGGATCTTCCTGTTATCATGTAATTCGTAGTTGCTACGTTTTCAACTACAGTTACGGTAAGAAGTTTCCGCACCATTTAACAATCGCACGGGAACGGAGTGCATCTTTGCCATGCACGCTAACACATGCACTCACGACGAAACAGCCAAGGCTTTCCGCGAGGCTTTTCACTTGTACCAAGATGGCTTGTGTTAAAATCCAGAGCCAAGATTCAGCTGAAGGGTCCGGTAATGGCGGTGTTGGCCATAGGTAGTCCAGCTAGCGTAGAGCTAACACTTTCTATAGTACACATATGCGTAGATTGGCAAAGGGGCGAACAAGACTAACACAAGCTTGCCTCTTTCTTTCTGGCTATTGTTATATCCTCGCTTGAAAATGCCCGTTCCGCCATGTATCTACACTAGGAAGCGGAATGGTCCGCCTTCTTACTTATAATGCAGGGTCCTGACGAAGAGCGATTGCAAATGTTGAGACCTGTTAATCAGTGTTGAGCAAGCGGTGTAATCGGCCTACGTTCAACTTGCTCACAAATAAGCCTCGCACTCCGAACGGTGGTATGTTAATGGATGTCTGTTTCAGGAGTTGGTTGTTAAATGCATAACACTCAAGTCAACCTATCTGAAATATTCCTTTGGATTGCATCGCTCTCCTGCATTGTGGAGGTAATGTTCTTCTGTTCTATGGAGTCCTTCTACGGTATCCGAAGCGTGCGATGATTCGCTAAGATGAGATAGTATGCAGAGTCCCACATCTGGAAGACTATGTTAGGTATCGCGAGATTCTTTCTAAACTAGATAAATTGGCCTTTGTTGATGAGACTAGTTATAGTATACCCCGAGCTGAGTCTAAAGGATTTTAGGTGCTTAGTAGAGGCTAGGCAGATTTTGCATCTGCCAATCGGAAGCTCAAGCTAAGTAAATAGATACTTTCCACATCAGGCACAGTACGGTAGGGCTAGAAATAAGGTTGAGAGCTTAATTAGGGGTAAGGCTCGCTTGGCAATAGCTTCAAGGCTTGGACAAATTGGGACGGGCTGAAAACCACTGTAGCGTTAGCTGAGAAGTCGCTCAAGACGGAACTGCAGATACCGTATAGTATCAAAGACGGTGAAACTGACCGACCAAATATCATGAAGACTAAAGAATTGCAAGATGGATATATAAGTTGTCGTCTGAACTCAATGTTTCTTTGCTCTTGATCGTTACAAACTTGCAGAGTCCTTCAATTCCTTCCCCCTGAAGAATAATCCAAACCTGTTTTCGCAGCTCTTTTTCAGAGATCCTATTAATCAGCATGTCTAAGCTCCCTCCAGTCGAGAAACTCCCTCTGGCTCTTCGCAAGAATGGTTAGTTTAACCCTTTGCATCTTCAACCAAGCGATGCAAATACTGATGGACTGAGCCCAGTGAGAGACGAGTGGGATGCCAAGAAAGGGGAGGTTGAAGCCAAGATCTCCGAACTTTTGGGAGTTGCGTGGACCATCGATGTCAACCCTAACCAGATCTATGCCTACTCGGACAGTAGCTCATATGCGAAAGAAAGAATAGGTTCATGCCTCTACGAGTGAGTATTAGATACCGTATCATCTTCCATCAAGAAAGATATTAAAACCTCATCTAGGTACTTCGACAATGCTTTCTACAGATTAAGGGACTTTCAGGGGTTGTATAAGGAGGAGGGCGTGAAGGAGCTGAACGAAATCGCCCATGCCCACGTCTTGACATTGGATCTGGACGATCAAAAACGTTTCACATACTGTGGTTGTGACATTAGCGAGGGCCAACTGCGCCTCCTGTTCGCCCCTGATGGCCTGGGTACTAACGTATCGTCGTGCTTGGATCGTGATGTTCTGCTCAAAGCTCTCAATGATGCGCCTTCTCCTAATGGAGCCCCCATGAGCTACCTTGCTCGCACGAGTATCCGCGAGAACTACGATTCTAAAATTGAAGAGATTCGGCAGCGCATCGGCGAGCTTGTAGCCAAGCCCGACATCAAGCTGATCCCAAACTTTGAGGAGAACTTCGCCATGTTGTTGGAGGAAAGCAAGCGAAAGAAGACGGAACTGAACAAGGACTGGCAGCAGTACCTTGGTGGCAACACCCGAGCATATTTCGAAGGTTTGGTTAGTCAGTTGCAGTGGCAAAAGTTCGAGGACGATGATCTTTTGCAGGAAGGCTTCAATGATGTGATCAGCAAGGGAGAAGTCGTGTTCAGGGTCGTGGATAAGCTCGTGAAAGGCTCGTACAGCGAGATTGTTATTGAGGATGGCGTTCTCTATCTTCAGGTAAGAATTTCCTTTTCTCCCTTTCGCTTGATCTTAATTAACAGAGCATTATTAGACCACTCCAACGAAATGGGGAATAAACATTGACGATACCGCCAGTAAGCTGGTCGATATGTTGTAAATAGGATAAACTCCTATTGGGCTTGCCTGGGGAAGGTAGGACAGCGGAAGAGATTATCATATAGGGGTTCTGGACCTTTGCCTTTTGAAGAGCATGAAATCACGGCAGTAGATGGCTTTGATTGATCGCCGTTGTGGAAAACTTTTCAAAATTAGACATGACACAACTGTGGCCTCTCTTCCGCGTCCTCTGTGATTTATTGCTTATTGGCTGAACAATATATTCGTCGTCATTAGGTATTCTATTTCACGAAGAAAGGACAAGCCTCAAATATACTTCAAAGTCATTTGACTTTGTAGCTGGGGTGCCTGGTGGGATGCTCTTGCTCTGGGAAGGAAGGACCTGCCACAAGATTTTCAGTCACAGTTCCTTGGTGATATTAGCGGTTAAAGACAAACGTGCACGTGCAAAAAAAAAAAAAAAGAAAAAAAAAAAAAGGGAGGAGAGAGGGAAATATTAAGCGCAGATTATCTTTAGTGTAAATATTTACATCGCTGATTCACTCGTCAAATTTTGCGGTCTTGATAACGGTACATGGTAGCTTTTGCTCCTGAACGTATTGAGGTAAGCACGTCTTAGCTGGCATAAAGTCCAGAGGGATTGCTGCAGCGACTGCATTATGGTGACGACTGTAACTGTGATGGCAAGCACCGATTACCTATTCCATGAGCACCATGGGGCAGGTAGCCAGGCAACGAACCGGTTGATTCTTGCTTCTCAGCTACATGGAAACGCGCTAAACCTCAGCAGCACATACATCTTATTGTTCAACAGGTACTAGAGCAAGTAGCGCACAAGCAGAAACTCACACACTATAACATCCAACATGCGTATTGCACAAATACTTGAGATCATGGGCGTCGGGTTCAAGACGCCTTTGGACCAGGACTGGAGTCTCTATTCCACGACTTACAATTCCCGCGTCCCAGTTACACCAAAGATTGTGGTCCTCCCAGCGAACATTGAAGAAGTCTCATGCGCTGTTTACTGTGCCAACCTCTGCGGTCTCAAGGTTCAAGCTCGGTCAGGTGGTCACTCGTATGCATCGCATAGCAGTGGCGGTGTTGATGGATCTATGGTGGTCGATTTACGAAACCTCCAACAGCTTTATTTCTGCGATAATAATACTGTTTGTGTGGGTGCTGGCGTGAGACTAGGCTACCTAGCCGAATCCATCTTTACCTCGGCCGAAGCGGCTATTGCGCATGGTACCTGCCCTTCTGTTGGGATTGGTGGCCACTTTACACATGGCGGCTTTGGCATGCTGTCTCGTGCTTGGGGCCTCGCTATGGACCACATCGTCGGCCTGCAGGTTGTCATGGCTGATGGAGAATTGATCAGCGCGTCAAACCGCGAAAATAAATCAATTTTCAAGGTAAAGTAACTATCACACCCTTAATGCGTGTCGTGGGAAGCTACTGGGAGCTAATGTATTGCAATAGGCCATGCGTGGAGCGGCGGACTCGTTCGGGATTATTGTTACCTTCGACCTTCGCACACGGGAGGCTCCCAAGGCTGTTGTCAATTGGACTATCAACATTCCCGAGGCCATGAAAAGCGTTAGTAATGCTGTTGAGACCTTCGAACTGGTCCAAAACTTTGTCAATGGCCCGGTTCATGTCGATCGAAGACTGGGACTCGTAGTGTTCCTCAAACATGATCGTTTCACGCTTAAAGGCACGTACTTAGGAGAGGTGGATGAATTCTTCTCGGGGACCTTATCGTATTTGCTACACCTTTTGCCGCACAAAAGAGGTATCCAGGTCAAATTCAGCCAATTCGGCTGGCTAAAGCTATTACAGAAGATGGCCGGTGGCACGCCCCTCGTATGTGACTCCAGCGTTGTGAAACCTCATTGTTTCTTTACCAAGTCGGCTGCAGTGGCAAGTCTTGGGCTATCTCGAGATAATTTAGAAGAATACTTCACGTACCTCCTGAGCAGCGGTGCAAAAACCTCGATTGATTACTTCATCGGCGTCCAGCTCTACGGCGGGGCTGACAGCCGAATCACTGCCAGGTCCTCTACAATCGACTCTTTTGGAAACCGAAATGCCATGTGGATCTTCCAGCACTACGGCTTTCCCAAAGACGACCTCGGCTTGACCGAGTTTCCGGAAGAGGGTGTTCGATTTATAGAAGGTTTGAACAAAGCACTAGGACCAGGGCATGGAGCTTCCAGTAACTATCCTGACCCGTCACTGGAGCGGGACGAGGCGCTGCGGCTTTACTACGGCTCGAAACTTGAGGCGCTCATGAAGCTGAAGGGAGAATTGGATCCTAAAGATTTGTTCTCCCATCCGCAATCAATTCCGCCAAAGTTCTGATAGTCGTGTCCGTGACGGAGGAGAGGTCGAAGTATTAAAAGCCGACGTGAAACGAAGACATAAACTAGAATACAAGAAGAAAAACGCTTGGCCTGTACAGAACATCAGGTAATAAGACATGAAGACCCGAGGTACAAGCTTTTCGCATCTGCTTGATTCCTTATGGGTTGAGAGCTTCAATCTTGTTGTAGGAGGCAAATACTTATGTACATACAATTGCAGTAATACTTAGCGCTAACCGGGCCTATAAATGCTACCTAGGTATGCATAATGGTCTGTGCTCATGGTTGGTCGCCCTGGCTCACTACTTGTAATCTACCTACTTAAGGTATCTATCGCTCAACAGAGTGCGAGTAATTAAAAGAATGAGCAATTCGCATTATGAGACGTGTAGCAATTGGGAATAAATGAAATGTTTTAGACGATGTCAAATTCCCGTTTACTTGCTGAATCTAAGATACATACCACGCACTGCATGACTACCTACCTGGTACTTAACGCTTTCTAGATTCAAGTTTCCCGAGGTTGGTTCGATTATGAGAAGTGCTAAAGCACAGATGGATGACATAAAACACAACAAGCTTCGAAAAAGGACGTTATAATGTGCCGGGAAACTTGTTAGACCCAAGCAATGTTGCCAAACATGGCCGGCCATTCGTCTACCGTTAGTTACATCACTCGACGTGAGTAGCAAAATGAGTGAGAGAAAGGTAGTTAGTTGATATATAGTGATCAAACAATAGGATGTGTCTTTCGTTCAGCGGTGTGTAGTTGATTGATTCTTGGGTCTCGCGATGCGCTTCAGTAGTCAGCTTCGTACCTGATGCACGCCCAATAGACGCAAAGAACCCCCTGACAAGGCCCCATCGCACGTATTAAAGGTCTCTGATGCGCTGCGAACAGAGGATTTAGCCCGAGAGGGTGCCTGTTTGGACGATGGGTCTATCTTGAAGTACCTAGGTAGGTGAAATCGTCTTCCATGGTGATATGGTAGAGGTTTGATTAGGGAGACGGTACCCGGTACCAACGGTTAGGTAAACGGTGTAGGAACACATCCAAAAAAGCTCCTGTGATTCGTAGACAACGATCTCGTCGTATGGAGCAGTATGAAGGCATTGCGAGGACACTGATCTGCTCAGGTCGTATATACGTCTGGCGTATCATGGCACTACCACTCGTCTTGAATATAAGTCAACGTCGTCGCAGTGGCATTGCGAAATTATACTTTCCTTTCCATTATCCATTTTGCTAGCTTATATTGCCCCGCATGGATAATCTTCAGCAAATTCCTCGCGAAAAGAGTTGGTGTTCGGGTCATTCGGGATGCCTCCGTCGTCGCAAACATCAGGCACTCAGCCCAAAACCTCAACAGCAAGTGACTCCACCCCACGACGGGGCTCACCACAACCACTCAACTCGGTATGTTTGTTGCAGTCATAGTATGGCTATTCTTCTAATGGTCATTTGCAGTTCTCCGGAAAGCAGTGCTATTAGCAGTTAGTATAATTGCGATTGTAAATGATGGGTTTTTGTTCTGACCACGCGGCAGCTTCTATCTGTCGCCTCTAATTGCAGCGACACCGAAGAACCACTGCACAAGCAAATTTTTACGATAAATCATGGTGTTGAGTATTTGGTGGTGGTGTTTAGAGAAGATAGAGATTCCAAATTGAGAAATTGTGTTGTCTTGAAACTTGGCGGTATATATACCATGCTCGTGATGCTTAAACTCTACTATGTGAGGTGTGAGCCGCAACTTTTCCCGGAGTATATAGATCAACTAAGGGTATGTCCAAAATTTCAGCTGAGGGTTACCCACTTTTTAGTTGTATACAGTACAATACAGATACGGATCTATACATGATTACTCCAAATTCAGATAATTCAGACAACCCAGAGGGGCTCCGCCCAGGAGGGTTGGACCTCTGGGAACTCGGCCGCCGTCCCTCACGGTCCGGTCCTCGCCCCAGCCGGCCCTTTCGCAACGCATTTCTAACTTTTTAAAATTTTTTATAATTTTTTTAGTTATATTTACAGCTATAATATTTTTGAAGCGTTATTGTGGCGCTAAGCGTAACGTTAAGTATCTTAAGTGTGGCGTTCCGCGCTTTTTAAGTCTTGTCTACTAAAAAAGTGGAGTAACCCTTAGTTGAAATTCTGGACATACCCTCAGTTGATCTAATCACTCCTTTTCCCGTCAGTGGGCACCAAGCTCGGGTGGGGTACACGGCATGTTTTTTTGGTGAGGCCAATACGTCCTGGCCCGGTTTCAAGTCGCCCAAAAATGCCATGCACGGGCCACCTCTTTATCCCATACAATATGGAGATTTTTCAACCAACAACAACTCTGCCGCACTACGAAATGACAAATCTGCTTTTCAATATGATATAGACAGAGGTAGTTGGGCGATATTGAATATAAAGATCTGGAAAGCTGATTGCACGGCGCGCAAAAGATGAAAATACTTGTGCTTATAGGCCGTTTAGACATATGCATAAATCGATGGTTTAACAGTAAGCATGCTACGTACCTCAAAATCCAAATGTCATCCATTATCCTCTCAAGGTAGGTACTTAGGCACCGGAATACCACATTGTTCCTTTTTGCACAAGAGCAATCGTAATGATATGGCCTCAGAAGCTCGGCTACCTACGCCTCTGCGTTCGCTCGAACGTCCCTACAATTATGTCTCCCAGGCGCTAGTCGCCGCTTCATATCCTCTACGGGGCATATACTACTTCCTACGTCATCCGGCCTTCTACCCTTTATTCCTAGGTCGACTACTCCCGCTTTCCATCATCTCGACCCTCGTGTACATGATCCTCTTTATCTTTACTTTCTTGCCTCAATTTGCGTTCTTAGCCATATTCCATGGCCGCGCCGCATGGCTAAATGCGGTAGTCCTTGTGTTAGGGGAGGGCTTGGTCATTATCCAGGGTCTCTTCGAAGGCTTTTTTGTTGACGAGTGCAGAGTGGATGTGTTTGATGTGAGATACCCTTCAATCGCCCCCCTCGCCCTACAATAAAACAGATACGCTGCGCTATGGCAACCCGAAACTCACTACGGCCATACCCTTATTAACCCTGCGCAGGCGACGCTTTTAAATGAAGATCTCGAGCACCTCGTCGCGCCGCATCGACTCCTGTTCCCAGATGCGCCAAACTCCGTCAAGAAGCTCGGCAAACCGACAAGCGCAGCGGTTTATCAGCCGTGGAGCTTGATTCAAATCGTCGAACTCATCGTCTGCCTGCCGCTAAACCTCATTCCGTACGTTGGCACACCGGCCTTCATTATCATCACTGGTGCTCGACTGGGAACCTTTGCGCATTACAGATGGTTCGAGCTGCGCGGGCTGAACAAGAAGGAGCGCAAGCTGGCTATTCGGAATAGGACTTGGGAATATACCTGGTTTGGCACGGTAGCGATGATATTAGAGCTTATACCCATACTGTCGTTCTTCTTCCTCTTGACGTCTACGGCAGGCTCGGCTTTATGGGCTGCGAAGCTGGAACAGGAAGTGCGAATATCACCAGAGCCACAGGGAGAAATGCCAGAGCAAGACCCCGACGAGCCACCGCCGCCGTATGTGGACAACCCTGTATAGATACTACTATAGGCTTGATAGTCTTAATGAGGGCTAGAGATGAGAACAAGATGAATTATATTCCATTGCCTGATTATTTCAAAGTCCAGGTCCCGGTCTACATGGGCTATTTTGTTCCTATGGCAGTATCTCTATCTCTTTCATTGGTGAAGGCCGGCAATCAGATGTAAGTGCTTCCTTTCTCGTCATATTCAAGCTGTTCCAGAAATGTTTTCTGTCAGTTCATTACTAAGTAAAGGCCAATAAGTTTTTACATATTGTCCGCAGCAGTGAAAGGGCATTCGTCGAAGTACCCATATTATCAACAACATCTATGCCTGTCTCGTTAGCCGAAGTCTGAAGCGCTCTGCTGGCTTATCTTAATCTCCATCTACTCCATCGTCAGTCTACATGATAGATGATTACACAAGCTATATACCTATCATTATTGAGAACCGCAACGACAAGATGAAATATCGTGATCCTACATCGTATTCAACAATGGCGTTGCAGCTCTTCCCAGAGCAAGATGTTGTGTGGCGAAGTGCCCGCATCAGGCATGATAAGATCTCAGTAGGTAATTTCTTGAACTTGAGTCCCTTATCATTTTCTGCATTCACTCTTTCACGACAAGACTGACCATAGTCGCTGCCTACTCAAGGCACCATCTCAATTCAATTTCATAACTGGAAGCAGGTACTATCTCAGAGAATGTATGAACCCCAATTGCTGTACCTGCAGCTTACTTTCCATCTTCAGAGACGGAAGCAGCGTGGGGAGTAAGATTTCCGTGCTGCTCACTCTTTCGAGGTGTTGTGCTTTCCCATTCTAATCGTGATAACTTGTTTAGGGAGATAGTCAGCCATCAACGTGCCTTCCCCGTCCTTCAGCATATGACGCGCTCGCTTACTTCACAGGAAGTTACGACTTGTAGGGCACGCACAAATCATGCCCCAAGCCAAAGAATTCCTCCCCCGTTTTCCCACTCATTTCCAAGTTTCTCACCCTTCCCCTTCGACTTGTCAGACACCTACACTTGTCTTCCTCCACCTTCTCTCTCATATCTCTCTTCTTTTCCTCCTCGCCTCAGCCTAGGTCATTCGTTACAACTTGTCATACAAGTATCTATCACACGTCTATTAGCAGTCAGTCAAGTATTCAGGCCTTCATCCACTGTCTACTCAGAGCCTTTGATCATACCCACCTGAGCAAGAATGCGTCTTGACGCTCTCCTGGGCCTCCTCGGGGCTGCAGGCCTCGCAAGTGTGTCCTCAGCTCAGCAATATGGCAACTCGTAAGTGCAGCATCTCTCCTACCATCTGATGAAACCACCTTACCCTTCCTCGGATCAAGCTGCATTTCTAGATTGAGCTCAAGCTGACTTATGTTAATTTCACAGCCCCGGCACCTCTGGAGGTGGAGGTAATCCTGACAACGGATCAGGCTCTGGTACTGGGTCAGGTCCTGGTACTGGTACTGGATCAAGCCCAGGATCTGGAACCGGATCTGGACCTGGATCTGGACCTGGCTCAGGTCCTGATACTGGATCAGGTGGCGGAATCGGCCACGGAACTTGTCCTGTCCCACCGCCGACTACTGTCTTCATCACCGTCACTCCTGCTGTCATCCCTAGTTACACTGTTGTATCTACCGTTGTATCTACCGTCACTGTCGCTGCGTCTCCTGGTTCTGGTGGTCTTGGCCAAGGTGGCCCTAGCCAAGGCGGCTCAGGCACTGGTCCCTTTGACACATCATATCTCCCATCTGGCCCTGGTCCGTTCTCATGGTCTCCCGCCGGCGTGTCAGCATCTAACCCTGCCTACTGGTCTACTGATTTCCTCACTCTGACTCTGCCCCCGGCCCCGGGCCAATTAACTTCAAGTCTCGTCACCTATACTATCGTCTCTCCAGGACAAAGTTACAATCCTTCCAATGCCAATTCCGGCAGCCACCCCCAGACCATCACTGTCACTCAACCAGGAGCTTCCGGACCGGGAGGTGCTGGCTCTAGTGAAACACCTGGCGGAAATGGTTCGCCATTTTCGATTATTACTGCATCGATACCAAACGGTCCCGGTAATGGAGGTTCTGGCGGTACTTCTGGCATCCCCAATCTCGGTACTAGCCCTACTCCTAGGCCTCCTTTCACTTTCACGGAGACCATCCCGGCTGGTGTTTCAGGACCAGGCAATGGCAGTCCCGGAAATGGCGGTTCGATTGGTGAGCCCACGGGTATGCCATACGGCACCGGCAATTATCCTACATCACCATACACCATTACTGTCACAGTTCCTAATGGCGAAGCCAACCCCTCTTCTGCAGGTGGACTGTCACCCGAAGGCCCCAGTGGTCCTGGTGCATCTATTATTCCTACTTCCGTGTCGCCTGTCCCGCCTGGCCCCTTCTCTGGTCCTTTCGGTTTTCCTCCATCGCAATCTCAGACAGAGGTCCCTTTCAGCCCTTTTGGTGGCATTACCCCTTCAAGTCAATACACAGGAACTGTTCCTAACGGAGGCGCTGGATCCGAAGGTAGCCAACCTCTACCGACAATCACCATCACTATACCTAATGCCCCTGGGAGCTTTGCGGGTGGAAGCGTACCCGTTCAAACCCTCACTGTCACGGCCCCTAACGGGTCACCAATCGGTCCCAATGGAGGCGCTAGTGGGACTCAACCTCTTCAGACCCTCACTGTTACCGTACCCAACGGCGGGCAAGGTGGTACCGGGCTTCAGACACTCACCGTTACCGTACCCAGTGGATCCTCTAATGGATCTCCTAATGGACCTAACGTTGGTCCCAACGGCGGCTCGGCTGGAACACAACCTCTTCAGACTCTCACTGTTACTGTACCCAACGGCGGTCAAGGTGGGACAGGGCTTCAGACACTCACCGTTACCGTACCTAATGGATCCCCTAATGGACCTAACGGTAGTCCAGGTGGAAGTGGACCTCAAACACTCACCACACCGAACGGATCGCCAAACGGTTCCAACGGAGGCTCGGGTGGAACACAACCTCTTCAGACTCTCACTGTTACTATACCCAACGGTGGGCAAGGTGGGAGCGGGCCTCAGACACTCACCATTACCGCGCCTAACGGGTCCCCTTCTAGCCCCAATGGCGGTCTGGGTGGAAATGGTCCTCAGACACTCACCGTTACTGTACCTAATGGCGGTGGTGAAAGCGGGAATGGCCCTCAAACACTCACCGTAACCGTACCCAATGGATCCCCTACTGGTTCCAACGGTGGTCCCAACGGCGGTCCCAACGGCGGCTCGGCTGGAACACAACCTCTACCGACACTCACCATCACAATACCAAATGGACCACAAACTGGCCCCAACGGTGGTGAAATCGAGAGTCAGCCACTACCAACGCTTACTGTCACAATCCCTGACCAATCTCCTGCCGGTTACGATACTGGATATCCCCAACCAAGTGGCAATGGTGGTCCTAGCGGTGCAGAAGGGCCTGGTGGTACCGGACTCCTTCCCACTATCACAATTACTATACCTGCTGGATCTCCTACTGGTAATGGTGGTGAACCCGGTGAGAATCAACCTCTCCAAACCATTACTCTGACTGTCCCCGCACAAGGCGAAGGAGGTGCGGGTGGCAGCCAGCCTCTCCAGACATTGACTGTTACCATTCCCGCTGGATCTCATAGCGGCGGACCTGGATCAGGAGAGGGTCAACCACTTCAAACCCTTACTGTCACAGTGCCTGCATCTCCAAACACGCCGGAAGGCGAGCCCCAAACTATTACAGTGACAGCCGGAGGAGGATCACCAAGCAATTCTGCGGGTCTTGGTACCCAAAATACTTCATCTTGCGATGAGAACGAATCAGGGTCGCCAACCGGCGGACCATGGCCTCCTTCGCAGTCTGCGGGCTCTCCGGGTGGTCAGGGAAGTCAACCTGGTTTCCCTTCAAATGGTCCCTCTGCACCTCAGTCTGCTGGTATACAGGGTGGCCAACCAGGCTCTCCTTCGACTGGTCCTTGGTACCCTTCGCAGTCTCCTGGTGATCAATCAGGTTCTCCTTCGGCCGGACCTTGGTCAGGACCTTCTCCAAATGCAGGCACCTCTCCTTGTGATGAAGGCGAATCCGGTCCGCAGGCTACCGGTCCGTCCTCTCCGTTTCAAACCTCTGGTAGCCCAAATGGTGCAGGCCCGTCTAGCTCTCCATCTAGTGGCCCTTGGTCCCCGTTCTCAGCTGGTGACCAAAGCGGTCAGCCTGGTTTCCCTTCAAGTGGCCCTTGGTCTCTTTCTCAGCCTACTGGCAGTCAGTCAGGATCTCCTTCATCTGGTCCTTGGCCCGAATCTGCCAACCCAAGCGGTCCCCTCGCGAGCACCTCTCCCTGTACCACTAGCGGCGCTGGCGCTTCGGGTGTACCATCAGTATCTAATACAGGAGGCTCCCCTTTTCCAGTGATCACTCTAACTCTGTCTGAATTTCCCATTGAACCAAGCAACGGTGGTAACAGCGGTCCTCTATTTCCTTCGGCCACTCAAGGCAACCCTGCAAATTCGAACGGCGCATCTAGTCCTATCTCAACCGGAGAAGGTAACCCTTCTGGCGGCCAAAGCGGCCCTTCGAGCGTACCTTCTGAGCCTTCAGGCAACTCAATCCTATCTGGCCCAAGTATTCCAACTGAGTCAATTCCAAGTGGTGGCTACGGAGCGCCTCTAGTGAGCGAAATAACCCTTTTCCCTCCACAAGAATCAGGTAATAGCGCTGCAAATTCCAATCCTGTTTCAGGTACAACATCGGCACCGTCATCATCTGGGACTCCAGGCGCTGAAGAATCAGGTTCTCAATCTCCAGTTTCTACTGGTCCTTCACGAGGCCCCTTTTCATCTTTACCAAGCAGTGGATGGAACTTTTCCACATCCGCTTCTCAGGAAGGGCCAGCCAGTGAATCTACTAGCTCTCCTATTAATGGCGCTAATCCCAGCCAAACCACCTCTTGTACTGATTCAACTGCCGAGCCGGGCGCATCAACATCGACACCTTCATCGCCCAGCTTTCCGCCCCCCGTATCGCCTGCTGTTACATCACCTGGTGAGGCGCCTACAAACACATCACCCTCGGACTCTTCGGGCGGCCCCGCTGGCGGCTCAGAGACCCCTGACGGCTGCTTGTCTATGACCACAATGGTGATCTCTACTATGACTTTCTCCTGGTGCGATCAAGTTGCATCTTCAGCACCGGGTGCGACTGGGCAAGCCAGTATTCAGAATGGTCAAAGCACCGCGACTAGCCCTCTATCACCGACATCTGCGCCTGGCGGGTATGAGTTTGGTTCTGCATCGATTGGTCAGCGATCGCCTGCCACAGTTGACATTCTACGCGACCCAATCACCAATTTTCCATCAACTTTGGCCACAGTCGTCCTTTCTTCTCGCTCAGGTGAGGACATTCACGCACCTGTCGAAGCCCCTTCCTGTGGTGGATCTATTAATCAGGGCAACTTCACTCAGAATGTGAGCATACTTCATGCGCGCTAAAGTTAGGCTTCGTTGCTGATAAATCGCAGTTTGATGATCTCCCATCCCAGGTTTCGAGGCCCAAAAACATTCCTAAATCTATGTCGATATTTACTCCCTATCACCGCTTCTACTATTCCAGTGGTTTTACTGTTATTCCACCATTTTCAACTCGTTTCAAGCCCTCTTCCGGTAATTTGATGCTCCAATTTACACCCTCGTCTATTTCCAACGGCTCTCAAGATGGAGTACCCGATGATACGGCTGATATAAATGTCGGGCCTCAAAAACTTGCCACCTGCTTTTCATTTAATTTCACTGGAGTCAATCTTGGCTGCGACTCCGAAGAGTCACCCTGCTCATTTACCTTTACCGGGTTCAAATACGATCGGTTCAAGCGAAAAAACGTCGTCGTCGCCTCGCAAATAGTCAGTATTCCTCCTTGCTCTAAGGCAAATAACTGTGAATTGACCCCAGTCACCGTTTCCGGCCTTAATGACTTGACTTCCATTGCTCTCAAGGCAGAAGTGAAGGGGAGGCCAGCAATTTGGTGGGCGGATGATTTCACCTTTGGCTGGTTCGAGGACACTTGCGAATCTGGAATGTGTCGGTTTGAAGTTCCGAGCGGTATCACAAAGCCTAGTTGGACTATCAGCGGTCGACAAGCAGCGTGGAAGCTGATGAAATTGATCGGGGTTCGTGGTTGGTAATATGACAGATACATGGTGCCTGGTACATGGAACGTGTTCCATCTCACTTGCTTCGCATAGAAATTTGCTTGATATATAACGTCAGTGGCTACGTGGACAAGGTTATCGCCTTGCCTTCGGCGTAATATGGTGATGGAAACTACGGATAGATACAATCACACATCTGGCAATTTTGGTCGATCCAGAATGTAGCTATTTATGACTAGATCGAGTCAAGACTACTAAGGCTCCAGCCTTTCTCTTAACTTAACCAGGAATTCACCGTGTGTCTCGTGCATACAATTCAAAGGCGGGAGTCTCACGGCCGATAGAGATTCCTCGTTCCACTCAGTCTTACCCTTCGCTAGAAAAGAAGGCATTTCCTACCCGTTATACACAACTCAGCAAGTTTCCGAGCCAGACCGGAATCTTGTTGATGTAAGTAACAAGCTTTAGACAACATACCTGAACACCTCCCTCTATCATGGGAGGTAAGCACCAACTAAGCGTACGGTAGCAAACAGTGATCTTGACAAGCAAATATGGACTGTAACAAGCAAGCCTTTGTGTGTGTTCATGATGCAGAATGGACATAGAAACAGAGAAACTTAGAGCGTTACTCTATGCGCGACCAAGGAGAACTAGGGGACGACCAAGCCTCAAAGTGTAGAGAATAGAGAAGGTCCTAGGTTCAGGTGGGTCAGCTTTTTCCTCACTCTTAAAACCTTTTATTTTAACCTTACCAGTTACGATCTATTATGGTTAACTACGACGAAAAGCATGTATGTACATAGCTAGAGACTGGCCTACGAAGGTGTTCCCAGAGTCCTTGGGGCTGTGACCCCTTTGATAAGTAGTGTTTGAACCCCTTCGCGCGTAGCAATGGGGTTCATGCATAAATCCATGAGATCCTGACATTGATGTTTGTTCTCTGTCATCTTACTTCGTAAATAGGAAACCCCGGGCTAATTTCTCTGATATCTTTGTCTTAAACTACACGTCGGGCTGTCTGACATGTTACTTTGTAGGAAACATTCAGCTATTTGTGACGTATTAGTGTAAACGGATTACCACACAGGACTCTCCAACTCTGTCTATAAATAAGTAGCCGCCTCCCGTCCATATGTCCCACAGAAGAGTATTTCCATTAAATCAAATACCATATTATCACAAGCATGGCATTTGCTAGTTGCAGTCATTTCGGCAGTTTTGGTCTACTTCCGCATCCAGTCTCCCCTTATATTTTCATCGTTCCACCACAGTGACTGCTGCATCACCACAAGCAGCACCCCTCAGTCACTATCAGACCAATGTTCCATTCTTTCTTTTCTTACCTTGATCCACGCGTGCACAATAGCTCCTCAGGCTGTTTGAAGAGCTCACCAAATCAAGTATGCATCTGTACTTGTCTCATTGAAGAATCCAAACGAGCCATTTGATAGTAATATCGTTCCCATGATACCTTCTTTCACAACCTTTCTCATAGAAATAATTAGTAGGATATACGACCATCCGTCGATGGCGAGGCGCCAGCCTGAGTGACGGCTGATCCCGCTGTAAGTCGCGTTCGTATATTTTACTTTGTTTCGAATTCAATTTAAGCTATGCTGGGTAAGTGCTTGGCCAGATCCTCCGGCCTCACCATCGGCATAGTTGACTGCGTACCCCGGTCACCGCAACAACTTGCCATTTTAGAGGCAAGATAAATCCACCAATGGTAATATCAGTATTGCATGTAGCCCTCAGCAACCGATGTTCCTATGATTTTCCCTCATCCACGTTGGTCAATCCGGAAATAATAACTTTGCTGCTCATGAGCAACGGCGGCCGTATCAGACCGCCATACCGCTCTCGGAGCCGCCTAATCTACCCGATCCGGCAGCAGCAATGTTCCTCGCAACTTATTGGACGTATTCATAACTGTAGCAATGAAAGCGGCTAAGACAATCAATAATAAACTGAGAGATCTCGATTGAAAGCCGTGTGAATATTCTCATCCTCTTTGGATGTCGTATCGGTTGGATGACTCAAAAGTAGAAGTTGGATACATCGTAACCAACTGGTTATGCGGCCCTGCTATTCTACTTTTGAGTCACCCAACCGAAAAACATTCAAAGGAGAGTGTATTTCCCCACAAAGACTGCTACATGTAAGTATTTAGGTTAAACTAACCTCCGCATTTGTACACTTACCTAATTGGTTGCGGAGCCGAACCAGATAAGCTTCGACATTTTCCTATTCCGGTAATTATTAGACCCATTGTATGCAGGTCATTACGAACCTAGTACTTAATTATACGTATCAATTTAGACATGCGCCCTATATAAAAATGCGTTGCACAGACATCGCTCCCATTATAGATATATTTGCGTAGTATTCCATCTTTCCATCGCTTTCATTAACCACCCTCAGGTGTTCTACGGGAGCTAATTTACTTACCGTAGAATTCCAAGCGTAGTATCATGGGCTGCTCAGGTAATGCTTATAAATCTAAAGCCGTGATACCATACCTTATACAGAAGCTCATATGCTGAGCTCAGCATACATGGCGAGACCCTCAAAGGCTTAACCCTTGGTCCTGAACTGCAGAGCCGGGTATTGGCAGCGGCACAAAGGAAGAAGCAGCTAAGTAACGATGATATAAATGTACCCTTTCCCTCAGGGTATCAATTGCCACTCCTTGTGAAGTATGGCAGTATTCGTGCAAAGCTTCGGAGTAGATATTAGAATCCTCTTACCCACATCATTGATCTCACAATGTTGTTAAGTATTTTGCTCAATGCTGCCCTATTCAGTGGCCTGATCACCGCAACAACCGTCACGTTTGTGTCGTCGACGACCGCAAGTTCGTGCAGCTATAAATTTGAGTCAGGTGGCGTGCCACCAAGTATGTATTTCCTTGGGCTGTCATCCTATTCCCAGCTAAAGCGAGGCGCGTCCCGATATGCTCTTGCCTATTTCTGAAGCTTTCGGCAACAATTCACATATTTACGTATCACAGCACCCGTCCCGACTAGCGAAACAACCGTCTATGTTACTACGACCATCACGAACGCGACTGTAACTGTTCCCCCAACTGTTACAATAAATGCCCCTGAGGTCACAGTGACGCTACACACCGCAACCGCTTATACTTTCACCGTCCCAACTATAACGGTTCCGACATCTACAAGTTACTCTCAGGTTTGGAAAACAGTGGCCACTGGTACCTTCGCTGATACCGTCTGCGCCAATGGCGCCCAACCTACTACCGTAACGGAATGTAGGTTTTTCTCCCCTTTCTGTTCCAGTTGGGGTATTAGGGTATCAGCGAATTTACTATTAAGAAATGATGATACTTGATGCTCTTGTTATCCTTTCGGATCTACTACAGCATACTTTCCGTAAGATAACAATCGTTGACGTTGAAACTACGCAGATACGGGTACATATACACCAATATCAGGACAGGTCACCACGGTGCCAGCCACATACCCAGTGTCTGCCCTTTGTGCCACAGGGACGACTTATTTCAACATTTTGTTGCCTACCGTTACAACGGGACCCGCTGTTACAACGACAACAACACCTACAGTACATGTAACGTCTTATACGACGACAAGCACCAGCACAATTATTTATGGCACTATCACTTCTTACTTGACCACAGTATCGTCAACTATCACAACATATACACCTCACGCTGTAACGACAACCAGCACAGTGGCATGTCCAGAGGAGACAGTCACAAAAACATTGGACGCTAGGTGTGCTCCGACGAATTTGATTGGTGCTATCAACGGTGAGGGTATCCGGTCGGGTCGATATGCGGATCGCGTGTCCGTGATTTATACGCGCGAAGAGCCTTGGGCTACCGACTATACAGCCTGTTGCCAGGCCTGTATCGACAACGAAGGCTGCGGGGCGGCCGACAGCGGTTTTGGAGCGTGTGGGCTTTACTACAGTGCTACGCCGCAGGGCCAGCCTATTTGTGATGCCTTTATCCTATCATTCACCTCATCTCCTAACGCTTTTCCTGGCCAGAGTCTCGTCTATTCGACGGGATGTGACACGATAGAATACGACGGCAGTCTACCGTAATACAGTGCACTATCGAGGAGAAGTGAAGCGGAATCATATAGATAGCGATCTTGTCACGGAGGACTGGATCACTTAAGACGAGGCCAGTCACAAGGCTACCCCTTGCCAGGTACAGATGATGTCGAGTCATGTGATCACATACTATAGATCTACTTTATATACTTGCTTCATTTGGAACAAATAAGACATTGTATATTCTGAGAATATGCGATGTCTAATCGTAAATAGCTGAAGTTGTGTTAACATTCACTTTGTCTTGCTTAGAATACTATTCTCCCTAGAAATTTCTAACGTAACACTTTCAACCTCGTGATCGTGGAATAAAAGGGCCGCTTGAACAGTAGATACACCTAATTGTAGTATTATCCGAGCACTATTGCATCGATGTTTTATATATATCTGGCCGTTGAAGCGCCATTCCAATTTTTAAGTCAGGGCCGACATAGTACTAGATTATGTAAGATGTCACTTTACTTTGCATCCTTCAGCCTTAGTATCACACATTTATCTAGTGATGAAAGTTCGGAATCGGCATGATTAGCCAATGGCAATACAAGTATAGATGACAACGGAAGGCCTCCAAATAAGGAGGTGAACATAATACAAGCCAGGTGGATGTGGTAAGTCCTACCCCCAAGTGTCACCCACAATATTTGTTGACGAAATACAACATGAAATAAGCTTGAAGATGATGATAATCTATCAAAGGCTTTCGTCTCACTAAAATATAGAATGTTGGTAGCCCCAATTTAACCTGAAAACTAATATTACGATCGAGAATTAACACGTGAATACTACCTCGCGAAAGCATGAGGCAAAGGGGTAGGCCAAATGTTTCCTCAATTAAGATTAACTCTATGAATGCAACTCAGCACCATCCTACTCTGTAAATATAAAGTACACATGCTTGTGAGTTTTCTCTACCTAGAAGTAGAAATTATCCCAAGTCCGAATCTAGTCTAATCTAACCTTGAAATCGCTTATTTCCACTGCCGGATTTAACACAAACGCCCCTAAAATCTAAGAAACACAGTTCATACCCTCGTTATTTCATTTAAAATATGCAAATCATTCGGCCGTACCCAGCAGGCCCATCTTTTCGATGACTGCTTCTGATAGCTTTCTGAAAGTGAGTGTAGAGGCCAGAAGCTTTTGGAAAGGATAGTCGAGGCCAAATTCCTTGAACAGCCAAGTGCGGAACTCAGCGCCGATCATACTGTCAAGACCGTAACTGGCAACTGATGCTACGCCATCAAGCTCAAAGTTATCGAAGGATATCATTAGTATGCTCGACAGGCGCCTGGCGATGTGTTCTGAGATAGCCCTAACCACGGCATCGGGGCTCTCCGAGACAGCAGCTTTGAGGGTTCGGCTGAATGAGTTCTCGTTGTCGTTGCTGCTGTTACTACCGTCACCACTTAGCAGTCTCTCCATGGCAGCTCGTGTGTGACAGAAACGCGAGTCCCCATGCCAAAATGCGTCGACGCTCTCATCAACAGCAGACGCCGCCAACTCGCGGGATTCCATTCCCATAATGACCTGCGATGCATCTGCAATCCTGCTTCCGATGTCCTTCGGCTCAAGGCTAGATCGGGACGCAAGCATAGCTGTCTCGAAGCCACGTAACATTTCGTGTTCGTCGATGCCATATAAACCTTTGCGAACCAGTGACGCTTCAATCGAGTCATTATCAGCTACAACTCCGACATCCAACACCATCGGAAGCACGAGCGACGAGGCGGCGCGTCCTGCGGCGCGTCGCTGCCGTGCAAGTGCGTCTAGGGCGCTATTGGCTGCGCTATAGTTCGCCTGTCCGGTATTTCCCAGTAAGGCAGAAATGGAGCTTGTCATAACAAAGAAGTCAGGGTCAATACCTGCGCTCTCCAACGCCTTATGCAGGCTTAGCGCGCCTTGTGCCTTGGGTTTCACACAATCCACCCACAATTGATGCGTCATTTGTTCAAACATGCCATCCTACACAGTTCTCGCTATCAGCCCATGCTCGGTGGTAGTTATAGAGAGAGGTTCGGGAGAGACAAGTTTTACTTACTTTAAGAACCATGGCTGCATGAACCACACCACGTACGGGCCTTATTGCCTGCAACGAAGTCACAATCTTAGCAACGGCTTCTTCGTCAGCAGCATCTGCGCGCAACACCTGGGTCGAGGCCCCTGATAATTCTATATCCGCAATTAAACGAGCCGCTTCTGGCTTGTCTGCGCCTGATCGGGATATGAATGCGAAATGCTTAGCGCCGCATCCCATCATCCACTTTGTGAGGCTGCGACCAAGACCACCAAGACAGCCTACAAGAAGATAGGTGGCATCCGGAAGTAGTCGCAATCGTTTTGACTCGGAGACAGCCTGGATGTTGTATTGCTATGTCAGTGATACCGAGAAAAACAAAGCGTATGTGATCAGGGAGTATGGTTCGTAAAGAAAACTTACCCATATTTGACTAGTCTGTGGGCGATATCGCACCACCAGGTCTGTGCTTTGGTTCTTCGTTAGGTCCTTCGCGTCCTCAATGTCGACCTGGTGTACTGCGTCTCTTGGGCTGCCAACCTCAAGGAGTGAAGGATGTGCTTCGAGAAGGTCCAATGTCTTGGTTAAAAGGCTAGATGAGGCATTGACAGATTCCCGCAAATACTTCATTGAAGACGGGATGAAGCTCGCACCACGAGCGAAAGGCAGGGGATCCAATGCCATATCGAGAGGCATTTCATCAAGGAGCAAAAAACGGCCTGATGCCGGGATATGCCTCCACACCTCCTGTGTCAAGTGCGTATTGAGATTGTGAGCAAGAACGGTAACAATGCGGGACGGAGACGAGTCCCGTTCGCTACGAATGAGGGCATTTATAGCGCTTGTATCTTGAGCGTAGAGAATCTGGCTTTCGTGTAGACCGATGTGTGAGGCATACAGCTCTTGGTCCTCCTCAGTTTGGGCGACGACGTTCAACCGCCAGCCCATGACATTCGCTAGCTTGACCAACATCTTGATACTGTGCTCTGGGCCCGGTAATGAAATGATAGTGTCACCTTTCTCGAGCTTAGCGCTAACGAGACAGAGGTTTACGAGAGGGCACAATGATGACATTGCACGCACTACATTCTCGGGGGGTACTTCACGGCACCAGTCACCAAGGACGGCATACGCTGAAGTAGGGAACACTGTTTGCAGTGTATCATATGCCAATGCCATTGCACTCTTCCCTGTAATTTCCTGGTCTACTGATGAACCAGTTCGAGTGACGGTTCCCAGGATCAGTGTCTGAGAGCCCGGAGAGTACGAGGGCCACTCCGATGCCAATGCTTCAATCTCGACCTGGTCATCATCCAAAGGAAGTGGCTCTCCTCGTCCTTGGGGTTCAAACACGAATTGCCCATCTGCCGTCTTGTTAACCAGCTTTAATGGACCATTGAGTGGTACTTTTTGAGGTTGGTTCTGGCCAAGATCTCCATTTAGATTGTCGTGCGGCTGAACTCGAGAAATGAACATAGTACCCCGATGCAACCAAAATTCCAAGTCGTGGCCAGAATCTTTGGTCGCCGTTGAATCAATTGCATGGATGATGGCACGGCACACGTCGTGTGGTTTTTCCGCCTCGTCTACATCCAGCAGGACAGCCTTGGCAGCTGCTTGCTCAGAGCGTATGACGCGCAGAAGTCCTTCCGCCATGCCGGCCGCCCCTGAAGAGAGCGCTGGGTGGCCTTGCCTCACACCTCGGGTTAGCCAAAGCACTGCTACTCCAGATGTGAGTATCTCTTTAACAGCCTCAAACCCATTCTTGCTCTCGAGCATCGAGGCGGATGTTGCGCCAGTGAGATCATCAATTATTACGTGACGATCCTGTTCGGGAGTAAACTCGCAGATAGATTTCTCGTGGACGGCGAACCGGGTTTTAAGGTGTGATAGAACGTCTCCTCGGCCCAGCAAAGTTTGGTTTTGTGGGACTGATATTATCGTTACCTTCTCTTCATGGTCGGGGATGGGAACTGCACCATTCATTTGAGTGCTGGACACAGCCTTCCGAAGTAGAGTGTGCTGAGCCACCTGTAACGAGAAGGATGCCGCTGATGAATCCAAAGATGGAGATAAAGATGAGGGGCAAGCCAGCCATCCAGCGTCAACTACAAACCGCAAAAGGGACCTGTGGTCCTGGTCGTTGATATGCGTATCGACAACAACAATGTCATAGAGGCCAGTACTGGCCGTTCCCCAATTCTCAGTCTCGGGATCCAACGTGACTTTTGAAACACGCGATTGCGTCGATTCCGAAAGGACGATGTCTTGTTCCCCATCTTCTTCTGCGATGACTCCAACTGTAACAGTTATGTCATCGGAGACTGCCCTTATTATAGCATCAACTAGTGTCTGTGTCGTAGGAGTGGAAACAGGTGCGATAATAAGAGCCTTGGATATCCTGTGGCGATGAGTGATAAGATCAATACACCGAGCGAGTCTCTCTGTATCATTCTCGGTACCAGGCCATAACTTGTCTGTGTCGTCATTGCGTAGAGTTTCGATATCGGGCTTCCACGACATGATAGAAAAGGGTTCAGGACCTTTCGTCTTGCTATCAATGCTCTCCACTATGGCGGGGAGTGCAGCCTCGTAGGCCGTACAGGTTAAGTTCTTAATGTCCATCAGGAGTCTGTTGTCGCCAGCACTGAGCTGGACGTTGGTATTGAAACGACGCCCTTCGAATCCATCAGTCCACGCGACAGCATGACCTACATCCGTTCCCTCGCCCAGTCTGGCTGGAAATAGTGATACTTCCTCGATGCGTGTAGGCACAACACCCCATGGCATCTCTTTATGCTTACCCGCATTAATCGAGATGATGATGAGTTGCAGACAAGCATCAATGCTAGATGGATGCACAAGGTAGCGCGATTCTCCTTGAATTTCCTCGGAGAGGCATTCTCGAACTGTGACGTCGCCTGTAGCGTGATGCAAGGTCCGAGCAGTGCGAGCATGCCGCAGTTGTTGGAAAGTCTTTCCGTAGTAGAACCCTACACGGCGGAAGGCATCGTACCATCTCTTGCCCGATACACGTTGTGTTAGTGCGGACTCATCGACCGGAGTTCTCTCGCGAGACGCAGAGTCCTTGGGTTCGTCAATTGCGGAAATTCGACCGTTACAGTGAACTGTCCATTCGCCATCTGCCCCCGGAGACTCAACAGAAAAAGTATACCAGCTAGATGTTGGCTCCGCGGGAGATTGTAAGTTGAGAATGGTTTCTACTCCATCGTCATCGTCGGGTACTACCAATGCCGTTTTTATGTCAACATCCCGTAGTTTAACGCCTTCAAACGTCTTTCCAGATGTTTCGCGGATCTGCCGTAGTGCCTCTATAGCTAAGGATAGATGGCCTGCTGCAGGAAATATCGCTGTTCCGCCGAGCTGTCCAAATCACAGGGTCAGTAATACGCCTTATTCTAGTGCTTCAGTTAGAACCTACGTTATGATCCTTCAGCCACGGTAAATCGCGCTGTCGTAGGATGTTGCGCCAGCTAGCTGATTTTTTCGATAGCCCAGACACTCTGCTGCCAAGAACGTCATGACGAGGGTACGCCCGCGCTCGCTGCTCGGCACTGGCCCGAGGCTCTGCCCAATAACGTTTCTCATAGTTCCATTGATATGGTGGGAGATCGACTAGCAGATGTTTCGTCTTCTGCTTACGGGTGTCATTCTTAATACCACTGTCATTGGACATATTTACTTCTTCCAAATCAACTGCATGCCCAGCCACAAATAGTGAGCCTGCGACTGCGAGCAGCCGATCTGCGTCGTTCTCGTTGCGTTTCAGTGACGGTACGTAGGCGATGCGATCCCGAATATTTTGGCTCGACAGACGTATCTGCTTGAAAGGACCGGCTAGCGCTGAATGTGGTCCGATTTCAACGAGGTGGGTGATGCTCTCGAACATAGCATTTGTACCTAACTGTTGGACAGCGGTATCGAAGAGTACCCTGTTGCGAAGGTTGGCGCTCCAGTAGCCTGGTTCTAGCGACTCGCAGCAAGAGTCGACAATTTCGCCCGTTACGGAGGAGACCATGCATGATCGCGGACGACGCCACAATAAGTCATTCTCAGAGACACCACTAAGAGCTTGCGCGAGCATCTCGTCGTAGGCTATACCGACAGAGGCCATGTGAGGAGAGTGATACGCTCGACCAGTGGGAAGCTCTCGCGCAAATATTTGCTCGGCAGCAAGAATTTCCTTTAGCTGTGAGATTGGCTTTTCACGCCCACTCAAGGTCACGCTACTTGGCGAGTTCTCACATGCGATGCATACATCTTCTATAGCGAAAGAAGACAAATACCGTTCAACTTCTGGTGCCCCCAAGCCCACGGCCAGCATAGAGCCTGATGGTGAGTATGCAGTCACAGCGCGGCCCCGACAAAAGGCAGCGAGGATAGCCTCGGGCGCACTAATAAGCCCAGCAGCGTAGGCTGCTCCAATCTCACCCGACGAGTGACCAATGCTCACTTCAGGGGTGATATTCCACTGTGCAAATAGATCAACGAGCGCAATTTGGATGGCGGTGCACAGTGGTTGGGCGACATCGGCTTCATTAATTCGTTTTGCGTTAATATCATCATTATTCAGAAGCAGCTCAGCTATACTGAAAGATGGCTTCGGATGGACTTTGCTGAGAATGCGGTCTAAGTGTTGTATTGTGTCTAGGACGACTGGGAATTCTTGGAGAGCCACCCTCCCCATACCGGCCCATTGCGCCTATTGATCAGTTGATTAGCAACAGTAACTAACTATATGGTGGCTGTCACTTACTCCTTGGCCAGTGAAGAGGAAACCAATGGAACCAGGCTTCTTTGAAGCGGATCCAGCTTGCGAAGCTGCGAGAGCAAAGGCCTCAGCTTCTAGCCCTTGTCTTGCTACAACATAGGCTCGATGAGCGAATTTGGTACGGCGCAGGTTCAGGGTATACGCAAGATCAGGAAGATGGTACTCGTGAGCTACCTTGCCAACGGCGGCAATGTTGCGTAACAAAGTCGGCTTATCGTGTGCAGAAAAGCATAGAAGATGCGCGGCTTTGGAAGTCTCTACGTCGTCAGCTTCCCCCTTTTTCTTGGCATGTCGATACCAAGGATATAGATTATCAATCGATTCAATGATGACATGGCCGTTGGTCCCGCCGTATCCGAACGAAGACACACTAGCCCTGCGCAGCGCAAAATCGCTCGGCCATGGTGCTGTGTCAGCATGTACCTTGACATTCCACTCCTTTTCTTTGACTACATCGTATGAGATCGTGTCAGCATGTTGATAGCCTTGCGAGAGCCATCGTCAGATGCGAGATATTGACTGGGGTTGCTCACTTGCTGGGTTTAAGTTTTGGAAATATGCAACTCCAGGGATTATTGATGACTCTGTCATCAGCGCCGCTTTCATAACAGCGAAAATTCCACTCGCCGCCTCCGAATGTCCGATATTAGGTTTAACTATCATATGGGTTAATACAGGTGTACATAGCCATTAGGGTCCTGGGAAGCTGTACCTGCTCCAACAAGGAGTGGCTTATCTGTAGATCGTTCATCGTTCATCGCTCGCGATGTCGCTTGGACCTCAATTGGGTCACCTACGGGTGTACCCGTTCCATGGAGCTCAGCATAAGCGGTATCCCTGGGGTCAAGATTGGCTTTTTGATACGCCATACGCACGACGCGCTCTTGACCCTTCATACTAGGGTGAGTTATTCCCATCCCTTCGACCTTTCCATTCCTATTGATATCATTAGCATGGTTACACTACTGAATGCATCAATACGTGTTCACTTACGTATTGACAGCTGTCGAGCGGACCACGCCGCGGATTGGGTCGCCATCTCGGATCGCGTCAGAAAGACGCTTGACGTATAATGCTCCGGCACCTTCAGCTCGACCGTATCCGTCAGCTGAGGCGTCAAACGTATGACATGTTGACGTAGGGGATAAGATGCCCAGTTTGGCTGTGTTCATATGTTGATCTACAGTAATAATTAAGTTCACGCCGCCGACAATAGCAGCATCGCAATCTCTGTTGCGCAAGGCGTGACACGCATTATGCAGCGCGTATATTGAGGAGGAACATGCGGTGTTAATTGTGAAGCTACAAGGGGCTTAGTCAGTATGTGCGGCGATTTCTCGGCTGAGCCCCAAAGGGTCAGGAGATTTCTCGGGTCGGGATCAACGCTCACCTCGGCCCATTCAGGTTGAATACGTTGCCTATTCGATTACTAATAATGCCGGGGTCTACCCCTGTTGCGGCATAGTTATGCCGGAAATCCGGTTCGCGTGTGGACAATTGTTCTATTGCAGGGAACCCCCTGTTAGAATTCTTCTAGAAGGAAATTATGTATATAAAATGGGGTGAGGAACTGACGATAATCTGCTGTGAAAGACCCAACGAATACGGCCGTATTGGAGCCGGCGATCGACTCTAGTGTAACGCCTGCTGAAACCAAACATTCATACGATACTTCAAGCATCTTTCTCTGCTGTGGATCGAGCCATTGGGCCTCAATGGGTGTAATGTTGAAAAAAGTTGGGTCGAAACTCTCTGGACTCTCGTCCAAAAAGTACCCTCCCGCGACGTTAAACGAGCCGGGGCGGGCAAGATTCTCGTGATAGTGGGCATCAATGTTGAAACGAGACTCAGGAACCTTTGGTGTCTGTCCTGAGCGTTTCTCAACCAGCATTTGCCAAAACGAAGAGTCGGAATCAACGCCACCAGGAAGACGACAGGCTGCATCCGCGTTGTTAGTCCAATCTCATAAGATGGTCTCAGAGAGAGACACCGTAAAAGGGAGTCCATACCCATTCCGCAAATAGCCACAGGCTCGAGGCTAGGGTCCTCGAGCCCATCGTCTTGTTGTACCAAACCTGGTGACATGTTGAAAGTCAAATTCACTCTAACAGAGCTCGTTGGAGAGTCTTCTTTCTCGGTTCGGAACCGCGCTGTCGGGTGGGAGGTCGATGCTAATAAACAAAATCCTCCTGGGGATACCCTACCCCTACTTTACATCATCTACCGGCTACACAGTCCCAAACATCTGACAAATATCTTATGCCAGTCCGCAATCACGGTGAAGAGCCCAAGATCGGTATCATATAGATCCACAATCTCACCTTGATCCACATTGGGTTCCCGGTCGTTGTTACATCGGGGGTCCCGGACACTTCACACAGGCTCGGCGCCCCATTCTGCCGGGTTATGTAGGAACTATCGTACCCAGTCGTTAAAGAGGTCAGGTGCGTTAAAGTAGCGCCAGTAGTATAATGTGCTACGTTAGCGTAGGAAGCCAATATGAACATCATTTATGGCCACTTGGAACACCAACCGTCTCGAAAACAGACGGGATAACGTACTGTACACGCCCATCGATGCTCTACTACATACTCAAGTACAACTAACTATCACAAATCATCCAATAAAGCCTTCTCCTTCTCTCTTTAGTTCGTTATTCTTATCCTTATACTTACAATAATGATGACAATTGCCACAGAAGCTGCGGATAACTCCATTAATGTATGCAGGGGACATTGGCAGTTGCCCCTGCTTGCTGGGGTATCTTAGCGTACCCAACTTCGTATCAACTTGGATCCTTTACGAACTAACTAGCTATTCTCCGGCTAATAATCATTGGGAAATCCATAACCCAGTTGCCAATCCCGGAGTTCTTAGCGCAAGTCATTCTTCACGCCATCGATTTGTGCATATCATAGTGATAGATTAGTTATCTACTATGACACTTGCCTCACGACTCCTACATGAGATGACAGTTTAGGTGAGAAATATTTGTCTCTCCAATTGCTCGCTATACCAATATTCTTACTATTGTTTACCGTCAAAGCGTCGTATATGAGAGCATGACAGCAGAGGTGATAGCAAGTCCAATCTTGGATGCATGCGACACAATTAACCTCACTCAGAATTGTACCAGATCTATATAGAGTGCCTGGTGAATATCAAATCACAACGAGCCCTATTGGCATGCACGGTCCTTTGCAAGACAGGAACGGTCCTTTACAAGATAGGAAAACAACATTGATAACCCCAGACTCCTCGATACCCAAGTTGGTATGCTCTGCAGCTACTTATGCAGTCGATCTCTCGGGCTAGGCGGGCAGCCCCTTGAATCGGATCTCTGGAAGAACGCCGGGCTTCCTATCGCATCCAAGGACAGTTTTCAATCAGGACGGCCAGATAACTTAGCTCCGCCAGGATCGCTAGTCTGTACATAGTACATATTCTTCTCAGGGCATTATCCTTGTTAGTTAGCTGTCACGTCCCATTTTAGTAATACAGGCCCCTCATCTTTTCACAGGTCCGGGGAGGAGTGGCCGTCCCGAAACTAGGGATAGCATAAATGGACGTGGAGACGACCCAACGAAATGGATGACAGTCAGCAGAGTTCATGCAGCCGTATATGATGAGCATGCGTCTGCCGAGCTGTCAACTGCGGATCACATACGCACTCTCGGTACGATCGTCACCAGGGATGATAACCCTTTGCAAACATGTTATAATACCATTGCAGAAACCATTACACCTTGCGTCACTTAATGACATCTCGGTTCAAGTGGGGTGACAGATCCCGGTATTTTTATTAACCTGTTTTGAAATACAATTCGTTAGCATTGATGTTACCAACATTGTTTCCCACAGGCGCACTCAACTACATATAACACTGTTTCATCCACTGGCACACTTACTCGATGTGCTGTGAGTCATATAAACGGCCAGAATTGCCGAAATGCGAACGTTGATGGTTTGCGGCACGAAAATAAAATTTTGCTCCGAGGGCAAAGCACATCATACGCTAGGAAGCGTTGAGCAAATCCCGGAATTGTGGAACCAGGATCCTTGGTCACATCCGGGGTCACATCGCGGGTAGACTCAACAAGTTCCGCCATTCCCACAGCATGGATGCATACCTGCCAACGGCTTAAGCGAAATGGCAAAGCTTAGGTTCTGGCTTAGGGTCGCCGTCGTAGTGTGGAAACCCCTCGAGCTAACATAGCTCGTCTTAAGATCGTCCGAGTATAGGCTCCACCAACCCTGTTGATTCACAGGTGCAATAGGCCGTCATCGATCCAGAAACTTACTCGTAACAGGCAATAGCAATTTAACAAAAACTACTGTACGAAGTACACTACTCATGTTTGCGCAAGCCTATAACTGGGCATATATAGGTACGTACAGTAACAGTCATTGAATATGTGGCTAGTGCGTGGCTGTGGCAAACATAACCAGCCTGTGATTATTGACTTGAAACAACATAGCTAGACCTATGTGACGACTAGTCAGTTGCTTTGATACCATATTGCCGTGCAATTATTAGTTGCTATACAATTGCTGGCTAGCAAATACCTCCCTAATTACGCGTAAACCATCTGATAGAGCGGAGCCGCAAGTGGCTATTTAGTGTATGTCCATCATTTCCAGTATTCACTGGCAGCCAAATAGAAAAGAGGACTGGACTTCTTTGCTTTCACTTCTAGCAGTTTCTTCTCGCCATTCTAGATAAACTATTGGTTGAACCAGACTCCTTTCTCGGAGACACCGTACAACAAGGGCTTGGGAGTATTCAAATTACAATAATCATCTAGAAATTCAAGGGGGGCCATGAAGGTCTAGCCTCCCCGTTCGTCCGGTCGGCAACTTAAGGAAAACCTCGCCCGCGCTCCTTGCTCGCACCCGCTCTTGTCTGGCCTATCTTATTCGAGCAGGCAAACGTGGGTAGCTCAAAGGCAACTTTAGCCGCTTAGATGATTATATACATGATATTAAAGTTCTAGCTCAACGGGTCTCTGACGCAATGCAGTCCCAGTCCCTTGGGTCTGTGTAACATGAGTCTATTTCAACTAAGGGTATCCTACCCCTGCTTAACTGGGTCCCGTGCTTTTGGTACCTTAAGTCCCGCACACCGATACTTAGTCACAGGGCAATCTCATACATACATTGAATGTCACCTTTGGTATCAGGCGGCTGCGCCACAAAGACCATGATTTAGCTATTCTTTAAAACTTTTTTGACTTCTGGCATAGGCTCAGCGCCGACCCCCTATATGGTTTTACCTTTGTGCCTCAGTTGAACTTTGGCAACAGGTCTTGCTGACTATCGTTGTCTGTACATCGAGTTGAGTGGCCAATAAAACATGTACGATGAGAGACTGTAAGAAAAGGGTGCCATATATACTAATTTGATATTATTTTTCACATGGCGAAAATGTGTTAGTGGTTTGACCTGTCCTGAATCCCATACCCTTGAGTGAAATACGATACAAAGCAACTGTCTGTACGGGCAAATAATTAAATAGTAGCTAACGGGAGATACATAATTCACATTGCGACAAACTTCTAAGTAGAATGTTATATCTTATATATCCAAAGTTTTCTGTAGCGAGGATGGAGCAAAAAGAGGGTTGGCAAATATTTGAATAAATTCATAGGGAGCCAAGAAGGTCGTCTCGTCTTTGGGCAATGGAAACCTACATATCCCATGCCCAATAAACTCTCCTTCACCTTTCATAGCTCTCTATTCAGGATTTATCTTTCAAAATAATGTTAATATGCGGTAAGCCAAGACTCAAAATCTTGCATAGAATGTCGCATTACCTATGTTCATTTTGTGATATGAGATAACATGGCTTTCTCGTTAAATTTATAATAATAATAACTATTTCGTAATGCTCGATCTAAATCCCTGAGAATTATAAGGCCTTAACTTGCATAAGTTATCGAGCAATCTTCCAACCACCTCAACCCAATTAGTTCCATTACAAACTGGCCCGGCCGCCAAAATGGTGGGTTTCAATACCGTCTATTTACTAGAAAGTAACCACCTCCAGCCCAATAGTCTAACTGCAGCGATTAATAAGTATCATCTGGTTAGATTATATTTCCACGTTAGATAGATCAAGCCCCCAAAGCTCCTGAACTTGTCTAGTTCCCCAGTGATCATTCTCTTCATCCGCAGAAATTAAGCGAAACCCTGCTCGTTTGTATAGCCTCCGTGCCCCTTCGAGCACGCTAAATGTCCGCAAGGTAATCTTCGTGTAGTAGCCCGATCCACGCGCAAAGAGTATACACTCTTCAATTAATCTAGCACCGACTCCCATGCCTCTTGCAGCAGAGCTCACCGATAGCAGGCGTAGATGCGCCGTGTTTGCCTCCTGTCTATGCTTGATAAGTGCGATGGAGCCTAGAAACCGAGACGATTCGACGGATTCGGCGATGAGCACACGTTCGAGGTCAGGATCAAAGTTGTCAAGAATATCCGCTGCTAGACGCGCGGTCTTTGATTCAAAGCTTGTTCCCCAGCCGTATTCCTGTGCATACTGTTGTTGTTTCTTAGCCTTAAGTGATTGAATTAAAAACATGGTCTTACCTGCAAACCGTGTTGACTGATTATCAGACCCATATCACCCGGGCGGTGCGTTCGAATTTTGAAGGAGGAACCTTCATCGCTAGGCGCCATTATATACTACCAAGACTCTAATGTAGCTTGAAAAGCGGTCAAATTAATACACCATAAATGAGGGATTGACTAGACCTTAATTTATAGTGAACTGTCATAGCTATAATAACGGGTAGCTTTTGCTAAACTCGTGGGTAGATTGAGTTATACTGTTTGGGTGACTCACTGTGGTTCCGAGAAATGCAGTACTCTTACTCATTGTTGTTTTCCTTGTAGCTGTTAATCTCGCTACCCGGCCCCGGCACAAGTGTACCGCGCCGAATTCGGAGCGCCGTGCCCTAATGTTGACAACCTACTATGTATGCCCACTAGTTCTGGGTTTCTATCAAGAAGATACCTTCCCAATGTGGCCTCATTATGACATGTCCTCCTCACTTCAGCTTTCAGCATCCTCGGAGGATTCGTATGCAATCCATCAAGCCAAGAGCCCAGTCCAGGTCTACGCAGTTGCGATACCGGCCATCAGTGATATCAGAGGGCTCGACACAATCTCCCTTTTCAACGGGAGTCATCCCCTCTTAACATCATCCACTATGCGAAGGTTCCAGTGACCTGAATAGACGCACGCCCCTCGGCCACAAGGCACATGCCAACATGACTCCCGAATTTGCTGTGATTCTCCTCTTACAATGCTTCATAGTTAGCGAGCTCGCCGAGTTAAAATGAATCGTCTTGGTCACGCCGTCACATCCATAGGACTTATTTCAGATCACGTCTGCAAATAATATCCCAACCATCATCGGCTGCCTGAAAGCTATATAACCTTGACGACGACATCGTCCAGATGAGACGTATCTGCCTTCCTGCCTCTCGTACTTGCGCCTTGGAATATCAGAAATAGTTCCCACCTTCATTGTACGCCACCAGAGGATTTTCGAATACGTGTCAGAGATATTGGTTGTATCTAGAGTGAGGTCAAGCCACCGGTAGGTCGCAGCTGGGTCGTAGGTAGGGGTAAGGGCTCAATAGTATTGATTCCTGGGTTCTTTCCTACTAGGAGGGGGGGGGCTCCGGCCTTTATATAGCCGAATATCTACAGCATACCCACTATTGGGACCCTACTAGCCTCCTGTGTACCTTAGCGCCTGACAATACGGTCGATGGCGAATTGTGTGTGATGAATAGGAGGATCTAGACTTGATGATGGTACCCCAGCAACATCTGGTATCAAGTAAACCTGCCAAAGCAAAGTACTCGATATCCGTGCGCGGATGTGGACTGATGTGTTCTCTAGTTGAAATGCTGTGTTGGACGGGCTGAGCAGGTCCCATCACAATGAACTTCTTTGACTGAGCGAATCTGATTAAAGTCCGGAATCAGAAAAAGCAAAAGCTAGTTTTTGGCATTGAATATCGCCACCCCATGACATAGACCGCCTGCTTAATCATCTATTCTGTAACTGCGGTAGATGCTTTTCGGCGAGATTATTTAATTGGTGCTCCAGCTCTTTGCATACAAGTAGCTAAGGCAAGTATACCCCGCAAATCCCCCGCGTTCCCCACATCATGCACACGAGCCACCTCACCTGTACACCTTTTAAGGTTACCTAAGGTCAGGTAGTATTATACAAGAACCAAGGCCTTAGTAAATCTAGCATTTGTTTACTTGTAAAATTGCTGATTGCCCATCTAACCAAAGGCTTCCAGCCTGCCTTCTGGAAGAGCTGGAGCTAACAGTCCGGGAATCCATGTTATTTCCAGGGAGCCTGCCCTAAAGCTCGTACTTGATTTGATAGAACATGGGGCGACTATATGCGCTAACCTCTGCAATCCTGGAGGATGTGTAGAATAGCAGCTCAAGTCGGCCCTTCTGTATACACTTGTACGGGATTACTAACGGGATTAATAAGGACACGGAGAACTTGTTTTAAAACACATTTCACCTAAATATCATGCTATTGGACTCTAACCTCATCAATTTTGGTTTTGTCAACTCGCTTGGCACTTTCATCAGCAGGAGCAGTATTGGTTCACTCCTGAATCGTTATCACGATGGAAGGGGCACTAAAACGTACCGTTAATTGTGTAAGCCTTCTTTACCAAGTCCTCTCGTCATCCTTCTGTATGAACTGACGCCTATAAAAAGTGCCTGGCACTCTCCACCCTGCTGGGTAATTCGACTTTGTTCCCATCTAGCCCAGGTTACGAATCATCCGTATCTTCATACTTCTCTGGCCAAGAAGATTCGCTCCGTCCAGCCTGCATTGTATCGCCCGAGACGGCAGAAGACGTGGCAAAAGCGGTGCGTGCGTTGACTGGCTCGACTCCTTCAACTGAGGGCAATGGTAGTACCTGTCAGTTCGCCATCAGATCTGGTGGACACGCTCCTGCCGCGAATGCCGCCAATATCGATGGAGGCGTTACCTTCGATTTACGGCGCCTTAATTCCATTACGGTGAGCCCGAGCAGATCCACTGTTTCCATTGGCGTGGGCAATACATGGGACACTGTTTATGGCAAACTAGATGCCTTGAACCTGAGCGTAACAGGAGGGCGAAGCGCTGGAGTTGGCGTGGGTGGGCTCAGTCTGGGTGGCGGCATGTCATTTTTTGGGACACGCTACGGCTGGACTGCCGATACAGTCATCAACCATGAGGTTGTGCTAGCGAACGGGTCTATCGTTAATGCTAATGCACAAGAAAACTCAGACCTTCACTGGGCTCTGAAGGGAGGCAGCAACAATTTCGGTATCGTAACTCGTGTCGACCTTGCGGCTTTTGAACAAGGCTCCTTTTGGGGTGGAAACCTGGCGTATCCAAACACAGCATATAGTGATGTGGCACGGGAGGTCGCCAAAATCAACTCGCCTGATGCTTACGACGAGTACGCAGCGGTGGTTCTCTCCTGGAGTTATGCACCTCCAGCGGGGACAGCTATTGGGAGCAAGGTGGCGTACACAAAGCGTGTAGAGAATCCACCAATTTTCGACGGTCTCACGAGCCTGGCAACACTAGCCAACACTCTGAGTATTACCAATGCGAGCCAATTGGCTATACCCGGAAAGTCGGTTACCGGTCAGCGGTGAGTGCTCCAGAACTAAAGATGTATGATCGTTCTCTTCTGACAGCTATCAAGATCGTATTGGGCCACAAACACGATGGTTTCCTCCGCAGAAGCCATCAGTGCGACTTATCTTCGTTTCAACGAAAGTATCCCTACGTTTAAGCCGATCGCCAACATATCCTTCGGATATACAATTGAGCCACTCCCGCCAGCCCTTTACGCAAGACATGCTGACACGAATGCCTTGGGTCTTGGCAAAAACAATCAATCACTACTTATCGGACTTTTCTTCGCGAGTTGGACGGATCCTGCAGATGATGAACAAGTGAGCAAGGCTTCCCTAGGGCTTGTGAAGGCGATAGAGGATGATTCCCGTCGTCTGAACGCTTACATCCCTTTCCAATATCTCAACTATGCGGCATCCTGGCAGGATCCTATTGCTAGTTATGGTGCTGAAAGCGTCGGGCGGTTGCGCAAGGTTGCAAAAGAAGTAGACCCCCACGGAGTCTTCACGCACCAAGTTCCTGGTGGCTTCAAGTTAAAGTAGCGAACTTGACAATTATTCTCTATTTCGTGATAGGATTAGAAAAAGCTGAATAGATCAAATAGGAACAGGTAACTGAATAAGTTGTAGTACACATCCCTTGAAATTATTTCGAGCGTCTGCACGTGATTGTATTACATATTTGTAAAAGTACTTAAGCATTGGAGAGGCAGCAATTATGCTCTACGACTTGGATGTTTGTTTTCTATTCTTCTTTATATTGAAGTCTTGGCTTTCTCTACTAACAAGTGTGCATCTAGAAGTAAACATGTTATGTGTTTTATTTACGCGCTTACGCTACTGTGATCTTAGAAGAGTATAATACAACACAATGACATACTCGTGACTTATGCCGCGCAGCCCTTGTTATCTAATATTGTTACTAAATTAGTGCAAATCTCTTTTTGAATTAACGAGCATTCAAGCTCCAATACAAATACCATCTAGATTTAGCTTGTATTATATGTTAGGATAAGGTTAGAAACACTTGATCAACATCAATACTCGACAAGACGTTGAGATGTGCGACGCCTCTAATAAACATAAAGCCTTCTCCTTAAAGCATTCTGCAACAGGAAGATGCAAATACAATATGGCATGCGAGCTAACTGAGTGGCAGTATACCCCTTCTTACTCAGTTTCGTAGCTAAAGACATATCACGGTGATGCGATGATGAAAGGAACATTTACTGGGAATGATTAAATTACTAACGGTAAATACTACTGAAAGTGAATAATATCAAGCTTTCTTTTGTTTTTTTCTTCTCTATCTTTTTTTCGTTCTCCTTTTTCCTTTTCTGTTTTTTTTTTTTTTTTTGGTACTTCATCGATATTGATAATGATCAATTAATTGACAAAATAGGAAAACGTGTGAGTGGGGCGGTTATTGCGTTGGTTATGGACTCACCGGAACTTAAGAAGGATATTGAGGCGGACGTTTAATCCTTCAACAATAGTTGAAGAGAAGGAGCTGAGGCACCGATATCGGGGTGCAGCCATATCCGCTCTTTAAAGGAAGAAAGAGGGACGAAGGTATATGTCCACCCCCTCCATTCGTCAATTTTCGCTAAGTCCTTGAGCTGAGACGTGGCTTTGAGCATGAATAGGCGGACCTTGACCTTAAGCCCTACATTCTCAACGATGGCCGATCGCTGATAGTCAAGTTCATCATCTGATATTATGATGCCAAGAGATTCTGAACCAACACGTTTAGCGGTTTCAATTGCTGTTTCCCCGGCACGAGGTGTCCTCTTGGGGATGCCGTAATCTCGGGGGTTTGCGGATTTGTTGTATCGCACGAGTACTTTCGTTTGGTCGCCCCTATGAATTAGAAGGCCGACATCAGCTAGTTCCTTCGCAGGCGTATGGCTCTCGCCGTTGACAACGTTAGTAGACATTTTTGGGGAAAATACCTGTGATTGGGATTGGTTTTGGTCTGCAAGAGATCGATAGGTTTTCTGTGAGTGAGGTTACTTGGGGAGTTGTGAAGTATTGCTGAATCGAGTTTCTTGAGCTCAAAGGCGCGTATATATAATGATTTGTTGTCTCAAAGAACACTTGCATTGTTGTTGGAACTCGGTAAACAACAGTGTTATCTGGCGACAAATGTACTGTGTTTCCCGCGACGTTTGGGAAACAGAGTCAAAGTTCGTTTAAAAATTATAGTGTACAAGAATAGAGATGATGCATTATGACGACGCATGTGCTCATGAACACGATGTTGATTTAGATAGATAATGATTTCTGAACGGTGTGTGCGCGGGATCTCCTATTATGTGTTGCTCCTACGTAAGTTATCATATTTAGCGAGGGCTCTATTTTTTCCCCTTCGAGCATTAACGTTGTCGCTAAGATCAATTGTTATAGAAGAGCTTTAGTTTTGTTCTGCTTGTAAGAGTCTTCTAGTTCTGCGGCAAGGGTGCCTTCAGCAATGTCTTCTCCGTCTTCCGCATCCGTAACCCATCTGACCCTATTTATGACACTGGAGTCAGTGATTTTCTCCTTAGGTAACAATTCACTAGAGAATCAGGGCCTGTGGGAGTGGCAAAGGCAAGATATACATGTTTTGGTAACTTATGTTCTTGGGATATATTATGAAGGAGGATAAAAAAACTTGTAACTAACCTGCCTCCTCTGGTTGCTCGAATTTCTAATTCCATTTTCATTTGTTGTACTATGCAGACCACTTGTCCGGGAAGTATTTCGTCTCCCTCATCAACCGCTAGCTCGACTAGCTTACCGGGAAATGGGACAACCACATGATGTGGATTGTTGACGTCTCCGCGACGATGTCTCCCTGCCGCCATAATAGCAGCAGAAGATGCGTTGCTGCTAACTGCCTCAAGTGTAAAGGCTCGGGGCTGCTGAGAATTTGGATGCGAATACTCGATATCGGCTTTAAATGACGAAGGAAACTCATTGCGAATAACGCGTGTTAGCTTAATGTGATGAGTTTCTTCCGCCGCACCTTTCTGAGGAGATGTCATTTTGAGAGCCCACGCATCCCCCTTTCGTAACATGACGGCTGAGCTAGAGTTTGTTGTTAGTGATGCTGCGTACTGGGCTTTATCTTCGAATGACGACGTTGGGTCCTGGCAAGCAATGCTACGAGAGATGTCTGATCCCGACACAAGCAGACTACTCATTTTCCTCTCTAGCCATGAAGTATCGCATAGCGAACGTTGAAAGTCCGGATGTGTTACTATTGCACGTAACACATCCAGATTGGTGTTGACTCCTTCTATCCAAGTATCCTCTAGCGCTCGCCTACACTTAGACAGCACACTTTGCTGATGTTCGCCAGTGACAATGATCTTAGCGAGCAAACTGTCATAGTCGGCGCCAACAATTGTCGTCCGACGATGATTGAGATGAGTATCGATTCTCACACCATGACCTGTTGGCAAGGAGAAGGCCTCCACTCGCCCGATACTCAACGTCCAATCTTTATGGACATTTTCAGCAGTAAGTCGTAGCTGGATAGAATGCAAATTAGGTACTTGCATGACGTCCGATGACACATTTCGCATTTCGGTCTCCGCAAGCTTTGCGCCCTGCGCGATTTCCAACTGTGTCTTAACTAGATCGACGAGGGAGATGCATTCCGTGACGGTATGCTCCACCTGGAGTCGCGGGTTTACTTCGAGGAAGAAGAATTCCTTTCGGTCCACATTGGCGAGGAACTCGAAGGTCCCAAGGGAGAGATAACTAATGTGCCGGGCCATTCGCATCGCTGCCTCGATGATGTCACCAACGAACGTTCGGTCACTGATCGTACTTGGTGCTTGTTCTATAATCTTTTGATATCTTCTTTGAATGCTGCACTCTCGCTCCCAGAGACTGCAGAAGTCGGGGTCAGTAATCAGTCACCATAAATAGAAGAAATAGTAAGAATCTCGAAAAGTAAGAGCAACTGCGGCAAGTGCGAACGTGTGTTAGACATACTGGCGCACCTGCCCTGAGCCATCACCAACGATCTGTACCTCGATGTGTCGGAAACCATCTACTACAGCCTTTTCGACAAAGATCTGACGCGAAGGGCTTTCGGAAATCGCTCGTCTCATGGCATTCTCGAGGTCGGATTCCTGACGAACGAGTCGAATCCCTTTGCCACCTCCGCCATCTACACCTTTGAGCATAACTGGAAAGCCGATCTTTCTGGCAAAGTCTCGAGCCTCTGTTGTCTTCGCGGTCGGCTTATCCATAGCTGGGAGCGTAGGGACGTCACACTGTTCGGCTAACAGTTTTGCTGCAAGCTTGTCCCCAGTCTTGCTGAGAATATCCCAGCCGGGACCAATGACGACAATTTTAGCCTCATTCCACATGCGTTGCGCAAACTCGGCCGATTCAGACAGGAAGCCATATCCCGGATGTACTGCATCAATTGCGTGCTGCTTTCCGATCTCTATGAGAGTTTGTATATCCAAGTAGCTAGCGGGGGAAGAGATTGGAAGTGCGTGACTGGCACCCAAGGCGTGGCTCGTGTCGTCTGGTGTTATGAGAGCAAACGTCTCAATTGAGAGTTCTCGTGCGCAATCGATGATGCGTTTCGCTATCTCGCCCCTAACCCGTATATTTAGCCTGTAGCACGTGGCCGTGTAAGTTTTAAGATCATAGTCCATTACCTATTTGCGATGAGAAGCCTTTTTATCGGTCCTCGTGGAGGACTACTGGTGGGATCCGACACCATGCTGACCACAATCTATCATTTGGTCATGGCTTTGCAATTGGCTTGTAAACGTGGCCCCCTATTTAATCAGGTAGATAAATCAAACTGACACGTCTCGTTTCCTTCATTCTCTTTTTGTCGGGCAACCACATAGAAGACTTAGAAATACTCTTTCGATTTGAGACCCTGGGCGAAATGTGGATGTATGTACGAATTCGTAGGGGCTGCCATATTCGGTTGGCGGTGCGGAGAAATTGCCGAGGCTTCGCTCGCCGTTATCATACCTAAACTCAAACAGAACCATTAACCCTTAAAAAAGAGGAACACATTGCTAATCATCTGATGTGTATCGACTATTATCTCTAGTGGATATATTCATTATATATATTACTCAGAAACTGGGGTTATTGATAGACTTCTCGATGCGCATGGATATGTAATATTCCATGTCGTCGGGATGGCTTCCGACGAGAATGATGCATCGCAAAGAGCGCGGGAACGCGTGCAACAAGTCTCATCCCATATTGCGCACAACGACCCCGCGAAAGACGCGGCCTCTCAACCTCCCACACGTCGGCGGAAGAAGCAAGCGTCAGCTTCGACGGGCGCGCCAACTGACTACTCAGACCGACTGGGCCAGATAGCGACGCTTGAGAGACTAGCGCGCACGCCCGACATCAACCATCGAGGCTATGCCCGGCAGAAGAAAGCTGGTAAGCTGTGGGTTCGTGAGCGCGTTGATGCCCTTCTTGATGAAGGCAGTTTCCAAGAGGTTGGTAGTGCCGCTGGTGAAGTGACCTGGAGCAAGAAAAAAGACCACGACGGATCTGAGCAAGAAGTCATCACTGGTTTCACGCCGAGCAATAACGTTCAAGGGTATGGGCATCTCAATGGGCGCAAGATTGTCTTCACTGCAGATGACTATACCCTCCGAGCCGGTCATGCCGATGGAGCATTGATGGAGAAGACGCTATACGTCGAGAAATTAGCTCTGTCTCTACGGCTCCCGATCGTGAAGCTCGTGGACGGGTCATCGGGTGGCGGGAGTGTTACTACTATAAAAAAACAAGGATTTTCATACATCCCTCCGCTTCCCGCTTTTGAACAGGTCATCGCGCAATTGAATCTGGGTATTCCTAACCTTGGAGCCGTCCTGGGGCCGGCCATTGGACTTGGCGCGGCGCGGGTCACGGCCTGCCATTTTAGTGTCATGGCCGTTAATATCGGTTCATTATTTAACGCAGGGCCCCAAGTCGTCAAGAATGCAACGTTTGAAGAGGGGTTGACTATGGCCGAGTTGGGTGGTCCTGACAGTAAGTTAGGCTTGATGCTTTTCTAGAGTTCCCTTTTCTAGCCAGGGCGAGAGGCTTTACACGGAATTATTATGAAGCTATGCAATACGGACGGTTTTGACACCATTTAATAGTGCACTGTCGCAACGGTACGATAGATAATATGGCTCACGATGAGCACGACGCGTTTGAGCAAATCCGTCGCGTGCTCAGCTACTTGCCTAACTCAGGCTTCTCAGCTCCACCAGTAATTAAGAGCAGCGATATCCCCAATCGACGAGAAGAGGTGCTTCGAAGCCTCATACCACGACGCAAAGAGCGTATGTACGATCCACGGCGCCTCGTCACCTTAGTCGTAGACAATGGCTCGTTCTTCGAGATCGGCGCGCTCTGGGGGACGACAGCAATCGTGGGCCTTGCCCGCCTGGATGGCCACCCTATCGGTATTATCTCAAATAATTGCGAAAGCCAAACGGGTGGCGCCCTCGATGCGTTGGGATCCCAGAAGATAACGAAGCACCTGAAGCTCTGCGACGTTATGAACCTTCCCATCCTCCAGTTTGTCGACGTACCAGGTTATGCTATCGGCACAGCTGCTGAGAGATCTGCGACGATGAGACATGGTGTCAATCTCGCTATGGCATATTACACGACTACCATGCCTGTTTTCAGTGTTGTTACGAGACGTGCTTATGGCGTTGCCGGAGGTGTAATGCTTGACTGTCGGGATCCTCGGATGCGCGTAGCGTGGCCCAGCGGCGACTGGGGTTCGCTGCCGCTCAAGGGTGGAATTGAAGTTGGCCATTCATACGAGCTTAAAGAAGCTGCGAGAAAAGGTGGCCAGAAGCTAGCTGATGAGCTACATGCTAAGCTGGAGGTTGAATACAATACACTTAGTAAGTATCATGAAACGGGCTTCCCTTACGCTTTCTATTAGCTGTACGAGTCAATCAAGGTCGGAAAATTGCTAATCTTATCGTACAGTGAATCCAGTAAGGACGGCAAACGCATTCGGCGTCGAACAACTTATCGATCCTGCTGACACGCGTTCTGTTGTCTGTGACTGGATTTCTCATGTCTATCAGGAGCTCATGGAGGAACGATTGGCTAAAAGAAGAGCCGGTACACTCCATGCTTCGTTTGCATAAGCTCTGCCTGCTATTTCTTAATTACACTCTGAAATATAAGCGCACTCGGGAATCGCACCGACGAAAGTGGTACATCGTCTCGGTTGGCAGTCAAGGAGTCATGCGGATAGAGGCTTAGGTGTTGCTGAGAACCATGTTGATCAGAATTTGTAATATTACATGTCTCGAAATTTATGACTTAGAGGGATCGAACGTTGAAGTCCTATATCTGCTAGCTCTCGCTAGTCTTTGACATATTTCCAGCCCTTTCGGCAGCCCCTTGACCAGCTAATCTTCCCATAACGGTTCCCATCGTCAGTCCGCTGCCTCCTGGGTAGTTATTGAAAAAGAGACCACCGAGGATTTCGCCTGCGCACCAGAGGCCTTCTATCGGCCTTCGAGTGGCCTCGCTCAAAACTTCTGCCTTCGGTGTCGCAGCCAGGCCGCCAAAGGTGAAGGTAACGCCACATGTTACTTCGACTGCCTGAAATGGCCCCTTCTCCAGTGGCATTGCCCAGTTGCTCTTGGGCAGAGACAGACTACGCGACTTGCCCTGTGTCGACATGCCATCTCTGATTGCCGGGTCAAAAACTCTAGCTGGCTGTTCCCTTTGGAATTCTTTGCAAGCCTCGTTGAATTGTCTGATAGTATCCAAGAACTGTGTCTTATTCGTTAATCCCTTGCTGACGAGAATGTCAGCAAGGTCTTCGAGTGTCTCCGCTCTTAAGTTGGTCGTCACATCGTCGGCGTATTCCTCTTTTCGAAGCCAATTCGAGCCGTTGGCATCCCACACTTGAAATGCGATGCCCTGGGGTTGCTTGAGGATCTCCCGCCCGAAGACAGCATAGGTGAAATTACGAAGGTCGAAGCCCTCATCAACGAACCTCCTACCCTCAACATTTACCATAATGCCAAGCGGATAACCCGACTTCGTAAACTGGTTTGTCAAGACCCGATCTCCCGAGCTCTGAGGAGAGTTGGCATCCCAAGCAACGGAATGGCAGCCCGAGTAGTTACCTTCTAACATGGCTCCAATGTTCTCTGCTATCCGATGCCCATCTCCCACATTGTATTTAGTACCCCGTACATGAGCAATATCCCAACCAGGCCCAAGATATTTCGCCCGAAGGGCTGGCGAAGCCTGGAAACCACCGCATGCTAGGATTACTCCGCCGCTAGCTGCGATAGAGCAGAACTTTCCATAGCTATACACTTTAACACCAAGAACCGCGTTTGTGATAGGATCCGTGATTAAATCAATAGCTGGGCAGCCGAATCGCACAGTGACGCCGCTTTTTCGCGCCAGCTCAAGGTGCCATTGAAATAGTCCCTTTCCTTGCCCTGTTTGAGCTCATTAGCGCATTGAGTAGACTACTGTCATGTAAGATCAGGTTTTCTACCAATCATATTCATAACCATGCCACCCCAGAACTTATATTTCCCTTCTGTGAAGAAGGACTGTCTATTAAACGAGAGCATAAATCGAGCACCATTGTCCATCAACCACTGGACAGCTTCTCTCGAATTATCTACGAGGAGATTAGCAAGGGCCGGGTCTGCTCGTCCTTTTGTTACCCTTCTAATGTCCTGCAGTATGATCAGTTGAATGCGCATTAGACACCGGCTAGGATTCTTACCGCGTGGAAATCCGCTTTTGAATATGCTGCCATCTCGATTTTGTCGATGAGTTCTTGCGGTAACCCCTTAGTGCCATCGGGTTGGTAGAGGTATGGTAACAAATCATCTAGCCCGCCGAAACAACATCGGAAGGCAGCCGCGGTAAAAAACTGTGTTCAATTAACCCTTGCGCTGCGATATAAAAACTAGGACACTGTCTTTACCGTGTTGCCTCCGGCGTCTTCGAGCGGTGCTTTTTCTATCAGTAGAACTTTTGCGCCGGCTTGAGCTGCTGTAGTAGCAGCCGAAAATCCTGCATTACCACCACCGATAACAATGACATCGAAAGCTTCATCAAACGCCATATTACAGATTTGATGCTTGCTTGCTTACATTGGGTGTTTCTTTTTTCTCTTTGTCTTTTCACCCTTAAATGGTCTCTTTTAGATGGTACGGACCCCTCACGGAGACTTACCCCATTACTTCTACGTATAGAACATCAAATATCCACTTCGTTACTCAACAACGGCATCAATCAAGGTTCGGGTATAGCAGGCGACAACTGTTCCCGGCTACCGGTTTTCCGGGGCACCCCCACTATCGGTTTGTTCCCCAATACCCCGCATCCTATAGTTTACCATGACTGAACGTATCGATCATAAGGTGTGTCGCAACGAATTGTGACCAGACAGGGCGGAATAAGAAGAATACCTAGGTAGTTAACGAGAATAATATTCCCACATCTCGATTATGCGAGAATACTCAATAAACGCCACATGACCGGTATTTATCTCGTGGGTCACACAGTTTACAAGGAGAGCCCCGAATGGCCGCCACATATGCACATTGATACGCAAGATTCCCCCGCGTTGGAGTATAATACGATCAACATAACCAACTCGCCAGACTGATAAGCCGACCGTGCCCTTTTCGTGCTGCAGTCACTGACATAGAGTGGTATAATGCGAAATTATGCGGAGGGTGTAGGTCTGGTAATAAGCTCTTTATCAATCTCTTAAGCTCGTTATATAATCATATCATTTCTGTACAAATTTGACGCCGGGAATTATTTGTACGCATTTTGAATAATGGACGATACAACGAAGCGCGACGTCGAGGGTGTAGAAGATTCGAGAGAAGAGCATCGCGGTACAGACCCGGCTATTGGCAATCTTCCCACGCCCGAGGAAGAATCATCTGTGATTAGAAAGCTAGACTGGCATATTATGCCTTTGGTCTTTCTCATATACTCATTATCAGTTTTGGATCGATCGAATTTGGGAAATGCTCACGTTGCGGGTCTCGACGAGAGTATCGGACTCACGGGCGATCAGTATTCGACGCTGGGCACTTTCTTCTACGTAACGTGTTAGAATATCCCTTTCTCAAATTACCGAGTCACTCTGACGTCCGGAATCCAGATATCATCTTCCAAAGCGCCGCCGTCGGATGGAAGCATTTCCCAGCTCACGCTTGGGTCACCTTTGTCGTTTTATCATTTGCTACCATATCGACTTCTCAGGCGGCTGCTCAGAACTATGGCGGGTTCGTCCGATTGAATAATCTAGCTGGCCTAGTATCTCTACTAACGTAGGCAGAATGGTTGTCCTCCGCTTCCTTCTCGGCGCGACGGAAGCAATGTATGCGGGCGTTCCGGTGTACTTGTCTTTCTTCTATCCCCGGGATAAAGTCGGGTTTCGCCAGGGGATATTTCTGTCTGGATCTGCACTTGCGAACGCCTATGGTGGTGCTCTTGGCTATGCAATCACTCAAATCAAAAGCCACATTGAGCCTTGGAGGATTCTGTTCCTCATTGAAGGACTACCTACGTTTGTAGTAGCAATTGTGGCGTGGTTCTGCTTTCCTGACGACATTGAAAGCGCGAAATTTCTCTCGGATCGCGAGAAGCAAGTGGTCAAGCAGATGGTCAGCCGCGATCAGACCGCCGACGTCGTAAACCATACAGGCCTCAGGGTTAAGGATTTCTTCGCGGCATTCAAAGATTGGCGAAGTGAGTTTAAGTTATAATACCCAACATTTCAATCGTAGCTAAAGACTCATGCTTAGGCTATCTTACCGGAGTGATGTACTTCGGTTGCAACGTTTCTTTCGCCTCGCTCCCTCTCTTCGTGCCAGCTATTATTGCCGAGATCGGATCATTCACACGAATTCAAGCGAATGGGCTTTCTGCACCGCCATATCTCCTGACATTCATCTTGATCATCACATTCTGTTTCATATCAGATCGAATCAGGATGCGTGGGCCGTTCGTCTGCTTCTTCAGCGTCGTGGCCGCCATCGGGTTCCTTTTGCTCGCTACTACTGAGGCTGCTGCACCCAGATATCTCGGGGTCTATTTTGCGATCACAATATTCGTCAGCGTCGCAATACTTATCCCCTGGGTTTCGAATACTCACCAGACTGAGAGCAAGCGAGCGGGAGGATATGCCATCTTTGCTACGTTCGGGCAGGCAGGGCCATTAGTTGGCACTAATATTTTTCCGTCGAACGAGGCACCGTATTACCGTAAGGGTTCTTGGGTGTCCTTCTCATTTTGTCTACTAGTTGCAGTCACTTCAGCAATTTTCAGCTTTCTTTTACATCGCGAGAATCGTAAGCTCGATAAGGCACAGCTCGAGGAGGGGCAGGCAGGACTGTGCCCACCTCGATTTCGTTATATCATATGAGAAAACAATATGGCTTGAGTAGTGATGGCTACCTCAGTATATATGCTCTGGGTGGCTACGATGGAACTCGGAATTAGCCGTGCTGTTTAGTTCTATAATCATCCGTTCTTAATGCTATTTCTTTTGCACATTAGACTTCATCTTACTATAATTCAATACAGCTATATTTACACTGGCCTGCCTCATGAACATATACCCACAGCCTTCGCTTAATTCAAGCCGCATTTTAAGTTTCAAAGTAGAATAGAGACACGTCCTGATGCTCATCCCAATTCCGCGTTTTACGGCGGCTTCGGCCCGGGCCGGGCCTCGGGGCTCTACTACTTTGTGTAGCGGCAAAGCTTAAGCCGGATCATTTTGCTTGAATGACATCGTGTCTAACGAGATGTCCTCCGAGCTTTAGGCCTACGTTCTACTTGCGTGTAGATATAGAGCGTGGATACGGAAGCAAGGGTTTAATCGCAACTCAACATAACGGCATTCCGGGGCCTCCGGAAGCGTGCAGATCTGCTGGCACCGCTCTTTCGTTTCTCACTTACCGCTCAATTGAGGTATCTTAGGTAGTTTAACCTACATATCTGAAAATGATTTCTCAAAGACTTCACCCGCGTACGGTTTTCATGCCAAGCTCGCGTGTGCTTCGCAGGACATTTCAGTTCAACAACGTCCGTAATATTTCCTACCTTACCCGTTCGTCATTGCGCTTGCCCACGAACTCATTGACTGCAAGTCCTCGCAGCTGGAGAACTAATTACCACCAACCTCGATATCTCCAACGATCCAACATACCAAATCCTAAAGATGATTCAGGGGGGTGAGTACTTAGAGATTAATTCCCTCATTGAATTGAAAGGATATGGAATTGACGCGTCGAGGAGGTACACAACTGCATTCGCTCTATTTGAGGGACTATGGGAGGTTTGTTTCGCCGCATGCCAGTGAGAAGTAGTTGACGCTCACTGCTTCGAAGGCAGGGATAACAACATGCTTCGTCAATGTTGGGTCCGATCATCCGTCTATCATCGAGGCCATTGTAAAAGGCAAGAGAGAGCGGCCCGACCGTTGGCCTAAAATGATTACTTGTCCCTCTGAAATTATCGCCATTTCTATGGCGGATGGGTTTGCTCGAGTAACGGGACGACCGCAAGCCGTTCTTGTGCATGTTGATGTCGGCACGCAGGCTCTCGCCCATGGCATCCACAACGCAAGTGTCGGTCGCGTTCCGGTTTTCATATTCGCTGGCTTGTGTCCATATACCGAGTCGGGAGAACTGCTGGGCTCTCGCACGGAATACATGCATTGGCTACAGGAAGCTCCTGACCAGAAGGCCATTGTGCGGCAATACTGCAGGTACACTGGCGAAGTTCGCACTGGGCTTAATGTCAAACAGACCATTGGGCGTGCTTTGCAATTCGCAAATTCCGCGCCCAAGGGCCCAGTTTATATCGCAAGCGCTCGAGAGGTACTTGCAGAGAGTATTGAACCATATTCGCTACAACAAGATCAGTGGGTGCCAATCGGACCAAGTGCGCTCCCATCAGATGCTATTCGCAAGATTTCTACGGCGCTGGTGCAAGCCGAGCGCCCGCTCATAATCACAGGATATTCCGGGCGAGACCGACGAACGCCAGAGTTGCTTGTCGCCCTTGCGGACCTCATACCAGGAATACGCGTGCACGATACAGGCGGTAGTGACATGTGTTTTCCCTTTTCGCACATCGCGTCAGAGGGTTCCCGCTTCAGCATGCATGACTGTACCAAAGACGCTGATGTGATTCTTCTTCTTGACTGCGACATTCCCTGGATCCCGTCCCGTAACCCGCCACCTAAGGATGCAAAGATTTACCACATAGACGTGGACCCTCTTAACCAGCAGATACCAGTTTCTTTCTTCCCCGCTCATGGACGCTGGAAAGCTGACTGCCACACGGCCCTCACTCAACTCGTCAGTCGCATCAAAAGCAATGATTCGCTCAATAGTGCACTTCAAAATCCTACATACATGGCTCGCAAAGAGGCGCGCGCCATTGTGCATAAAGAGCGGCTAGCTGAAATTGCCTCTCAACTTCGCTTAGGCGATGAGGACCGATTGGACATCAATAATATTGGCAGTCTTTTGAAAACAACGCTTCCGGACTCAGCCACATTTGTCGTCGAAGCAGTGACCTCGGCGCAGACACTCTTCGACCAGCTGCAACCCGATCGCCCCGGGAGTTGGATTAATTGCGGCGGCACGGGCATAGGATGGAGCAACGGCGCGGTTCTGGGTGTTAAGATGGCGCTGACAGAGATGGCTCAGGGCGAGGGGCGTGATGATTCAAGCATGGTTTGCCAAGTCGTTGGTGATGGCAGTTTTATGTGTGCTGCACCGTCCAGTGCACTCTGGGTTGCCAGCAAGTACAATATTCCGATTTTGACGATTGTGCTAAATAATGGGGGTAAGTCCACCTCATGATCATCAATCCTATTACCGGGGGTTCTTTACACCTGTCGAGTCATCGTTCACGGATAGTCTCACCTCACGGAAAATCCCGCGTTTACTGACTCTCCATACTCTACACTCAGGCTGGAAAGCACCTCGAAATTCAACTCAAATTGTCTATCCCGAGGGGCTTAATACGTCTGCGTCCGACGATGAGATCAACACATCTTTTCGCCCCTCACCCAACTATGCTGCCTTAGCAGTGGCGGCAGCTGGGTCAGAGGTTAGCGGAGACAACTCCGACAACTCGGACGCGTGGATGCGTGGGGTGCGCGTGCAAACTGTAGGAGAACTCAGACAAGCACTTCAACTTGCGCGGGTCAGAGTAGCTGAAGAAGGGAAAGGAATGCTGGTGGAAGTTTTAATGTAGACTGATTGTACTACGGAGGGATCATTTCTTATAAGATTAATGTAGTGAAAAGAGGCCGAAGTCCTTTATTCCATGCCCTCTACAACATCATAACCACTGCTGATTGCTAGGCAATGCAACAAATCGAATTGATATGATAGATCCTGAGCCAGGAGTCAGCTGTATGACCTAATTCCTTACGAATTAGGGGCCACTTAACGAAGTTATAGGAGATTCAACTCTTGGATCCTATGTATTCATTATCCAAGCTTATAATACACTTATCATGTGGCCATTTAACGCCTAAACGACCGTGGTATAAGCCTCCAAGGAGCCTTCACTTTCTAATGCGATATCAAGACCCGGGGCAATAAAGAAGATGAAACCCGACGACAGATCGAACGTTTTGCCATCAGCGCGTAGAGTTCCTTTGCCCGACGTGCATATTAGAACGCTGGGTCCTTCGCTCGAGGCTATCTCTTCACTTTCGTTTCCCTTCAGAACTGTCCTGAGCATGTCAAATTCGCTTATGGGTGGCTGGTATACAACTGTTTTACCGTTCTTGCTCTTGTCGCTCGGTTTGCTGGGGAGTATCACGTCTTCTTTGCTATGCGCCTTGAACGTCAGTGTGTTGGCGAATGTGTCGACGTTGTTCCGGTCCGCTGGGGGACAGAAACCGACATTTAAAACGTTGTTGGAACGAGCCACTAGTTCACAGACTTAGTATTGAAGATTGGATCATTGTGACCATCACTTACTGCATTCAACGATATCACCGGAAAGATAAGCATGAATGCCATCGGCAGGGATGAAGATGGCGTCGCCAGGTTGAAATACCATGTAGTTCATGCATAACAGTGCGACAAGGCTTCCAGCGTCTTCGGGTCCGTATTGGTCCTGCAGTCGTGGTAACAAGTCTAAGATATACGCCGCGTCTCCAAGCTCGCTTCTGGGGATTTTAGAGAGCTCTGATTGTACTGATCTCACAGTATCAAGGTCGAGTTTCAACAGTTCGCGCGTGACGTCTCTTAACGTCTCATTTGTCCACTTTTCTGGGACCCCGACGTTGAATCTCTTCAGGATCGCGAGATTAAAGAGAGGCGCGATCTCATTCAAAGGTTTAAACCCAGCGAAGACTTCGAATTTAGACAGGGCGAGAGCAATCTCCGGTTTGTGATTGGCGTCGGTGAAACTCTCCGGGTCCTTCTCCCGCAGCTTCGCCGCGAGGTCCTTATTGGGGTGGATTTGCAGGGGCAGGGCCTTCGCTATAGACAGTATCTTAGGAAGATAGGGCAATTGCGCATCGAACTGTGTGATAACCTTCTTGCCGAGAAGACGTTCCTTGTCTCGCTGAAGCACGTCGGCCAAAGGCTCACCACTCTTAAGCTGAATGCCTGGGAAATCTGGGTAATCGCCGAACCACATCTCTGAGTAGTACTTTTCTGGCTCGATCTTGAAACCGCTTCCTGGCGTCTTCTCACATAATCTAGCCGCTAATGAGTCGGATCCCTTCTTGCCCCAGGGATACTCATTGCAGGTCCCAGCTAACTGGAACACAAGATCTGAGGACATTGTGATGCCGATGATTGATATGGTATAAGTATCCGAGTACAAAGGTCAGGGGTTTATGGCCACTACTACACTGGCTCAATGAAGTGACTTGCGTGTCTTAAGAATGAGTATATTCTCGATGTTCCTTCATTCTATATTTTGTCTACTAATAGTATATAATAAATGTTAAACTAAATTTGGTTTACCATCTCAACCTCAGATGTATGATGTCTTAATGTCGTCATCTCTTTGCCTGCCCCTATCTCGGCTGCAGTACACAGAAAGTGGAGAAAAGTGGAATAACGGGGCTGCACGCACATCTATATACACCTAATAATCATATTATCCGAGCATCTTTTATCGTCTTATTAGAGTTAGGGTGCCAAGGGTGCCATGACCAGTGGGGCATATGCCAAGTTAGGTTCGATTCCTTTCAGCGCTAGTTATATGGTTATTTCGCTTTGGCCGTTACTCCTAAGACTTACAACTGTTCATCACTGACAACCATGCCTGACACCGAGATCACCACTGTCCGCGAGGGATACCGAGAGTTCTTGCAACTTCTCTTCACTGAGGCTAAGGACAAGCCTCTCTTCAGAGCTGGCGACATCATCGACCAGCTTCCTGAGGCCAAGATGGAGGAAAGCGCTGTATTCATCAACTGGATCTTTCTTGGAAGTGAAGAAGGTCGAGAATCTAAACATTGTTACTGTGTAGCAGGTCATCGATCTGCTAACCGTCCAGTACGTTCTCTACGGAGACCCTAACTATTAGGTGTAACTCGCTGCATCAAGGCCCCGTTATTCCACTTTTCATAAGAACTGGGGACCTCAGTGATTTGTGGCGCTCATGGACACGAATGCTCTTCATAGCATACCGTTCGTATCTCTGTATATATTTGCACATGCGGAATATGTGTGCGACATGTTAGATCTGTTCTCGATATTTGAAACCCATACTAGTGTTTAATATTCGAGTCTCGGGGATCCTCGTAGAAGTGAGATAGCGTCATTGACGACATAAGGCGGAGAGGTCCATGACGGAGTCTCTAGGCGCAGTATAAAAACCGTCAATGAATGCTGCTTCTAATTGCAGAGAAGACGCAAGTGACCAGTGTGGCCTTGCCAGACTATTTATCATCAGGTCCGAAGGATTCATCTTGATAAGAGATCGTGATCCATACACTAAAACCGATTTGACCCGAAGTCCTGGTTGAGATCCAGATCGATGAGACCCATAATGGAGATCAGTGGAGCGCGCTGAGGCATACTAAGGAAGAATTATCAAGTCTCAAGTAGAATCTATAGCCGTTAACCAATGATACTGATTTATAGAGTACGCATAATTCTTCGGAAGCTGGCGCTCGCTCATTAGTTTTGACTTGGTAACAAGGACCATTTGACAAGCTAACAAAGAGAGCCACAAATACGGCTTCGGACGATAATCGCTTCCCGCTCGCTTTGAGCGCATCTTCACACGATGGGTCCTTACGGCCAGCCTCCGACGTCATCCCCGCTAGACAAACGAATGGCGCCAACGCAACGAAAACAAGATGGCCCGCACCGTGAAGTACAGCTGTGACGCATTGATGGGAATAAGAGCTGAACCAGCTTGATAGAAAAAGTGGGAAGTATGTATATACCCTACACGTAAGATAGACAGCTCCGATAGTTTTAACTTACCTATTCTCATGTTCTAAATTATTGCAAGATGCCGGACCTTGAAAAGAACAAGGAGGACAGCGCTGCTTCGGCGTACACGTCAGTTGCTGATGTGCTACCGGTCCCTGCGACGACAGCGCCCGTTACTAACCCGCATGATCACGATCTCGCGAATAGCTTGGCTGAAGAACCTACGCTATCTCATTCACTAGCTATGGCCGACCACGATGAGAAGGGCTTCGTTCAGCACCCTCGCGACGAGGAGGTGGCTGACCTCGGTTGGAATTCAAAAAAAGAGAACATACCTGCTCCCTTGGTCGGTGGCTTGGGGAATGAGGATCTCTGGCTTCTTATCCGACGTTTCAATAAGGTGTGTTCCGTATTCCTATGGGCGGGGAATTCAACTGACACATTTTAGCAAATGTATCATGTGAAAGAGGTTCCTTATTCAGTTCCTGGCGATCTTGACCTGAACGTTGCAGATGAGGAGGAGTTTTCTCCAGATAAACTGAGAGCTACCGTGGAGAGGTTTTACATGACGTACGTAATTCGGCCTCGACTATAGCCCTTTCACTTAGGTTGAAGAGTATCTAACATTCGGACTCCCAGGGTGGTGATCGGTCTCCTTTCCTCAGTCAAGCACATCGCTAGACTTCGATCATGGCGCGAAACTCGAAGAACGACCTATTTCTGCCTTGTATGTAGCCTCCCCCACTGAAGTTCCGATTACCTCAATGCTGACTGACATAGGCGTACTTTGTCGCGTGGCTGTTCAATTTCATAACTCCTCTTCTCATTACAACATTAATAACTCTGATTGTCTACCCGCGCTCTCGTGGGGTTCTCTTTCCACCAGCCCCTATTGCGCTCGTCGACTCAAAATCTGGCGGAATTCAGAAGCCTAAAGCCGGTGTCCTGGGAAGTCACGAAAGTGCAACTGGAGCCCCTGAGAACCACAAGGGCGAAGCTGTCGAACAGTACGTATTCAATCAATCCAGTTGTTACTTTACGAACAAGTCCCTTGCTGTATTTTAATACCATACTGGGTTATCCCACATCTATGATGAGCAAAAACCCTAACACAGTCACTAGGGAGGCATCCAATTTCTTCAACGGTTTTACAGCCGTTGTTGTTACTAGCGCCACAGGAAAGAACCCGCAGGCAAACCCAGAACCAAGCGAAGGCAACTCAGCCGAGGATTCTGTGCCTGATCCGACAGGCCTAACCGCGTCCGCGGCCGAGGCCAAAGACATAGCAGCGGGCGGCCAGAAGGGGTCCAAGCACGACAAAACCAAGATTCCCGTTGAGAACGCCATCTGGAGCAAGATGCGGCCGATCATGCACGGCATCTCGGACGTCGCAGACACCTGGGAACGGCTGGGGAATGCGCTGTCGCCGACGGCACCGTTTCCGCAGAACACGTACCGGATCCGACTCGCTGGACTCATAGCGCCGCTCCTTCTGGTATCTCTCTTCGTGACATCATACGCGTTCGTTAAGGGTGCTACATTCGGTTTGGGATTTGCATTTTTCGGAGACCCAATCATCACACCTGGCCTACGCTGGTTGAACAGGCAGTACCCTCACTGGCAGAAACTTCTCGAGATGCGCAACACAGTACTCAAGGGCGTGCCTACGAATGCGCAGCTTACAATCACTCTGTTACGTATCGGCGAAGCAAATAATGCGCCTCTGCCTCCCGCACCATTCGTCCATGCGCCGCCTCCTGATCGTCCTGCGGAGGTCACAGACGCAGAACTGCGCGCCACGGGAGCTGAACCCCCGCTGAATGCTACCGAAGAAGAGCTCGAGGAGGCGATGGAGCATGACCCTACCACTGCGCATGAAACGGCCGGTGCTGATATTGATGCTGCAAAGGGCCACAAGAAGGGCGGAAAAGTCTTGAGCGCGTTAAAGAGTGTCGTTAAAGGCACCGTGAAGGGGGTTATCGCGAGCGATGCAGCACGCGCTAAGGCGGGCTCACGACCCGCCAAGAACCGTCTCGGTGTCGTCCCTCCGGCCAAGGCCGATCTGTTGTCAGGTCCCGTAGATTTCAAGGGACGATATGACGGCCGGAAAGGCCGAATCTACATCGCCACGAAATCAACCATTCCCGCTGTAGGATTCAGCACAGATGTGATATCAGAATCGCCAGACGGGGGAGGAGAACTCCATCCCAGGTGGAGCATCGCAATTGGTGATATCAAGGAGCTGAAGAAGATTGGTGGATATGGTTGGAAAGCAAAGTTGGTGGTAGGGTGGTCCCTAGGCCGGGAAGTGAATGACGGGTTAGAAATAACGGATCGCTTGGGGAATATCAAACGCATTACTGCGCTCCCGCTGCGAGATGAGTTGTTTAATCGGCTGGTTGCCATTGGGGGACAGAAATGGGAGGCCTGGTGAGATATTAATACTACTATTCAATTTGATAATGTTTCAATGTTGTTCTAACTTTGCGTGTATTAGTGCTCGGTCTTGGATTTGATTCCGTCAATGTTCTAATATTTCCATGAGTGCGATACGAGTTGGTGTTTTGTTTGGGTAAGGGGCTTTGGGCGTATCAGAGTTATTAGACTTCCTTTTTGTGCTAACGATACCCCTATTGAGCAGTTGGAAATGAAGCATGTCGGGCGCTTAAAACTTAGAAGGATGCATGTAGAATTTCTCAGCAATCAATATGTTAATTGTGACAAAACTCTCCCTTTTTCTTATGTCATGCCATTGCTCTCGAAGTATAAAGGACGAAGGAAGTGAACAAGATGCACCGTAGGCGAAGAACATCGTATTATACCCATATATGTTTATGTTAGCGTGAGACAGCTTACGCCCTAGATTAACTATGTGATTTGTACTCTCAACTGCTATATACCATATTTCATTGAAATGTGCAAATCTCTTGGTTTAGGACTCTGCTTATTACTATGAGTAAGCTTCATGAGTAGGATACCAATCTCAAATTTGCGAGCGCCTCAATAATCGAGAAATTTCCATGAGAGATCTTATAACTACACAGGGATCGTGCCATTGAAAGAAATACACGCCCCATATGACGACGTCAGCGAAGAAGTCGAATTTGTGACTGCCACACCTAACGCTGATGTCCCGCACTTTAGTCCAAGTGCGAAACTTCCTAATCAAGGATCAAGGTTAATAACGTTTGTATTTTCGGACATTGTTAAGAATTTGAAATCCAAAAACTAGGGTTTCAAGCTTTGTGATTCAAGGGGCGACGTATAGGGGTTGAATAAGTGGTAGACTCACCCGCCATCACATTCGCCATATACGCATCAGTGTGAGTGTGATCATTTGGATAGTGGGCATTGACCGTTGCTGTCCCAAGCTTTTTCATAGCTTGCGCGGCGTACTCGCCATGCGCTACATGCCATACTCCTGCCCCAGTGCCTCCGAGCTGACTTGCTGCGAGCCTTTTGATAGTTAGTTCAAGATGAGATTAAATAAGAGTTGATTTCGAGATTATCCCTTTGCCGGTTTTGTGACTTCAGCGACTTCAAGAGGAGGGCTATGGCTTACCAGGCGTAATAATCGAATCGTGAAGGCCCCCAGCTGCATGTACCGCTTTCGCAGATGCTATGATGATAAGTTAGAATTTGGGAGAGGAACCGTGACAAGAAAATGGTGTGTTATGGAAGATCTCAAAGTGATTTCTATATATCATGATAAGGGCGATAAGTACCACTTACTTGTTCGGCGTAGCGGAGCTCAATATCACCTGAAGACGACGAATCAGTCACTACCCCTTTGAATGATTATTTCCGAGGTTTCGGTGGCTTCTAGACACTCTTAAAACCCGAAAATGAAAACGCAAGAAGAAGAAAACGGCCTCAAGATTTCCTTACCTTCGCCCCCTTGGCGAGGAAGAGCTTCGCGGCATTTTTGTAATAGGCGGGATATGTCAAGACGGTCTCGGCAACGCCATTATAAACCTGGTAGTGACACCAATGAATTAGCCCTCCTCATCTCATCACTCAACCTCAACTCAATTCAACCACAAGCCCGCATATCTTACCGTGCTGCAAGTCTGGTCCCCATCACCAAAGCAATCCGTCCGCCCGTTATCCGTCGACAAACTACCACCATCGTTGTGCCCAAACTCGACAACGACCCAGTCACCCGACTTCACCACGTCGGCGATTGCCTGGAAGCGCCCCTCGCGCGTGAACGAGCGAGCGGAACGCCCCCCAATCGCCTTGTTGGAGACAGTGTAGCTGGAAGGTAGACTGTATTTCAAGAATTCACCCCAGCCTTCGGTGCCCGAGCCGCCACCGGCTTTGGCCATTGTTGAGTCCCCGGCTAGGTACACGGTAGCTGCCGTGGCGGAGCTGATGCCGAGGAGTGAGAGTAGAATAGAGGAGAGCATGGCGAGTGATAGAAAGTAATGGTCTAATTAGCTTATGTGGTGATCGCAGCGTTACTGATGTCTGGCAAAGGTTTGAGATTGAGAGTTCACGACTATCGTGTAATGTTTACATGTGAAGTGGATATGTATATAATTTATAAATATCAAAAACGCCTATAATGCTATTGGGGCGGCTCCGTGATCTAGGACCATGAGAAATCCGAGATCGATCATGGCAACATCGAAATTCGGGCTTTCGCTATAAGATACCCCGTTTTCCCGGTCAAGACCGTAGGCCGAGGAGGACTTGTAACATCACTAAGCAGGTTAAATACTCCCTGGCTGAGACTCGACTCTTGGTATAACACTAGAAAATCTGTTGAAATGCACATGGCTGCGGGGAGTTAGCTGAATGGAGGTAGTTCTTCCGGTGGAGATGGAGCGAAGTGATTCAGGTATATGAGCGTGTACGTGTTAAGATGCTAATTACATGTCGCTCCACACAATGGTCTGTGGTAGCAGAAAATGATAAGGGGAATCATCAAAATTGCGAGTGCAAAATCACATAAATAGAGGAGTTTACGTTTGGAGAGAGCTGTCGGGCTGACCGCCTTATGCACCAAGCTGGTATTGACTAATGCATGACAAGAGATCTGAAGAAATATTGCTTAATATAGATCGTAGAAGTATGCTACAGCAAGTACACCACTACTGAATGGAATTGAGCAGGACTTTGATTAATTCAACTCTAGTTGTTGATCTTACAGAGGACTAATTAGTCTATATTATCGATTTTTTAGGAATCGGGGTGAAGAGCTCGCAAATGTATTCTAGACTGTGGATGGCATGTTGTTACCCTCTCACCTCTGTCGACTCCATGTACTCGATGTCGTCCTGTCTGTCCTGCACCGACAAGCCCACTTCTTTATGCCAATGTCGAATTTGGTCGCGTTGCGAGTGCTCGTACTCCGGCATCAGCATTAGGGCCTGTCCAAACCCACTACGCTCCCTGCCGCTGGCTAAGCGAGACACAGCCTGGTCGACCTGTTCTAAAATATTCGAGGTCCGCGTGTCAAAATAGAGACCGCAGTGTCGCATCTCTTGCAGTAAATTAAGCACTCCTGATAAATCACCACGACGCGTCCAGTATATAGTAAGAAGCTCGTTGAAGAAAGGGGTGGAGGCGCCCAAGACGTAGGACTCAAGACCTAATTCTTTGATACGAGGCAAAATGGAGAAGACCAGGGAGGAAGGTGCCGAAAAGGCAGTGTCGAGTCGTCGAAGTGCAAGCAACAAGTAGGCCGGGTACAGAGGACCGTGAACATAGAGATTTAGCTTTTGAGAATCGCCAGGATCATCTCCAGTGCTGGAATGGTCGCGTTCCGTGACTATTGGCGAGGTTTCTGCTTCATCGGATCGAGCAGAACTCTTTACTATGCCCAAACGAGCAGGCATGGTAAAGACTTCTCTCTCCAAAACATCCCACAGCTCAAAATCAGAAGTTGCGGACGTGATTAAGCCCTCAATGCGAGTCCTCTCGGAAGATCGTTGGGCCTCGAGTTCAATAGTCCGAGCGGGGGTGTGGGCTGGCGCCTGCCATTCATCATTAATGAACTCGTCCCCCTTGACGGCTGTAGTGTCATACTGCGTTGACTTCGCCTGTTGACTGATGGTATTGAATGCCTTCTCAGCGGCGCCTCGGAGTGGGGGCGGGAAACGGAGGAGAACTTTGGCGCGGTCTTTGGCGGCGCCGGAAAGGTCAGCGGGAGCGGTGACGGTAGCTGGGCGAGCTTGGCCGGCATCGAAAGCAGCTTGCTGCGTTATGGGTCTCGTAGGCCAAGTGACGGTAGAATCGACGGGCGCGCCGTCATCTTTGACGGCTGGCTTGAGGCCGCGGGCTTCGATGTCGGCAAAGATGCGCTCGAAGATCTGGCGCTCGGACGGGGTAATGGTGCCTCTGCTCGCGACGTCGGTGGTGGGGGTATCTTTGTCTGCCTGTCTGAGTTCGTAGTCAAAAGGGATGCCTTTGGTGCGGCGGGTGGTCGCATGGAGCGATCGTGCGATGCCAGCTGATGCGCGATGCGCCGGTATGCGGAGAATGGTCCTCGTTTGGTAGAGGAATGGCATTAAGGTGAACGACATTATGACTTTAACCCCGGTAATCGTCGAGGCAGCACGATCAGTGCAGGAAATGTGACATGCCAAAGTTAGTGTTCTAAGATCTGACCGAGAAAAATTTAGTGGGTCTTCTGCTATCTTAGCTGCCATTCTGCCTACCGGTGCCTGGCATTCCAGGCAGGCGCAGGTGGAGACAGCAGACGCGAAAGCCCATGACTTCGCGTTAATTGATTCTGCGTCGCGCGAATCGCTCTTCGTCGTCATCGTTCCTGCCACTTCTTGTCAGAAAAACCTACATATATGTAATTCTCTGTAACACTGTATCAACTGCGTTCAGTTCAATTCCGATCCGGCTGCAAGCGTTTCAACCTCTTACCTCACAATTAGAAGATACAACCTTCTTTGCTCCTTCTCAAGAGCCACGCGCCCCAACTTACATCTCATCTAATCAACCTTTATTCAACCAACTCTACATTGAATCTACGAATTTCGTTTCATCAAAAAGCTCTGTAGACTCAGGTTGAGTTATTTGGTGTCTCTATTTCATTACTATATTCTGTCACAACTATACCTACATTTGGCATAATGCCGCCTGGAAAACTGAGCGCCTTCGAGGCGCGGAGGAGAGAGAATGTCGCCAATAATGCAAAACTCCTTAAAGACACCGCCGATCTAGGCGCCAAAATGAGGAAAGCTGCTGCACCCCCCCCCAGACCAGCTGCCCCGCGGAAACGCAAGGCTGCCGAACCCGCAGTCCGCACCCGTGTCATGCCTGTCCGACAGAGTGCTCGCCTGGCAAGCGCGAGCACCGACTCCAAAGACACACTGGTGAAGCTGGAAGATATACCGGTCGAGTTAAAAGATAGAGAACCGAAGCGGGTCCGCACCAATGGTGACCTCCAACTTTCAAACCTTCAGGTGGAAGGTAAGAGGTGGTCGAGTACAGACGCTTTGGCCAATTTCGTCCAAGGGGCACAGCCTGGTGTGAGGACATTTACCGATGACGATATAAACGAGACTGCCGATGAGAAATTAAAGTCCCTCCGACAAGACCTGAGTGACCTGACATTGTTTGCGGGCTGGCAGCCAAATGGTGAGAATATAACACCAGTTACCGCGTTTGTGCCGGGAATATTGCTGACGCAATCGTGCAGACATCAAAATCACACCAGAGAGAGTATACGCCCTCACCTTTCATCCCATGTTAGACAAACCCATTGTGTTAGCGGGAGATAAAAAGGGCACTTTGGGATTCTTTGACGGCTCGCAAAAAACACCAGATTACCCAGAGGACGATGACGAAGACTTCGATGTCCCATTACCTCAAATCGGCGCATTTGAAGTGCACAATCGTACTATCACCTCTATCAAAATTCCCATGTTTGACCAGAACTCCGTCATAACGAGTTCTTACGATAGCTCGATCCGCTGCCTCGACTTGCAAACGCAGGTTAGTACGCAACTGTGGGCACCAGAGGCAGATGAAGATGAGTTGGGTATTTCATGCATCGACATATCCCCCGAAGCGAAGGATACTATCATATTTTCTACCCTCGAAGGCTCTCTAGGTCGGATCGACAGGCGGTCAAAATCCAAAGCCGAAATCTGGGGATTAACAGATAATAAGATTGGTGGTTTCTCCTTGAACCCGCTGCTCCCACACCTCCTGGCCACTGCATCTCTCGATCGTACCTTAAAGATCTGGGACCTGCGTATGGTAAAGGGCAAAGGCGACCTTCGTCACCCGGCTCTCCTGGGTGAGCATACATCGCGCTTGTCCGTTTCGCATGCGTCGTGGTCCCGCGGGGGCCACATTGCCACATCGTCGTACGATGACACAGTGAAGATATACAACTTTACTTCCGCTGCGAAGTGGAAGCCAGGACACGATATCGTGGATAAAGAGATGAAGCCTGCTGTTAGCATCCCGCATAACAACCAGACAGGCCGCTGGGTCACCATTCTCAAACCGCAGTGGCAAACGAACCCCGCCGACGGCGTGCAGAAGTTTGTGATTGCGAACATGAACCGTTTTGTCGATGTTTTTGACGAGCACGGTACACAATTGGCACAGCTCGATGGTGACGGTATTACGGCAGTTCCGGCTGTTGCGGAGTTTCACCCTGTGCGGAATTGGGTTGCAGGTGGGAATGGGAGTGGAAAGTTAACCTTGTGGACGTAGGTTTGGTGTGACGCGGAGATATGATTGGAGTTTATAAAGGACAAGTATGTTGGCATACTTATCTACTTAATCTATCGGTTGATTGATTATCCTGAACTGGTTTGCGTATATCACCCAATTCGTCTCTGATGAAAATTGGCATGCATGTACTCCTACCCGCGCATAAACTGCAGCCTACGGGTTGGGCGTGTCCTGCGTCTCATGTACTATACGTAGAGATTTGAAGCACATCTGTTATATAGCTTAACTGGGCTGAAGTTGTTTGTTCTTGGTATTCAACTTGGTGCGCATTTATTCGTGGCATCGAGAATATGAACCCTCCATACCATGGTTCATTCAAACGTGTCATAAAAACGAGAAAAGCATCCGAGGAACAACTTTGATAGTATACTTTCTTATTCAGAGCACGATAGTACAGCATCTACTTACGCTGCCAGGTACCATCGGCGCGTTATTACATACGTACAAGGGTATCTCCATCACACCACATCAAATCATAACATCATGACCTCCTCGGCATCCACTTCCGGCTCCTGTTCGCTCTCTACATTGATCCGCAGGAAGGGATGTCGTAATGCCTCAGAAGCACTGATCCGTCTTGTAGGGTCGAGATCCATGCAACGAGAAAGAAACTCAATACCCTCTTTCTCCTCTGGGGTTAACACGTTAGCTGTACCGTCCTTTCCACCATCGGTGCGGCATGTAGACCACAGCATGATCTTCTCCAAGGAGAAACCCTGAGCACCAATCGTGGGGATGGTGTGGTCGAACACGCAGCCGTGCAGCTGCCCCGCCATCTTCATGCGCTTGCTGCCGAAGAGGGTGGCGATCTCGATCATGGCCTCGATGTCGTCGGTGCTGTTGAAGAAGGGGAAGCGTCGGCATAAAATGGTAAGGAGGATCACGCCCGCGGACCAGATGTCGATCTTCGTGGTCTGTTCCGTGCATTTGAAGAGCACTTCGGGGGCCCGGAACCCGCGTGTGCCGGCTCGGTTGGCGCGCCGCGACGGACGTGTGTCCAGCTTTGGGTAGCCTGGCAGATGCTGAAGCGAATTGAAGGCGACGGACCGTTGCAGGCGCTGTTTACGCACTTCACGGTCTTCGTGGCAGAGGCACGGCTTGCTGTCGGTCCCCTCCCGCTCAGCCAGGCCGAAGTCTACCAGCACACCACGCTTCTTCTCTGGGTCGTAGAGGAAGTTGGTAGGTTTAATGTCGCGGTGGATGATTCCTTTTCTGTGTACGGCAGCAAGCGCGGTAAATAGGGACTGCATGTAGACGCGTGTGTCGTAGATATTCATCTTCGGGTAGTACCTCCGGAAGTCCGGATGTGGGAAGTAGGGGAGGATGACGAGGACCTGGTCGGATTGGCGGAAAGCGGTGATCAAGGGACACACGGAAGGACAGTCGCGCAGTTCGTGGAGAAGCTCAAGCTCGTTGTGAATGCGGGCGGGCGAGGAAGTGACGTAGATTTTCTTGACAGCTACGAACTTTCGGCGTCGCGGCCGCGAGGGAGGATTTGGGTGGGAGGCGGAGGACTTCAGAGGCGGGGGCGTCCATTGCCCCTCGTCGGCGTTCATGTCCCAGTCATTGATATAGTAGTCGTAGCGGATGTCCTCGGCCTTATAGACAGTCGAGAAGGTACCTGAATAAGTGGTTAGCTACGGAAATGAGCGGTAGAGAACGCATAGTCGATTTACCTTCGCCAATGCGCTTGATCAGACGGTAATCGTCCCGGAAATGAGGAAAGGTCTTCTGGAGCTTCCGCATGTCCCGCTGAATGTTCACATCTATGGGATCGTCCTCATCGGACGAGTCAGACGCGTCGTCATCGTTGTCGTCGTCGTCCACGGCTTTCTCTACGTCGTCATCATCATAGTCGTCGTCGGCGCGCTGTGTCTGCGACTGCGACTCTGTCTGTGATCGAGATCGAGACCGAGACCGCGATTGCGATCGTGATCGGGGCTGTGGCTGTGCTGGATCGGTCTGTTCGTCATCTAGTAACCAGAGATAATCCTCGTGGGTATGCATGATGATTCGTCGGCACAGCAGACTAAGCGAGCACCTTCCCCCTCGTTGCCTACTCTTCCCCCTTTCCAGCCCGACCAGGACACAGATGAATGAACACGACACTGTTCCTAAAGGGAGTTCGCCTTGGTCCCAATGCCGTAAGGAGTCGTTGTTATTGTGTTCAAGAGACAATTGCACCGTTATACTGAATATTTGTAGGATATATGTATTTTCGAAGAGAAAACAAATGGGAAGTACCTCCCGGGTATGGACAATCGCTTCAAATGCTGAATTGCAAAACGCCAATTGATGCGGTTGGGAAAAGTCAGAGAAATGTGGTTGGGTATTTTGTTATTATTGGAATGAAGGTCACATGGGCCACTGATTGCTTATTTTTACAGATACTCTACAGCAGAATATCGGTGACCGGGCTGATCCTTCCAAGGTCAGGGCGCGTTCCTGTGGTGGGGTTGTTGTTCCTACTGTGCGATCGCACTCTATTTTGCGCATGTGTACTGTATATATGTCAGCTATGCACTGTACGGTTTGTAGTTTTTGCTTAACAATTTGGCGGGGAAAGTGGATCATTATAGTTACCCACCGCGTCGCAAAAAGAGAAGGGAAACCCAATCCAAACAAAAACAAACGGTTGCCGAGGAGGGGCTCCCCACTCAATATTGCGGTGTCACTTCGTCGTCGTCGCATAATATCGTGAATGTCTCTACCATGATCAACTCTTCATGAACATTAGGCGGTGCCGACATTGGTTAGAGCTGTAACAGCATTTCCATTCTCTTCAACATAGTTTCATTTCTTATCGTATTGTTTGGTTGAGTTTCTCGCAGCTAAGCGAGGAGGGAAATAGCACTATACTGCACAGCTCTGCTGTACGCAATAATATTTGTTTACTTCGATACCCCCTGCGGCTCAGGCCTCATATAACTTGCAACATCGGCAGGATAGTGTGAGCTGAAGGAGAGCGGCACATAATCTCCTACCGCCACCATGGAGTCGATCGACTTCGACATCAACGATGCGCTCAAGCACTACATGAGCGATCCGGCCTCGATAGCGACGCCCGAGGCCGACGGCGCCCTGCTTGACTGCGAGTCCGATCCGGAATCTCTGTCCAACATGGCCGTCATCAATCCCGTCCTCAATCCCATCATCGATGCTGTTGCCGACAACCCGGACGCCATCACGCGCAGCGCATACTTCGACTCGCTGCAGTTCCTACTCAAGTGCGCACCCATCTCCTCTCAACCCCTCGTGCAAGATCAAGAGTCGCAGCGCTGCGCGTCTAGTGCCGCCGATGCTGCTTCTGCCACATGTAAGACGATACAAGAGCCTATTTCTAAATTGTTCGTGCAATCCAGGTACACCCAGTTCCTCCCCACACATGCCCTCAGCAAGATCTTTGATCTGGTCATGAGCGGCCTGGCCGCCGAGGCCGATGCCATTACCCACGATCTCGAGAACCCCGACGAACAGGACATTCTCGCCCACCACAAGTCGCTCCTTGAGATCTACGGCTTCCTTATTCAGTGGACCATGGCATGTGTTGAGACTAAGGCCGCCGAGAAGTCGTCGGCCGCCCCCGTATCGCGCGCTAGAGGTAAGGGCGCCAAGTCAAAAGCCGCCGCAAATAGGCATGGAGACGACCACTGGGACAGTGCAGCCCAGCTTCAGTCGGCGCTGGATGTTATGGCCAAGGTAATGAAGTTAAAACTAGGCAAACTCTTCCTGACTACAAGCGAGCGTGACACCTTTGTCGGTCTCTTGACCCGGCCTGTATACATGGTACTCGAGAGCGAGCAGAGAGTCAAGAACACAGCCATCAGGATGCATGCTTTCAAGGTCCTTTGCATTGCGGTTAAGCACCACGGCCACGGTTATGGTAGGTTCTCAGCAGGAGGCGGAGAGTAAGTAGTGTTGAGATGATCGCTGACACAGATACAGCCGCCCAGATCTCCATCGTTCAGAACCTGACATATTTCGAGCACCTCTCCGAACCCATGGCAGAGTTCCTTCATATATTATCGGAGCAATACGACTATCCACAACTGGCCGAAGAGATCCTGAGGGAGATTGGCAACAAGGAATTCAACTCAAACGACACGAAGGGGCCCAAGTCCGTCTCAACCTTTATTGCTAAGCTTTCTGAGCTTGTGCCGAGATTGGTGATCAAGCAGATGACCATGCTCGCCAAACAGCTAGACAGCGAGGTCAGCATTTTAGCCCATCGGCTCGATGACAGTTCACTAACGAGTCGTTTAGTCGCATACACTACGTAGCTCGTTGATCGAGGTCTGTGGCAACATGATAGCCCATCTCAGCAACCAAGAAGAACGGAGCGACAACCACAAGTCCCAACTCAATGCCTTTTTCGATGTCCTCGAGGAGCGCTTTTTGGATATTAATCCGTACTGCCGGTGTCGAGTGATGCAAGTATACACAAAGCTGTGCGATCTGGAACAAAAATTCCCCAAGCGGCGGCAAAAGGCTGCCGAACTCGCTTGTCGCAGCTTAGAAGACAAGAGCAGCCATGTCAGGAGAAATGCAGTCAAGTTACTAGGCACGCTCATCAAGACTCATCCATTCACTGTTTTACACGGCGCTCAGCTCTCCCGAAAAGATTGGCAGGAGCGCTTGGACAAGGTTGATGCTGAACTGAACGCATTGAAGCCTCCAGCGGGTGAACCGGGTCTAGGTGAAGATAAGGCTAATTCTACTGCCCTGGTAGACGAGCCAACCCAAATAATGGATTCACCGCAAAAACCAACAGAGATGTCCGAAGAACAGCAGGCTGCAGCTATACAGAAAGCACAAGAAGACGCCGCTACATCTGAGGCAATTGAGAAGCTCACTCTGACGAAGCGATACTACACGGACGCACTTAAATTCATCGAGGTGTTGCATGACGCTACGGGCATCATCATACAGCTCCTCGGTTCGAAGAACAAGTCCGAAGTCATCGAGGCCATGGACTATCTGGAGATTGGTAATGCCTACAACATCGAGGACAACATGGTTGGCATCCGGCGCATGATGCGTCTAATTTGGACCAAGGGGAATAGTGATGAAGGTAAAGGGGTGCAAACACATCTCATTGATTGCTACAGGCGTCTGTTCTTTGAGGCGCCCGATCAATTCAGTCCCAATGACGCAGCCATATACATCGCGAGAAACATGATTAGTCTCACATCAGGCACCACGCCTGCCGAGTTGACGAGTCTAGAACAGTTGCTTGCTACCATGATGAAACAAGGGATGATTTCAGATCGGGTCGTCACTAAATTGTGGGACGTGTATGGATTTCAGAAGCGAGAGATTTCGCGGGCTCAGAGAAGAGGCGCCATAATCGTATTAGGCATGCTCGCGACCGCATCGCCCGAGATTGTGGTAGGGGAGATGGAAACGATGCTGCGGTTCGGTCTTGGATCTCATGGTCGATCCGATCTTCAGCTCGCTAAATACACATGTATTGCGCTGCGGAGATTGAACCCGACGGGCCGGCAAGCAAAAGACTCTTCGGTCACCTTCAGTCGACTTCCAAATGAGCACGCTGTACTGGCTAAACTCGCTGCCATTACCGAAGTGCCAAGCGAGAGTAAAGAGTGGTTTGGAGTGGCTGAACAAGCCATCAATGCCATCTACTCGCTCGCTAAGCACCCTGATATTCTGTGTACCGATATTATTCGACGACGGACCAAGGTAGTTTTTGCTTCGCAGCAGAAATCCCCATCCGCATCACGCCCGGGGTCACGGGATGATGCTACAATGACAGTGGCAGGCGGCCATGGCATAACGCAAACATTGAACACTATGTCTCTTGATGCGCCTACGCAGACCATCAACCAACCGCCACCTGAGCCACCGGCTGAGCCGAAGGAGAAGGCGGCCATCGCTCTGTCTCAACTACTATTCGTCGTAGGGCACGTAGCGATTAAGCAGATTGTACATTTGGAACTCTGCGAGCTTGACTTCAAGCGGAGAAAGCAGGAAAAGGAAAAGGAATCCTCAAAACCAGATGAATCGCGAGTCTCTACTGGCCGGAGGGGTAAGCGTGCTTCTGCCGCACCGACAGCTGAGGATCCAGGCGATGAGCTGGACTTAATCGGTGGAACGACCGAGGATGACTTCACTGAGGCCATGGCCCATATTCGTGAGCGTGAACTTCTCTTCGGTCCCCAGTCCTTATTGTCTAATTATGGACCTATGGTCGCCGAGATTTGCTCGCGAAGCGATATCTATAAGGATAAGAGCCTCCAGGCGGCAGCCACGTTATGTCTCGCTAAGCTGATGTGCGTCAGCAGCGAGTACTGTGAGGCGCACCTACCACTACTCATCACAATTATGGAGCGCTCGCCTGATCCCACAGTGCGGTCTAACGTAGTTATCGCCCTTGGCGACATGGCCGTGTGCTTCAACCATCTAATCGATGAGAACACGGACTTCCTATACCGCCGGCTGGCGGACACCGATCTCTCGGTGAAACGCACTTGTCTCATGACCCTCACCTTCCTCATTCTCGCCGGCCAGGTCAAAGTGAAGGGCCAGCTGGGCGAAATGGCCAAATGCCTCGAGGACGAGGATAAGCGGATCGCTGACCTCGCTCGCATGTTCTTCTCCGAGCTTAGCACGAAAGATAATGCTGTCTACAATCACTTTGTGGACATGTTTAGTCTGCTCTCTGCTGGACAGATAAATGAAGAGCCTTTCAAGAGAATTGTAAAATTCTTGCTTGGTTTTGTCGAGAAGGTGAGTGTTTTTTGTTTTTCTTTTCTCCTCTTATTTTTTAAGGGGGGAAATGGCCATGGTTGAGTAATGATAGGCTAACATGAATAAATCACAGGATAAACATGCGAGACAGCTAGCCGAGAAGCTGGCGGCTCGTCTCCCTCGTTGCGAGACGGAACGCCAGTGGAACGATGTTGCGTTCGCTCTCGGGTTGCTTCAGCACAAAAATGAGGATATCAATAAGATCGTTAGTGAGGGGTTTAAAGTTGTTCATACGGCGGCTTAAGTGATGTGTAACGGTACGATTGTTATGAATGCGTACATGAGGAAAACCTATGATACCAGGGCGGAGTCTGGCGTTCGTTCGAGTCGTGTGTTGTCGGTGTTTGAATATAGATATGAAATCTGGTGTAGAATGAATGAGCCGTTTTGGGTTGAAATCATTCGTTATTCTATTCTCGTGACATAATGATGCTGTGAAAGCGTAACCTCAACACTGTTTGGCGCGTTGTGTCTGTTTGTCTCACCTTGATACAACGTAGCCAGTCGGTATAAGCAAACCCCCACATTGGAGCTCCGGCACCTAACGATCCCGCCTATCTCCTCCGCGCCGGATTCAACATCAACCAGCCAGGACCGCAGAAACAGAATGGAATTTCGCTAGGGGTTATCGGCCCATGTCGCATACAGACATACACGCGTAAAGATAGTAGGCAATACAATGGACCGACGCGACTCCGACGACAGCCGGACACGGCTCCTGGCACTGCCCCCGGAGGTAGACACGAGTGAAACGCCCGCCGGAGCAGACTCCGAGGAGAGATATATCGACGACGGCAAAGAACACGACACTCTTAGCCGTATAGATAAGCATATAATACCCCTCCTCTTCGCGACAGCAATGGTCAACTTCATGGACAAGACAATCCTCTCAAGCGCCGCAGTCTTCGGTCTCCGGAAAGACACGGGGCTTATCGACCTCGACCCCGGGAACGGAGACGGGAATGGAGGCAAGAACAGATATGCCTACGTCGCGGCCGCATTCTACGTCGGCTACGCGCTATCTAGTTACCCCGCCGCGGCCTTCCTATCTCGGCTTCCCGTGGGGAAGTTCCTGGGCGCGAATCTCCTGCTCTGCGGGGTCGCCGTCGCCGCCACCGCGCTGTGCAGGGACTTCACGGGGTTACTGGCGTGCAGATTCGCGCTCGGCGTCTTCGAGGCTGCTATCACGCCTTCTCTGGTCTTCATCACGGGGACGTGGTATACGCGTGACGAGATCCCGAAGAGAACTGGCGTCTGGTTTTCTGGGCACTCGGTTGGTGGGATCGCGGCTTCGGGGCTGGCGTTTCTCGTTGGGATAGTGGTGGGCGAGAACGAGAACGAAAACAAACATGCACATGCGCATGCGTGGCGATGGATGTTTGCCATTCTCGGCATGCTTACCTGCGTCTTGGGGGTAGTCATCCTCCGCCTTCTACCGGACGAGATTTCCGCTGCTCGCTTCCTAAGCCACGAGGAGAGACGCTGGGCAAGAGATCGCGTTGTTCGTGATGGGACGGGCAGCACGAGCAACGCGGGGTGGAAGTGGGACCAGGCGCGCGAGTGTCTGCGCGATCCGCAGACTTGGATGATATGTGCGATTTCCCTGTGCTGTCAGATACCTAATGGCGGAACGCAGAATTTCGCCAACCTGGTAATCACGGCCCTTGGGTTTACTCCGCTGGGAAGTACGATTATTAATGTGCCGTATTCCATCCTTTGTATTGCGGCCATCTCGGGCTCGGGTTGGGTTGCTGGGCGGTTGTGAGTTTTTCCCCTTTCTGAGACTTGATGTGAATCTAGATAGGTTGGTGAGGCTGCCAAGGTTTACACTTCGAGGTTTGAAGGATAAAATCGATGGCTGATTTATAAAACTGATGGCTGATTGATGCTTTACTAGCCGCTCCATGAATTGCATCTTGATCGCCCTCATTGTGGTTCCGCCCATCGTCGGCTCGGCGCTCATCTCCCACCGCACCGCAGTCCCACGCGGCGTCTCACTGTTAGCTTACTTCCTCCTCTCTTCGGGGCCTGCTGCTCTCCCACTTCTCCGTAAGGGCTTCTCAGCGTCACTCCATCTTTTCTTTTCTTTTCTTTTTCCTTTTTCAGAGGATAGGTCACCACAATCTGATGCTCCACACACCTTATGTCGCGATTGCTAATACCTGAGTGAGCGTTTAGTATCCCTCGTGCAGTCCAACATCCGCGGGGTGACGAAGAAGAACACTACGACGGCTCTACTGTTCGTTGCATACTGCGTCGGCAACATCGTTGGGCCCCAGCTCTTTGTCGAAGGCGAGGCGCCTGCGTACGCGACTGCGTTTCACGGGATTGTAATTTGTTACTCACTTGTCGTTGGGCTAGCTCTATTACTGAGAGGCTACTTGAAGGTTCTAAATCGTCAGAGGACTGCCAAAGAGGGTATGCAAGTCAGTTCTAGCGAAGATACGAGGCCGGGAAATTATGATGATAACACAGATTGGAATACTTTTGGGTTTCGATACAGACTATAATAAAGTTGAAGACAGCCTTGCTTTGATGTGTGTTGTCACGACCTCTGGTCACTGATAGCGACGTAGGGGTAAGTCTTGACTACCTGTTGTCGCACAAGGAGCTCCAACTACTACATCTACAAGCTGGAGATCTATATATAAAATGCCTTCTTTGTTCTTACTCTAGGGAAGCGGTATGTAGCTGCATCGCAAGGCTTTGCGGGAGTCTGACATGTGTTGATATGAAGAATTTGTCCAATAGTTTTGTCAAAACCAGGTGGCTGGGATACAACTGATCCACAATGCAGTAAAAGTATATATCAGGCTTTGCCCTGCAGTGTAATATTAGAACTTAGACTTCTAGATAATCTAACGGGACTACCAAGTATCACATCTGACAAGTTTAAATAGTGTATGTTATCTCTCCACATTTTATCCTTCCTCTCCAACCAACGGAGGATACGTCCCAGCTGCTATATGAAGATGCAACAGCTGCCATCCATTTGCTTTGCGGTATTGCGCAGCAGCTAGAGCATCGGTCATGATTCGTTTTGATTCTTGCGTGACCGACCTTGGGTTTTGATTAGATAAGATTATGCTTCTGGTACACTGAACTCTTTACTTTCCGAAAGCAATAGTACCATGCAGCAACATGAACGTCATCTTGTTGGAGCAACACAATTGTGACACTAGACAGGGTCAACAAACATGGGCTCGTAATATCCCCTCGCGTCGTGAAATCTAGAATAGTCTATCAAAACACATGACCAAAGTGAACACCAACAAAACCATTCAATATCCCTTATCGTTAAGTCCAATATTTTTCAGGTGTTACAGATCTCTTGGCGAATAAATTGTATTGTTGCCATTGTCATCTAGACCAGGCCGTTATCACCACTCTCGATTATTGACTTGATCCCATGATCACAGCAAGCATAGAGGAACGTCACTGTCCGATAACATCCCAAGTATCAAGGGGCCGTGCCCATGACTATCGTGAGAACAAGATGCCAGCGCCGTGAACCGGGATATGTAGTGTACCAAATCAAAGCGCCAAACTAGGACGAATACTACAGTCGTCATCCACGATGCTGCAGAATTGCAATTGGGAAGATCATAATTGGTCCGCTATTCATAGTATATGTCGCAAGAGGTACGATTGAAGCACTTTGTGCCATTTACCCCGGCTCTGGCATACACAGCCAATATACGGCTAAATGGGCGACGGGTTCACTCAACGTCACGTCCGACAGGGCCCGACACCATCTCAACGGCAATACTTCCCAAGATATTGTCCCACTGTTCGTTTTTAGCCCTCCGTGTCCCCAGGAATGGTCCGTATCTCCCACGGAACCACCTCGACAACAGGCTAGCTCGAGGATAGAGAAATTTGTGTTGCGACTCTGCGGGCTTGCCAAGTAATAGCCGTAACTTCGTCCCACCTACGTGCGGATCGACCGCCGATGAATTTCTCATTCTTGACGTGATGGTCTGGCCAGCTTCCGCACTTCCAGGGCCTCACGATAAGCGGCTGGATCATATTTAATTTTCGGCGCCCGGCCTGGATATTTGTTCATATGAGTGCTCGTCTTCCTCTGTTGCTTCACCAATGCCCTACACTTGAACGCGCCCGTCTACAATAGATCGTAACGATCAGAAGCGCATCTTTCCCATTAAGGTACATCTCACTTACGTCATACCCGTGAATTAGTTGGCGCATCTTATTCAAAGGCACACGTTTGTGATTTGCTCGCCAGGATGCGCTGGAATCTCGGTCTTGCTTATCTGGCAGCGTTGCTGGGATGTGGTAGGTACTATCTTGAGCGTTAGCATCAAATTCCGTAAAGGCATGCTAAATATCTATTAGCCTCCGAGGGTTTCGCCGCGGATACGTCCGTAGTCCGTGACGGCGAGACGGGTTTTACCTTTTCGGAGTTCCAGGCTGCATACCAAATTGGACAATGGGTCACATTCCGTGTTGCTGTCCCTAGCCCGGCTCCGGCGAATTACGATATCGTTTTCCAAATCATAGCTCCGAATCCTGTCGGTTGGACCGGTCTCGCCTGGGGCGCATCGATGGTCAACTGCCCCCTTACTATTGGTTGGGCATCTGGAAGCACGCCCGTGGTCTCTGTTCGGCGCACTAGGTAGGTTTAACAAGATGGCTGGCCGAATTTCTTCAATTCCCAGATAGATAGCTGACGCGACAGCAGTGTACGAACACAGCCACAAGTATACGACGGCGCGAAAGTGCAGCTTCTGAAGACAGGTAGCAAGGTCAATGGAACGCACTGGCAAATCACAGCCAAGTGCAGCGGGTGCAGCACCTTTACCACCACCGGTACCAATACCAAAACTCTGAACCCAACCGGATCCAATCGCCTTGCTTTCGCCTACTCCAAGACCAAGCCCAGCAGTGCGTCGAGTGCAGCAATGCTTACCGTTCACGATGTGTACAACTACTGGGACCACGATTTCGCGGCGGCTGGAAACATTGACTTCGATCAGTTGGTACAGAGAAACTCGTGATGGGAAGCTATGCTAAAGAGAATGGACCAATGGCCGGGGAGGTACCTTAACGGAAACAATATATACAGAAGGCTTCACTGAATAATATGGATCCTGATTTTCCCTGTGAATGAAGCCTTGAAAATTAGCTGGGCGGATAACAAGCCCTACTTGACTGAATACCAAATATCACTTGAACACATCCGATAGATTGTCAAGGAAAGTATGAGACTTTCGGCAAGGTGTTTGTCACAGTTCGCTTGTGGATGGCCTGTCATGTCGGTAGTAAAGCGGTTTCAAGGGAGAATATGTAAGATAACTCTCACTAAATAAAGTACTCAGCATGTAACAGAGTAAAATCGTCTACTTTAACCATCCACGAGGGTGTAAATGCCCTAGCTCACAGCAACAATCATCGAGAACACATAATTGTAATTATCAAGACTCTGATTCCCTACGACAGCTCAAATTATGTACTTTCATTGTCGATCTGACGCGGGAGAAAACCTAATTCCGTAATGAGGGGAAACAGGATAAGATGATTCCTTACTTAAAAAGGTGGTAGAAGTCTGAGTAGCACATGATGCATGTAGGTTGATACTATAACCGCCGAATTTGGGCTCATATTATTTTAAATGCAATCAGAGACTTTTGCTATATCTCTCACGTATACGCTCCCTAGTCATTTGGTGAGCAACTATAATAAACGCGCAACTTTCTCGATATACGATTATAGTAGCAAAGCCCAAGAGCTCGATGACTAGAAGAAGTGTTTTCTAAATACATTCAGATTTGTATGTAAGGCGCGTAATCAAAACATGTTTCAATCTGATTATCAGATGCAAACGAAACATTAACACACGGACCCCCACCCGCGAAATACCAAGAAGTATTGGAATTTCATGGAAAAGCTAGCGTGCATCTTAGAGGAAACTACTGATCCGGCAATCCCCTTAGTCGAATTAAGTTCGCGAGTGGAAGTAAAGCCTTCGTACAAGTGGCTTAGGCTTTAATTGCCATTTCTCCCATCGGCAGAGCGGCAAGCCCTAGAGGCCCGATGAGTTAGCATTTTCAAGGTATCAGAGAGGGAACGGGTTAGACGTACAGCCATCAACATCCTCGGGGGCCTGTTGCTTCATGGTGCAGGCGCTGTATTGGGATTCGGGCTGTGCGGTGATACCTGCGCGGGGGCAGTCGGTGTTGAGGTTGCATTGGTTGTCCATGGCCTTCTGAAGTGTGTCACCCTCCCAGCCGAAGACGTAGTCACCGTGCGCAGCTGAGCCACTATATGATGAAGTAGTTAGTCTCACTTAGTTTGCGTATCTTAGCTACTATGGGATCTCCTTACCCAACGTTCATACTATAGATGAAGGGGTTCGATCCGTCGGTGGGGAAGTCGGCAGAGTCAGCGAACTCCCGGACGTCCCACATTAGTTCGTACATGATCTGTGGAAGCTTGACGGGGTGTGTCGAGGGGCAGGCACCGCCGCCAGTAGCGCCGGATCCTGAGCTGTAGGCGACGTGACTCTGGTGATCCGGGCTGTCAAGGTTCTTGCCATCCCAGCATCTATACAAGCAGTCAGCTCATCTATACGTGAGTTTTTAAAAGTGCCTAACTTACGTGGGGAAGATGATGGTCTGTCGAATCATCTTGCAAGACTTAGAGTGGGGGATATCAACAGTGTCAGATCCAGTGCAAGGAGCACCGCCAACGAAAGGAGTATCGGTGTATCCAGTCCAGCAACGGTGGCAAATGTTGGCCTTTGGGGTCTTGTTGGGGTCAGTGTTGGCAGCGTTACCAGCCAGCATACGGAAGCCCTTTAATTTGGATTAGCCTACCAGCCATTACGTGTCTCTAAATGATAGCTTCTCACCTTCTTGAAAGCTGTGACCTTTCCACTGGGAATGTAATAGACATCCAGACCACCCTTGTTGATGAGCTTGCCCTGGGGACCGCCGTTGCCGGTCTGGGGTACACGCTTGTATGTGCCGTTCCTTGCCTTATAGAACATGACGGCCGTCCAGTAGTTTGACTTGTCCTGCTTGAACGAGCACGATGTGCACGTAGAGGAAGCCAGATCGTGGCTGGTCGGGTCCATGGTGATGTTGAATGAGTTTCCACCGACAATCTGGTGCAGATGAGGCGTGTATGTCATACCCGGGTTCACCAGGGGATCGACACGGTCGACGACAAGCTGAGAGCATGCGAAGCGCAGCATGTTGAACTGAGCTGCGGCATTCTGCGCTAGCAGCGCGGCGGCAGCGAGGGCTGTCAACTGCATCGTGAAGCTTTCTTAGTTAGCCTTCGATGGTGTGCGAGCTGATACTGGAACGTTTGACAACAAGCGATGGATTGTTTACTCCTAGGAATTCCGGTTCGAAGAAAGAAAGGATATACCCAGGGAATTAAAATAGAAAACCCGTCGAGGCTCTCATGCTGTATTATCCTGGTGCATCATGACAAAGTAATGTGCAGCTAAGCGCCCCTAAACTGCCGAACCGACCGAATACCGTCGAAGCCTTCGTATCATTAGACTGATTGGATTGGATGTCCTGTTTTGATGTGTTAATTGATTTAATTCCCTTTTGAGACAGACTTGTCATCCTTCCGGAACCTGATTGATCGGCTGAGCTGCTTGGGCATGTTCTGGCTGTATCATGTTTACCCGGCTATTAAACCTTCCAATGGCACACCACAAGGTAAACACGCCAAGCTTTCATGAACCTCCCTGTCCCTTGTCCGGATGCATGTGCTGTAGCCTGACTATATGCGATCTTTCCATAATCGCCACGACCTTGTCCGTACTTGCAATGGGAAGGTAACCTTGTTACCGGTCATCACCACCCAAAATTCGCTTTCCTATGGCTAGGGCAAGGCCCATGAGGCCAAAATGTTTCTTTTTTTATTCTATTTGTTAGAAACAAACCGTTCAGCTAGCCTCACGGGAATCATCGGCGCAATTACTAGATCTTCAATTTGGACCATCGCAGCATTCGCAACGGCGTTGGCAATCACGATCGTGATGAGATCAAATCCCGAGGTATTGATGAATATTCTAAATCGGTCCGACGAAACGCTCGGCCGCTTGGGACTTGACTACCGGATTGTATTCGTTATATGAAGTCTTTGGCCCCTATTAGGTGCGTGCGGGAAACGTCCGCACAAATAGATTCGTCTCCTAATATTAACATATTGCCAGGGCTATCGAGACTTGGCCACTGATGAGCGACGGTAGCTATCATCTGTGTGAGTAATGACCGGATCAACTTTTCACGTAGCCCGGCCTGATGCAACTCGTAGCTTGGTTTCATACCTGGCTATACGTCAGCCTAGGTGTTTGTAAGTTGCCACATGCCGGTCTCCGGTTTAGTACTGAAGTGATAATTTTTAATAAAGCTTCACTATAGGCGCTTGGCCGGCACTGCTTCCTGCCTATGGCAGAACGTAAGTAGAAGACCCTGAGGAGATATTAAGTAGACGTCATGATGCGTTGAGCTTCCACTCATGCCAATACTATTGTTGATCGTCTCATTTATTCAACTTCTTATGGAAATGCGCTGACGGTCTAATGATGAATCGAGCGTTGGCTATATGGGCTGTATTTGTATTAATCATACCTGAAATTCACCATTGTCAGTATCATGAAATTATATAGGTATATAAGAAGTGAGGACATGGATTTTACTGAAAACAGCGATTCAAAATGCAACAACAGACTTGAGCAGGATTAAGGTATGGATGATAATTATATAATGCGTTCATATTGAACATAAATATACCTGCAATAAGCAACGAAACCGTATTTGAAAAGGCGTAAAGAAAGGGAACGTAGCTAAAGTAGCTGCAAGAAGATGACCAAGTAACTAGAATGGTTGCAGCTATGGCAAGAGAGATCGAGAGTCAGTTGACATAGGAATGCATAGTTGCTACGTGTGACAAGGGCCAGAAAACTAGGATTTGGAATGTATTATTCAATATTGCAATAATCTATTTGGGCGTCAAGGAGGAAGCAGCGATCCAGGTTTAAGCATACGAATTGCTTCATCGCCACTATCGTGAGATTCGGAGGCCTGAGCAAACACGACAACAAGAATAGGTACGGCTAGCTGAATATACAAAACGCTGTCTTACAGGTTGATCAAATGATATCGCTGATTTATTATTTAGTATACAAGTAGCTGCAATGCCAACCAATACCCAGGGGCTAGTCCGGATGTCCGGTTGTTCCAATCGACTGAGTCCTCCAGATCAGATAGTCTACCATGCTCTCTCCATCGGCAATATAAGCCCTCTGGTGGATTGGTAGTAATGTTCCATCTATCCTCGCTGTCAACAATAGCATCACGGTTCCATAAGACATCCGTAGCTGTCATGCCATCCGGACCTCGGAATGTTTGAATCGCGCCAACATCAAGAAGATAGTAGACGCGTTTGCGTTCGACGGGCTGATGTAGGCCGCATAAGCCAGGTGAATTAGAGAAGTCATGCCTTAAATGCCCCTTGTACCAAGAGGGCAGCCGGACCCGAAGAGCACCCGGGCTAGAGTCCGCACTGATGCCCCTGACTCCTTAAGCAACATAAGGGACGTACACCCACGATAGTCAACAACACTTGTATGTGCCTCATGTACGATTAATAATGATATAACACCTTCTGTCACGACCTCTAGATACTGATAGAAACGTAGGAGTAAGTCTTGAATACTTGTTGTCGCACAAGGAGCTCCAACCACTACATCTACAGGCTAGAGATCTATATATAAAATGCCTTCTTTTTCTGTCATTCTAGGGAAGCGGTATGTAGCTGTAAGTATCGTGAGGCTTTGCGAGATTCTGACACCTTCACAGAAGTCCCCATGGCAGATAGCCTGAAATAGAGGCGTTCGGCCATCATTGTCTCGCGCGTTCAGGGTAGGTTCGTATATTTCCTTAACAAGACACTGTCTCCCCACCGAGGCAAGATGAACAGCAGTAGCCCCATCCCTGTTGCACGCATTCACGTCGGCCCCATTTGCAAGCAGCCACCGAAGTAATTGAACAGTATCAGTTTCATGTCGAAAGAGCCGTGATTCGGCGACTACCTTTGTTGCTACTACTAATGGAAACGCGTCACACCTGGAGTTGATGTCCCATCTAGTGAAGTTTTACGACAGTACGAAAAGATCCCTTCTCTACTGCGGCGTACATGATATCAGCACCAGAGGATATCCCTCCAGTGCTTGGCATCGTGGATTGGGGTAGTAATTTTTGGATATGGATATATGCCAAGACTGATTCTCGTTCGCCAGAGGCTAAAGTGCCAGGGACTCCGTACATACTTGGGGTAGGCAATAGACATTTGTTGTTGCGCGAAGGACCCTAAACACCTTCGTAGACGCTACCTAGCTATACAGCAATCTCTTTGTTTTGTGCCTATGCCTTGTGACATAAAGCGGCTTCAATGTGGACAAAGAGACACTGTCAACTGTAAAGAGGAAAACCAATTGTTAGGCCAGGGATTGTAATCCCATTGGACCTCTCAATCAAATCCTTGCAATTCCGCGGTGGCGAGACAGCGAGCGCATGCCCATGTGATCGTTTTATTAGCCAACCTGCGTCTGCTACCCGTTTTGGCTGGGGATGCTGGGGATGCCATCAGTTTCCCACCTGTACAGATGATACACATACAACTCAGTAGCCAAAGCAGCTAGCCTGAGTGCCCCAAGTGCCATGTATTCTGTGGCACTAAGTCATATAGAGAATGTGTGCATTTATAAAGTCAAATAACTAGGTATGTGCTCGCATAACCTTTGAATTACAAGGTAGTAGACTACTTTACTGATAACCTGATTATAGTAAAGAAACGACGTTGTTGGTTCATTAGTATAGTTACTACATATAAGCAGCCAGTGCCCAAGCACCTAAGTCGCGCAGAGGTATAGCCCTTGCCGTAAATCTAACTGTATACGGCTCAAGTGGCGTATGTTTGACTGTCAATGGGAAATTGGTGGCATCCCCAGCCAAAAAGGGGGGCAGACGCAGGTGGGCTACATCCTACCCCATCTAGGTATGGCCCCGCAACATTATCCGAGTCGAAGACTGGCATGTGATTAGGGACGCCTTAATGAGGGCCTACATTGCCTGCACACCTAAAAGAAACACCAGTGGCTGCCTCAACATAATCTACGGTATCAGGACAAAGGAATGAAACATGGCAACTGACTAAGAATGTAGGGCTAATTGTAACCGTACATCTATTACCAAAAGACTTTAGGACGGTTATTTTGATTAACAGCTGACATAAATTAAACGGCTACTTTACGGCTCATCTCTCCATAATGGACAGAAGATACCTAAAACGTCAAGCTGAGATATCCAATAAAAACGTGCCATTGAAGCTTCTCGAGCGCTTTGCATGTTCTCATGCAGCGGACATAAGCAATGCATGAGAGAGGGCTTCTCGGGCTCTGTTTAGCGGCTGGGTCGTTGTGGTTGAAAGTAACTTGCTATCCTTTTTCTCCGCATTTTAGACCTTTCGACACGCTACGCTTCTAGACTTCGTGATGAATTACATGGTATTCATTTTCTGTCTGGGTACAATTACCTTGATGGACGGAGCCGAGGCGTTGTGAAGGAGAGTCGTCAGCCCAACCACCACCCCACTATGGTGCGGGTGGTGGTGGTAGTATTGGGCTGACAAGTTTGCTTGAAATTGCCACAGGAGCTGGGCACAGAGATTTTAATATCACGTAACTTTACGAAGACGGCCGTAACCGAGAGAGGAAGCTTTAACGTAGATATGGTGTATTTACATGATATTGGATAGACCCTTTACGGGGAGCTAAGTTTGTCGCCTTTTGACTTGAAGTCTTGATATACAAGGCTGTTATATATCAAATTTGTGAGCTAAGCTTCACAGTTTGCTACTACTCTTATATATTGTTTAAATAACTAGCAAACCTGTAAAAAATGTTGAAATAAGGGAGGCTGGTATACTCCACTCCCCTATATCTGATATATATAAGTATTATCATACCCTAGAGCTTATAAGCTCTTTTTTTTTTTTTTTTTAATAATCTTAAATATAATACTGCTTACTTATATACTTGTATATGTTTTTATTTTTATTAATAAGTTATAAGCCCGGAATAATTTATTTATATTATTTTTAATTAAAATGTTATATTTATATATTATTTAAATATAAATATTAATTTTTTTATAAGTTATTTTTTTAAATTTATGTTATTTAAACATATTTTTTAGTTTTTAATAAAAATATTTTTAAATTTAAGCTTAATATTATAATTTTATAAACGAAAATATTATTTAAAACTTGGACTTTTATTAATAAAAACTTTAATTTAAATAAATAAAAATTTTTTTTATTATATGTTTAAAAAAATAATAAATAAAATAGCTTTATATTTTTTTATAAAATATATTAATATATATGTTTTTTAATATTTATTATATATATATTTTTAGTTTTAATAATAATATTAAATTAAATTAAAAAAAGTTTTTTTATTAGTTTTTTAAATTTTAAATTTTTAACTTTTTTTTTTAAAGATTTTTTTTTTTTTTTGTTTTTATTTAATAATTATAAAGTTATTAAATATATTTTTAAATATTAAATTTTATTTTTTTAAAGTAAAACTTTTTTTTTATTTATTATTTATTAAATTTTTTAATAAAAATAATTTTTTTTATTTTATTATTAAATTAAATTTTATAATATTTATTTTATTTTTAAATAATTTTATTAATAATAATTTTTTTTTTTTATTTATTAAATTATTATATAATTTATTATTAAGTTTATAGTTTATATTTTTTTTTTTAATATTATTAAATAACCTAGATTTATTTAATTTTAAGGTTATTATTTTTTTAAAGCATTTTTTGGAGCGTTTTTTGTGTTTTTTTTTATTAAAAACTATACTTTTGCTTTTTATTAGTTTATTTAGCCGGGTGTTTTTAAAGCTTTTAAATTAACTAATAAGCTGTTAAAATATTATTTTAAGTTTTATATTTAATTTAAATATAGCTGCTAGTATTATTAAGTTTTATTTAAAAATATTTTATTAAAAAAATTAAAATAAGCTTAAAGGTTAAAACTTTTCTGGCGGGTATTATTAAAATAAAGTTTAAAAAGGATTATATTAAGTTTATTAAAAAGATATTTAATTATTTATTAATATATAAATATAGCAGGCTTTTATTTAAGAAGTTTTAAATTAAACGTTTTAAAAAACGTTAAGGTAAAAAAAATAAAGATTTTTTTAATAAAACCAAGCTTTAAAAAAATAAATAAAATAAAGCTTATATAATAATTAAAAATTATTTAGGATTTAATATTTATATTATAATATTATATATTAAAACTATTTTATTTAATATTATTAAGCTTATTTAAAATAAGATTTTAAAACTTAAGCTTAAAAAAAGTACTGCTTTTTAGTTTTTAATATAATAATAAAATAATGTTATTTTAAAATTTTATAAAAGTAATATAATTAAATTAATTATAAAGCTTTATATAATTTAAAATAAATTATTAAAGCTTAATATAATATATATAATTAATAAACTTATATTTATTAATAAGTTTTTTATTTTATTAAAACTAGTTTTTAATATATTTTTTATTGTTTTTTATTAATAATATAATATTTTTTTTAAATAAAATTAAAAAGATATTATTATTAAAAAAGTTATAACGTTTAATAAAGTTATAATAATTATTTAATATAAATAATAAAATTAAAAGCTAAAAAAAATTAATATTAATTTATTAATAATTTTTAATAAAAGACCTAAATATAAATATTATAATAAATTTTATTTTATATTTAAATATTTTATTAAGTTTTTTTATTTAATATTTAAAAGGTTTTTTAAATAAAAAGTATAAAAGATTTAAAAAAAGCAAAAGCGTAATAAATTAAAAAAAAAAAAAAATAATATAATAAATAAAACTTTTAACATATTATTTATTATTATAAATAATATAAGTAATAAAAGCTTTAATTTTAATTTTATTAATTTTAACTTTGTTATTAACGCTGCTTTTTTTATAACTTTTAAGCCGAGCTTTTTAATTAATATATTTAACGTTATTATAAAAATTAATACGCTATTATTAAATTTTAATTTTTTAAGCTTGTTTTAAAACGTTTTAAAAAAGTTTTAAATAATAAATACCTTGTAAGATTTTAACCTAATAAATTTTAATAATTTTTTTAATAAAAAAATAGCTATAAAGTTAAAATTTATATTTATAATAAATTCTAGCTATAATTAATATTTATTTTATAATTATAAAAGATTTTTTAATATAAAAAAATATATTAAATTAAAAATATTAAAAATAAAAAGAAAAATAATAATATTAAAAAAAATTAATAATTATGTTTTTATTTTAATAATTAATGGTTAAAAAAAACGTATAGTTTTTTATAATATTATTTATTGCTTTAAAGCTAAGGTTAATTTTATTTTAATCTTTTAATTATTAAAAAAAAAAGCTAAATTTTTTTTTAAATAAAATAAAGCCTTTAATATAAAAAGTAAAGATTATTTTTTTATTATTTAAATTATTAGCAGATTATATTTAATTAATATTTTTAATAATAATATTAATATTATAGCTTTAAACGTTAGTTTTTATATTTATTTTTTTTTTAATTTTAAAATATAAGTTTAATATAAAAAACTTAATTATTTAAGTAATTAAAAATTATAATATTTAATAAATTGTTTTATTAAAATCTTTTTTATTTAAAAATATTGCTTTTATAAAATATATATTAAAAAATAAATAAAAAAAACTTTATATAAAAAGTATTTATAAAAAAACATATAGAAATTTAAATTATTATACATAAACTTTATTAACATGTTAATTAATAATAATTAAGTTATAAAATATAATTAATTTATTTAATAAATAGTTATTTATAATAATTTTATTAAAATAACTTAAGCGTTTTTTATAAAGTTAATATTTAACTTTATTAAGGTGTTTTAAATTTTTTTTAATTAAAAAAATAATTAAAATAACGTTATTATATTTTTATTTTAAATTAAAGATTAATGTTTATTAGTTATGTTTTTAAAGCTTTATATTATAATTAAAGCATAATTTTATTTTTTTTTATAATAAATTAATATTAATAAAATAACGTTATAAAAAAAATTATAAATATATTTAAAAATATTATACAGCGTTTATTTATTATAATTATTAAAAATAAAGTTAATATTAAATATTAATTTATATTAATATATATAACTATTTATTTAAAGAATTTTTACTTAATTATTAAGTTAAAAAATAAAATATTATATAAAATATAATATAAAATATTTTTAAACTTAGTATATTTTAAAACAGTTAAAGCTTAAAGCTTTTATTTTTTAAAAAATAAAGCTTTTATTTTTAAAAAAAAAACAAAGCTTTATATAATACTAAGCTATTAAAATAAAAATATTATAAATTATATTATTTTTTTAAATTTTAATAAAATAATTTATACTAATAATATTTATTTTAAAGAATAGTATATATATATTATTATTAAAAAATAATTATTAATTTAAAAAATTATAAGTTTAAATATTAATTAAATTTTTTTTATTTTTTTAATAATTATAAAAAATAAAAGTAATAATAATATATTATAAAACGTTTAAAAAAAAACTAGGTTTTAAGCTATTTTAGATTTAAAAAGGATAACTAATATTTATTTATTAAAATTTAAAAAAAATAATAATTTTTACGCTTATAAACAACAAAATAATAATAATAACATTATTAATTATAATAATAATTATAATAATTTAACAACTTTTTTTTAATTTTTATTAAATAACCTTAAAAATAAAAAAGATTTAATAAATATTTATAATATTATAAACTTTAATAATAATTTATTAGTTTATATGTTATAAAATTTTAAGATTAAAAATAAAGCCGTAATAATATAAAATTATATTATAATTATATTACTTTTAATAATTTAAAGAAATTATTTAAACTTTTACTTAAAAGTAAATAAATAAAAAAAGATTAAATTATTATTAATAAATTTAATATATAAAGCTGTTATAATATTTAATAAAATAAACTTATTTTAAATAATAATTTTTTTTATAAATATTATATACGTTTTTTTAATAATTAAAATAATAAAACTAAAAATATTTTAAAAAGTTAAAAATAATATTTATTAATATAACTAATATAAAAAAATAAGCAATAAATATAAATTTTTAATTAATAATAAAACCTAGATAATTTATAAACTATTAATTAAATAAAAAACCTTTTTAAATAAATAAATTTTTAAATTAAAACGTAAATTAAACGGATTTATTATTTATTATAAAGCTTAATAAATAATTAAAAGTTTTAAATAAATAAAAAACTTAAATTATAATAAAACTTTTATTTTAATAATAAAGTTTATAAATTATAAAGTTATATTTATTATTATTATAGCTTTAAATTTTAAACTTAAATAAATAAACATAAAAATTATATTTTTTTATAAAAAGGTTAATAAAAAAATATACGTTAAATAGTTTTTTAAGTTTAATAACAAAATTAGCTAAGTTTATAAATTTAATAAGGCTTTATACGGCTTAAAATAAATATTTAAAATATAATATAAAACATTATTTAATTTTTTTAAAACTTTAAGCTTTATAACTTTAAATATTAATATTAAAATATTTATTAAAAGTTATATATATATTATTATATATATAAATAATTTTTTAATTATTATTTTTTTAATAAAAAAAATTAATAAAATAAAAATAATATTATATAATAAGTTTAATATAATTAATTTTAAGCTTTATTTTTATTATTTAAATATAATTATTAAAAAAAATTGTTTTAATTAAATAATTTATTTAAATTAAAATATTTATATTAAAAAAATGTTTTAAAATTTTAATTTTTAAAAAATTAAACTAAAAAATATTTTAATAAAAGCTAAACCGTTTAATTTATTATTTATTAATTATATAGCTATTATAAAAAATAAAGCTTAATATATAAATGCTATAAAATCTTTAATATATATTATATTAAAAACTTAACTAAATATTACTTTTATTATATTTTTTTATAATTGTTTTATAATTAAATTTAATAAAACTTATAAATTAATAATAAGATATATATTTAAATATTTAAAAAAAATAATAAATATAAAATTAGTTTATTATAAAGATTTTTAAAAGCTAACGGGCTATATTAACGTTAATTATGCTAAAAATTATAAAACTTAAAAATTAACTTTTAAATACGTTTTTAATATTAATAATAATACTTTTAACTAAAGCTTTAAATAATAAGCTATAATATTATTATTATTTTATAAAATAAAATATATTAATTAAATATAAATTATTAAAAAAGCAATTTAATTAAAGTTTTTATTTAAAAAATTAAACATTATTAAAAATATAAAAATAATTATTATTTATAAAAATAACTAAAAAATTATAACATTAATTAATAACTTATTTTATTATATTAATATTAAATATATAATTATTTAATTAAAGTTTATATATAAATAACAAACTATTAAAAATATTAAATTATAATATATTTTTATTAATTAATAAATAATTAATAAATTAATTAAAATATTATTAAAAAATAAATTTTTTATTTTTTATATTATTTTAAGCTTAAAATAAATAAAAGTTTTAAAAAAGCTAGCTTAATAAAATTAAATTATATAATTAATATTAAATAAAAGATTTTTTTATTATAATAATTAAAAATTAGCCTTTTATTTTTAATATTAAAATTAAAATATTATATTTAAATATTTAAAACTTTTATATTTTTATTTAATTATTTTTAAACATTTTACTTTAATAATAATAAAAGTTTTAATTATTAATATTATAAAAAATAATAATATTATTAAATTTAATTAATTTTTTTAATAAATTTTTAATAAATTTTAAATTTATTAAAAATAAACTAGCTATTTATTTAAGCTAGTTTTATAACTTATTATTATTTTTTAATATTTTATATATTTATTTAAAAGTTATATTTTTTAATTATTTTAATAAAAAAAAAAATTAAGAAATTAGCCAGGCAATATTAAATGTTTATACCTAGGATATTTTTAATAATTTTTATAATTTTTAAAAAAATAATAAAAAAATTTAGCTAGCTTTATTTAATATATTTATTAGCTAGCTAATAAAAAATTTATAAAAAAATATTAAATAATATATATATATTATAATAATAATTATTAATTTTATTAAAAATAAAATTATAATATTTTAAAATTATAACCTTATTATAAATATAATATTAAGTTTATAAATAAAAAACGTATTATAAAAAAAATAATAAATTTTTTTAAAATATATTTTAAAAAAAATTTATAAATTTAAAATATAATATTATAATAATTATTTTTTAAATAATTAAAATTTATATTTATTATATAATATATTATAAAAGGCTTTGGCTTATTTATAATTACCTAGTAATTTATATTTTATATAATTTAATAATATAATTAAATAGTTTATTATTGATTAATTATCTGACCTAGCTCCTTATTAAGCTATAATTAATTATACAACAGTAGTTAAAACGCCAGAAATAGCTTTTTCTATGTAGCAACAACGCTTTTTAATCTACGCCTTTTAATTTACGCCTTTTAATTAAGCTTTTTAATTAAGCCTTTTAATTAAGCCTTAGCAGCCGCAAAAACGCCTTTGTTACGCTTTTGTTTTAAGCTATAAGCAAGTTATTAAGACTTAGTTATTAAGTTATTTAACCTGCCGTTATATAATAAGTTAATTAATTTTTTTATTTATTAATTTCTTAAAATGTTTTAATAAAAATTACTTTTTTAATATTATTAATTTTATTTTTAAAAATATTTATTTTTTTTTTTATTTAATAATTTTTTATAGTTTTATTAATAACTTTTAAATACTAAGAATTATTAAAATATATAAAATTATATATAATAATAAATTAAATCTTATTAATAATAAATAATATATAATTTATATAAATATTTTATGTTTTAATCTTTTTAACTACCGTTAATAATTTAAAAATAACCTTATTTAAAGCTATATTTTTAAGGCTTGCCATAATATATTAAATACAACGGTGTTATAATAAAAGATGTAATAATAACAAAAGTATAATTATAACAACAGCAATAAAAAGTTAAAAAAATAACTACTTTATAAAGCCTCTGCTCACCTTTTATCTTTATAATATTTTATTTAAATTTAAGTATATATATTATATTTAATAAAGTTTAATTAGCAAGCTTAAAATAGCTACTTTTTTTATTAAAGTTTGGCCTTTAAACGCTGGCAAGTAATAAAAGAAAGTTTAGCTTAACGCGTGCGCTAGAAGTTTAAAGCTACGCTTTTAAATTATTACGTAAACTAGTTATATAAAATAGTTTTAATAGTATTAATAACTATATAACTATTATTAATTTTATTATATATATATAACTAAATATAAAAAAAAAGCAAGCGTTATATACTTGTTAAACATCTTAATAAAAATTAAACTATTATATAATATATTATAAGTTTATTAATAAATTAAAATTAAAAATTAATTTTATTTTAAATTTAATAACTTTAAAATAAATAATTATGTTTAATTAACTAAATAATTTAATATAATTATTAAACTAGCTTATATTTATTTATTTTTTTTTTTTTATAAGGGTTTTTTATAAGTTTAACTAATATTAAAAAACTTTAAATAAAATTTATTAAAAATTAAAGCTTTAATAATAGCTTTTAAAATAAAAATTCTTATAAAAAAACTTAATATTAAAAATAAAAAAAAAAGAATAATAATATTATGATTTTTTTACTTTTAATATTTAATTTAATAAACATTAATAAAAACTATTAAAGTTTAAATTTTTTAAAACAAAACGTTTAAAAAATAAAAGCCTTATTAATAATTATATAATACTTATTAATATAAAAAAATATTTTATTATTAAGTAAGACTTATTAAAGGCCTTATATAAAAAGACCTTGTTTTTTTTTTTTTTTATGTATTACATCCTTATAAAAGGTTTAAAATAAGTAGGAGTATTAAAATAAAGGAGGCTGGTACACTCTACTCCCCTATATCTGATGTATATAAATGTTATTATACCCTAGAGCTTATAGGCTTTTCTTTTTTTTCTTTTAATGATCCTGAATATAATACTGCTTACCTACACGTTTGTACGTGTCTCTACTCCTATTAACAAAAAAAACTGGTTGCATGGTTGGGATCCATGCAGCTTAATAAGCACCCTACCTTAGACAGCGAGGCTATTATGGTATAACGCAAATGATATTAAATTTATATAAATGGGTCTATGATACTACTACGGTGGAAAAAGCTTTAACGAGGGGTTGGTGTTTTTGCCATAGTTCTGAGGGAATGGAGGACCCTGACGTAATACTTAGGGTAGGTTCCTCTGTAGCGTTGTTATCTTAAGGAAGTAGTCGATCAGCGTCTTGGTGGCCTTAAGTAGTAGGATTCTTCTAAGGCAGACACACTGCTTCATCGAGCATCTGGCAAAGGTCACATTGGAATTGCAGCTATTTCAGCAATCGCAATGTTGACGGTAACACAGCAGCAATATTGAAAGTGACTAGTCTACATCACGCAGTACGAAAAGTCGAAGCTTTTGGCTTTCCGATGGATAGGAATGCTGGTCAGCCATCATATAACAAAACATTGCAAGGGATATGGCCTCAGGTAATGGCTTAGGCTGGTTGTAAATACAGGGATAGATACTTGTGATTGGTTATGTACGTGAGGGCAAGGAGTACATATTACGTCAAATGTAACCCTCCTAGCAACCAAGCCCCTACCTCTGCTTCGGCGAATTGTTCCAACACTTCCCATGAATGGCCCCAATTCCCCTATAGCGATATGTGAGATCGCATCCTCCTTCCGAGAACTTGTGGTTATTGATTCCCCATTATTTCCTCGGCTCTATATAAGCTGATTCCTGTCTTCGTTTCCCACTTGATATTAGGATTAATGTACTCATCTCTGGACTTCTCTAAGAATTCATTAAATTCTATCATAGGATTATATTATCACAAAGTATGGCCGCAGATGACGAGGGCTTCGGAGTCCTAAGCAGATTGAATGATTTAAGGCCTGACCTTCAGCCTACCTTCTCGTATAATCTGTCTCCCGAAGTATGCCGTGAGTACGATAGGCTCGAGAACCTTCGGCATGAGCGTGGACTTCCAAGCTTAGCTTGGCAACAGGAGTTTGAAGAAATTCGGAATAGGACTGAGAGACTTTGGCGGATTTGCCCTTTGAGGGATCATTTACGACGGTATCTTAGAAAACCTTATTTGACCCCTGACCGTTGGGATGTCGTACTTCTTGATTGGGTTGAGTTCAAGCGTCTTTATGAGACGGTTGACAGCCCCTTTCGTCACACTCTATCGCATACTCAGAAAGCATCCTTTGATGTTCTTATCGCTTGGTGGGAAGCCGTATATTCTGATCCTTCCCTTCAACAAGCTGCCCGCTCTTACCTAGAGAAGAAAGCTGAGACAAAATCCGAAGTCAACCGGAAGCAGGATCTAACGGACGCCGGGGAGACAGCACGAACGAACATGTCGCTGTACCATTCATCATGCTTTTCCCTATTTCTTAACGAGTTTTGCCCATATACCTGGAGAAGAGATACTATCAAGGCTACATTTGGCCTCTTACAGAGTATCCGACTTCAAGCGGCAGAACAGGCAGCGACACAACAACTATCATTTGCAACATTGGGCTTAAGCCAAAATGATAACACCTCTGCCTATCCAGAAATTTTCTCAAATGATATCCTCATCCGAACGGACCTCTCCAGTTCCCCAGGGCCACGCTATCTTTACAGTGCTCGGGAAAAGAAGACTATTGATTTCCAGGGATCTAAGAAAGTGCCGCCCTACGTTTGCATTAGTCACACTTGGGGTCGTTGGCGTACCGCTTTGACAAATATACCGGGTGTAAAATGGAGGGTTCCCGGAAATACGAAATTTACTGTGCAAGATGTTCCTGATCAACTTCATCAACTTGGGTTCGAGTACGTCTGGTTTGACTTATTCTGCATCCCTCAAGATAAAGAGGGGGATAATTACGAAATTGCTCAGATAGAAATCGCCAACCAAGCCGCGATATTTCGACGAGCTGAGCGTTGTATCGCCTGGATTACAGACGTGAAGTCATGGGATGTTTTGGAATGCGCTTTGGAGTGGCTATCATTGAAGTATATGAACGTTTGTTCCAGTCTAAAAGTAGAAAACTTCGACCAGAGGCTAAGCCAAGCTGCCAGAAGGGCCTCAATTACTTTGGGAGGCCTAATGGAATCGGGCACCAGCGCCGGAGACGAGCCCGCTCCCTGGTTCTCTTCTCTCTGGACTTTACAGGAATGTGTACTTTGTCCTGATTTACACCTTTACTCTGGGGGATGGAAGAGACTAGAAGATAGACGTGGCCAAGCTATCCCTCTAAGATCATTCATGATATTTATTGCCCAGACACAGGTGTGTTTACGGGACGGCCCGATCGACCAGCCATTCACGGATCCTATGGACTACACACATGGCCTCACTAGTGATACTTCCAGTCGACTTGGTTCTTTAACTTCGCATACTCTTCCTTGTGCCGTCCGTCAATTACTTCAGCTTCTTCTGCGAACACGCTTGGAAAATGTGTTCATAGTGGCATCTCCGACACCAATTTTGACGAATGCGAATATACGCCAGTCAACCGGGGACCGGGCCCCAGCTATTATGTCAGCACTCGGGGTAACAGATTGGTATAAAGATAACGCGGCTCAGGGTAGAAACCAGCAAGCTGCGAGGCTTGTATGTGGGTTATATCCTATTGAGTTCGTCCGAGAAGTTGCTCAAAAGTATGGGTACTTGTTTTGGGAGTCCTTTAACGCAGAGTTAGACGTTGGGAACATCACCAATCAGAATGTCAAAGGAAGTATGCTCCCGTTTGGAGAAAAAACTGGATGGATGAATGATGTCATCGGCTCTGTCTTTTTGAGCAAGATCGATGTAGTAGAGCATCAAGCTGTGTCTAAGTGGATAGTGAATGTTGATGGGAGTGTCACCATGGATCAGGTTGGGATATTAATGACATCAAGTGATCCCATAGATGAGAATCTGAGGGGTGTTATAACCATCGGCCGACGACCGATATTTTCCGAAATTTCGAGGGGATTAAGAAGCGCAGCAGGTTCCGGGTGTATATATGCGGTGGCCCTTTATGAGGATTGCGATATACAGTTTGGGCTGTTGCTTGAGAGCTTGGGGAATGAAAGCCAAGGTAGGAAGCTTTTGGTTAAGGTTGGATCGTATCACATTGAGGACAAACCATTGCCACAGATTAACAGTGTAAATTGGAAGGTTTTATAGCTGTATTAGTAACATCTAATGAGTTACTGTTAATAGTTGCTTTAAAACATTTTATTCTTGACCTGTTACAAGCCTCCTTAACTATGATAATAACGCCTTACTTTGAACTCTCGTCAACGCCGAACCAATATATCCTGCGCAGTCGGAGTCCTAGAATAATGTCAGAGGAGCGCTCGATGTTAGGACCCATTGTAGTCGGTCATCTCGCGAATGATGGCATGAAGCACGGCAGATTCAAGATACATGGCAGCAGCTAAACAATTTCTTCCCTGAGCCAGATAATGTGACTACATGTTATTGGCAGGGTATTTTAGGTAGAATATCTCAAGTTGTCCTGGACAAATCAATTAACCTTTTATATAAGTAATTACCTGAGGGTACTACAGTTCGGTACTATAGATGTACGATGTATAAGTTAAGTTCAATGAGGTATGTTGTGCCACACGAAGCGTCCTACTAACGACCGTTGATTCTCAACGTATAACTGGTTAACTTCTCATTTCAGAGAATGGCAATCTAAAGCTTGTATCCTTGTAAAAGTATGTCTCATAGCAACAGGTTGCTAGTATCCTAGTGCAAGGTGAATTCAACAATTTACGATTTGCATAGGGAGCCGCTGCTCGGTAGTGATTATGATATTGAAGCGAACATCAAGTAATGGAGCGCGATAATCACAGAACATGGTAATAACTTCAGAAAGACGCATAGCAGTGTTCGTGACGGACTTCCCATTTGTAAACTATGAATTCTAAAATGGACTAGTCAAGCCGTGTTTTTTCCTTGTGTCAAATTCGTTACCCATAGTAGAGCTACTTAAGGATAGGAGGTACCTCAGCGACTATTATATTTTGACCCAAATATCTTTCGCTAATGAGGACTTCCTGATATAGATGTTCTGGAATTTTGCAGAGCGAGATGCCCCGTCTTCAATGATAGGATCCAACTGTGCTGTCATTCGCCTAGATTTTGGAGAGTCAACGCAATTCTTTGCTCTTTTCAGGGGGGGTCTATTGCTGCCCAGAAATACCAAATCATGGCCGGGAAATCCCTGAAAATCATCTTTTCTGAATTCATGATATTCCATTAGGCCTTGGTTAAGTAATTCACAGAGTTCTTTCGATGTGATTCTTAGCCTAGGATTCTTGAAAGCACCTTCAGGTGAAGCTAGAATCCCTCGGCAGATGAAATCTTGTAATGAAAGCTCGAGAGCGACGGAAGCGACTGGCCTGCCTTGCTTATGTCGAAACACCTGTTGACATGTCAGAATATATAGTAGAGCGAACGCTTCACGTACCTGATTTACGACGGTCTGTCTTGGCTCGCCGTCCTCATCGGCCCGCCACACTGAAAACGTGGCTAAATCCGTTTCGAACTCTTCCTCTTTGACGCATCCTCGGCGTAAATTCATTTCCTCGGCCTGATAGATCCTATGCATTCCGAAAGTGACGACGGTGCGAGTGATGCCCTTGGAATCACGAATGTATGACTTTGCTGTCTCCGCTAAACTTGTGCTGTCTTGAGCCCACCCTATCTCAAACACCAAGTTTGGAAAGCCGCAATCCGACTCGCATTTTCTGCAATAGAATGCTATATCTGGTGTTTTTACATCTTGGGTATCCCCAATGGAATATTGAATGGGTTTGGAGCTCAATCCGTATACGCTGTATGCGGCATCGCGAATTCTCTTGTCACGACGTGCAGAATCAAATATTGCCTCAGACCAACGATCTATTAGCTGATATAACCCCAATCTCATTACCTCGCAGACATAGATGGGGATCTTGATTTCGAAGGATTTTCTTGAGCGCGTATAGCAGTATCTACATCCATCATGTGAGCTTTCCCATCGGCCATGTTGAGTGCAACACTCACCTGAGCCTGTCGTAGAAGTGCCCAAATAAGGTTCTATTTCCTGGTTCCTCTAAACGCTGGAGTAGGCACTCGTATTCTGCAGCATTGAGTGTCAAATTTAGCTGTTTGAGCCTGCCATCATAGTGGCTCCAGAGTGTGGCAAGAGCGAGTTCTACCCGAGTCCCAGATACTGGGCTTTGGGTTCGCATGTCGATGAAACCGCCGAATAATGTGCGATTTCCCTTTATTAATGCAAAAGAGCTACAAGATGTCTTCGCTGTTGACAAAACACCTGACAAGGCACAGAAATCATCTGTCGACCGAACGACTAGTTGATATCCAAACGCCTTGCCTTGGCGGCTTAAGAGAAATAGTTGAAAGTTATGGTTGGAGGCGAGGACGTAATGAAAGGGCGATTAACTTGGCTTTCGATATCGGTGAACCCGTCTCATCAATCAATAATTATTTGGAGAGAGGCTTAGCTGAAAGGAGCGCGGGAGTCTTGTATTCTCATATTGATTTATTTATTTTGTTTGTGGCTGCGTCTGTTAGACCTCATTGGAGTCCTTTCCACAAAAGAATTTGCTCGAGCGTTTCAATTTAGTCCGCTTTTCCGAAACAACGCAAGGGATGATTGTAGTATTACATGCGACACCTAGTTACAAACGTTAATACCAGACGCGTCCGATAGTCTCACAAGATTAGGAGTGAATGGATGTTACACTTTCCATTTCCTGAGCGTCTCTGTGTGACCGGTGTACGGTGTGTTCCTTCCGTCGCCCGTATTCATCGTTAGCAGTTGCAACGTTCAATCCATCATGACTGCGATGTATTGATTCATATTTCATGTCTTTGCTACCGGCACGTCACAGCTTTAGTGGCGTGCTAGGTTATACGTATTAGTCTCTTTCTTGGTACCTTTTCATGTACCTTGAATAACAACAGCAATAATACAAGCTGGGTACAATCTAGGTAGAATCATATCACGTTGTAACCTTTATTATCGGCATCTGTTTTCGTCGTATTTGATTTTTGTCCACATGAGTTCCTTATGCATCAGTCTTATGTAATTCATTATTGAAAACTATATCGATCATTAGAGTCGTGTCGGACGGTAGGCGTATTTGTGTAGTATGAAGGGAAAACTGTTTGTAGGCATAATATGAGCGGCACCGTCCGATCTCGAAATATAGAGTTTTCTGAGAACACACTCTCAAGCTTGATAATGGAATATTGAGAAGCGCGGTCTAAACTCGGGTCGCGTCGCCAAGACCTGAAGTTGGAGATTTACGCCATGAATTTCGTTCGGGCTATTCTGCACCGAATTGGTTCATCGCATGGGGTTTGCGTAGGTTCGCTACTCCATCCAGTCGGGGTCAATGCGACTCTACGAAGGGCTATTTGGTTGTGATCTACCGGAGAACAGAGGCAGAATGGAGGCGCTGGGGTCAATCGAATGTTTTGTTTACTTATCACAATATTTCTAGGTGTAGGCCCGAATTTTAACTGCTGGTAAGGCCATAAGGATGATGTCGCGTAGAATATTGAATTTGCTATGCGTTCTAGGATCCTTCTTCTTCACCACTCGTGCCGGGGTATGTACTCTACCCTCGATTTCGTATCTCCCGGTCACGCTGTGTTTGTGTCTTACATGAGATATTGTGATACCAAGCTTACAAAACCAATCAGTCAATCTCTCTCGACATTAGCGCCCATTTTAATAACAAAGCCTTTGGGACTTACCCCGGCGAAGCCTCATTCGATGGCCTAGGGCAATCATACCCCCCGCCACCCTCGGCCTCTACACCGTCGTACACCTCTAGTAAATCCGGTATCGTGTACGCATTCCCAGGTTACACAGGGCCAAAGCAACCCGACAACGTAGTCTGCTCAGGACAGAGGATAGACATCCCGCACGATGTCGCTAGCCAGATTTTCTCCGTATCTCTTCTCGTCTCCGGAGACGTGGAATTCGCCACAGCTACGGGAAACGTCACCTTCCACTATGCGGATAACACGACCTCGAGCTACGAGTTGCGCGCTCTGGACTGGTTCTCCTGGCTTACACTGAACAGAGGCGAGCTCGTCTTTCCGTTCCGGTTTACGGAGACGGGCGTCAATTGGAATACAAGCCATGTCTTCGAGCGCACCGCGCCGCTTGATCCCGAGCGAAAGTTGGCCGCTGTCACACTGCCTGATGCGGCAAAGGCAGGAGATGCGCGCTTGCACGTCTTTGCTGTCTCGCTTTGGGGGGCGGATGAAGGACACGAGATAGAGATCCAGGCTGTGAGGCCGACGCAGAAATGGTTCGATGCTGGCGAGCAGGTTGTTGAGGTCACGGTTAATAATATTGGGCGGGAGTGCCTTGCTGGTTCTGGGGTCACAATTGATCTTGTGGGAAACGGGTTTCAGATTACGAAGTTAGGAAAGCTAAAACGTCTTTGCCCTGGGGATCAGAAAACCGTGAAGATTGGGGTTACAGGAGGTTCGGATGGGCCTGTGGATGTTGAGGTCGTTGTCGATGGTGATATCGGTCGGCACGCAACTAAGTTCTCGGATGTCGAGATTGGCTTGACGGATTGGACTCCTGAACTTGATAATCTTGCTCGGCATGAGGCCCCCGACTGGTTTGACGGTTCTAAGTTTGGCATCTTCATTCACTGGGGTGTCTATGCCGTGACGGGCTGGGGTAACTCGACACCGCATGAGAGTTACGCTGAGTGGTTCTGGTAAGTCTAGCTACGGTGATGTTGCCTTTAGTATCCGTGGTGCTTCGGGTCCGTGTTCTAACGAAAGAATGATGAAAGGTGGTATTCTACCCATCACCCACAAGCAGATCCATCCGACTTTTACGACTACCGACTGCGCACATACGGACGAGACTGGGCCTACGATGATACCTTCCCGTACTTCACGGCATCACAATTTGACCCCAAAGAATGGGTTGATCTATTCGCAGATGCCGGGGCGCAATACTTCGTAATCACCTCGAAACACCACGACGGATTCGCGATCTTCGACACTGGTAAGACGAGTAACCGATCGTCGCTACACTACGGTCCAAAGCGGGATCTCTTGCGCGAACTCTTCGACGCCGCCGCCACATATCAACCGCATCTTCGACGAGGAACGTACTTCTCGCTTCCCGAGTGGTATAATCCCGACTTCGGTCCGTACGGCTTCGACCAGCTGCCCGCCGAGTCCGTGCCAGGGACAAACTCTTGGCCCGGCGTACCAGCGCGAAACCCCTACACGGGCGCTATCGAGCCGTATACGGGCCACGTCCCTGTAGACGACTTCATCGCCGACGTCATGCTGCCACAGATGAACATCCTGGCCAATGACTACGAAATCGACATCATGTGGTGTGACATCGGTGCCGCGAACGCGACTGCCGCGTTCGCGTCGGAGTGGTGGGACGCCACACGCGCTGCAGATCGACAGGTGGCCATCAACTCGCGGTGCGGCCTCGCGCAAGCCGCCGACTTCGACACCCCCGAGTACGCGACCTTCGCCTCGGCGCAGGCGCGTAAGTGGGAGAGCAACATGGGCATGGACCCGTACAGCTACGGGTACAACGCCGCGACGCCCGACGAGGCGTACATGAATGCCAGCACGCTTATACGCACGCTCGTCGACGTCGTGGCGAAGAATGGGAACCTGTTGCTGGATATCGGGCCCCGTGCCGATGGGACGATCGTGCAGGCTGAGGTGGATAGCCTACGAGAGGCGGGACGGTGGATTCGGTCCCATGGTGAGGCCATCTTCAACACTACGTATTGGTTTGTGCGGAGTGAGGTTATTGGAGAGGGGCTTGATGTTCGCTTTACGCAGACAGATGACGCATTCTATATCTTGTTCCTGGAAAAGCCTGTTGTTGATAATGGGGTCGTTAAAGTACCGGCGCCGTTGCCGATCGTGAAGGGCGATGAAATTAGTTTGCTGGCGGTCGATGGCGGTCGGAACTTGGCGTGGAATATGAGCGGTAAGGGGGATCAAAAAGTGTTGACTATCGAGGTCGAGGATGCGCTTTTGGACACGGACGAATTTTGCTGGGTATTCAAGATCAAATACGCGTGAGATCAGCTTATGCCTTGAGTATATATGGAAAAGAAAAAGTATGTAAAAATTTGCCAGAACCCGGGTATCAACCGTACGTCTAAATATTCCAAGAATCATCCTAGATGTGATCATGCGTCTATGTACCAAATGAATATACCAGCGATTACATTGTCGCTCCCCTGACCAAGCCCAGTGGAATATCGGGCGGGCTACGTCCGTTCCTGTACTGCCACAGTCGACTCAAGTGCTTAACTCTCACTGTTCCATCGAATAGCTCTTCATCGTCACTGTGGATGCTTCCGCGGAGACTTCCATGGAGGCTCCCGTAGAAGCTTCCGTGAACAGCTACCTGTGATGGGATTGCACTGTCAGGGTCCCCGGCGAGCTCAATCATAGCCCAACTATTATCGAAGCCTTCACGGGTATCCTCTTTTTCGGTACCCTTTTTGGCGATCTCAACGACACTGTCCATGAAGTCGTTGCGGTCTGCGCAACCCGTGAACTCCCCTTCCTCATTCCGAGACAGGGGAAACATCCCATTAAGGTAGTGCTGACAGAATTGATGGCCGCCGCGGGTAGAGACACGGCTAAACACACGACCGATGAAGCGCGGCATTTCTGGTGATGCACGCTCGTTGGTTACGAAGTGTAATAGGCCCCAAAGTGCAACGAAATCAGTCGTGTGAGCGTAATGTTCGACATGACCGATGGCCCGGTCATTGGATGCGACCGTGAACCTCCGTCGCGGTGGCGTTCTCGCGCCGTTGGTAGCAACAGTCAAAGGTTGTGGGTGACCAATATCTTTAGAAGATAAATTGGAAATGTTTGACAACTGTCTGCGCAATGATGGAGCTCTCGTTCCCACGGGTGAATCAGTTATGGGAACTCCGGTGATACCCTCGGGTGCCTCCGTCATCGCACTAGGATGCTTCTCCTCCTCCTGGGACTGCACATGACGGTGCGGATTATTGAAATGATTCGCTGCGTTGCCGAATGTGTACACCTCGAGTTTTGAGAGCAAGTTTTGTGGCAACTCCTGCAGAAGCCAGTCTAGGACGAGACCTCCTTCGATACCCCCTTGAGAGTGAAGTATGAATACAACTCTAGAGTACTGCGGATTATAAAGCTTCTCTTTGAGGATCTTATAAGCCAGCCTTACATCGCTCGTTGCATAGCCAAAGTTTCGCTGAATGAGGCATTCTAGCACGTCAAAAATGATACCTGTAGTGCGATTGTGTATACCAAGAACGGGCCGCTTAAATGTGAGGGCCAAACGATTGATGTTACTCTTTAGCCAAGCCTCACTGATGCATTTATGTCAGTTTACAGTATCTTGACCAGCGATGTCGTTATAGCCGGAGACATAAACTTACCCTACAGCTACACCGTTCAAGAATATCCACTGCTCATGCTCATGCTCAGGCAAAGCGGGGGCATATTTTGGGTCCGACTCATAAGTAATGGTTTTTCCATTCAAGAGGAGACAGAGTAGCCAGTTAATCAACAAGAATAGGCCAAGTGCAGCTATAAATAGATACACAGGAAGCAAGAAGGCTATAGGCAACGTGATGAGGAACATCAGCTGCAGAATGAAGAGAAGAACGTGTATGGAAATACACCAAATGTTATCGGAAGTAGGAGACAACTCGTCAAAGTGACCGCCGTCGCAGGGCCGCACAGGCCATATTATCCAAGGGAGTGCCCAAGCGAATGTGAAGAAATACTTGATATCGTAGACGACCAATTTCCACGGCAGGTCGGTGTAGCTGTAGCTGATGACGGACTCGCCGCCGACCTGAGAGCCGAAAAACTCGGTGCGATCACCACCATCTTTATCAGTCTTGTGACGGTTCATATTGATAGAATCGCCGACCGATCAAGTACTTGGTGAGTGATTGTAACTTGATTAGATGGAAGGGGAAACAGAGAGGTAACAGACATGACGATACCCTGTGATGGTATAAATAACCAACTAACCTACCTACTTGCTAGTTGTCAGAAATGTGTTCTGCGATGGTACGGCCCGCTGATCTTCTTGGTGCGCCTTGGCATTGCTAGGACTTGTACAGTATGGCAGCCTACCTACTAAAAACAGTAGTATTACGCATCCCAGCTGACCATGCCGTTGAGCAACTCGTGTGCAATAATATCACGAAGCACTGCACCGCTAACCTTAAGGCGCCGATAGGGCAGCCTAACTCGTTACATCGGCGTCTCACTACCGGATGAGGTGTGCCGGCAAATGAGCCACTGTAGGGGCTCGGTTGTGGCACAGGCAGGTCACTAACAAACCCTTGGTTACACCGCTACGGCCTGGCCGCGCCTCTAGTGCGGCAGTTACCGCGGCAGAGGCTTGTCCCAATGACGCAGGTGCGATTCGCCATCTCTACCTAACTGAATACAAACCTACAACGCCTTTTTGCGCTATGAATAGGATCTTGTAATTCCTGTTATTCACCGCCGGGAGGGAATTTTCGAAAAGACGACCATTGGAATTTACTTACACCAGATATCAAATATGGAGGAACCGCAGATCACAAATCCCGGCACGTCGGTTGCGACAGCCAAGGTCATCTTCATCATGGCCGACTATGGCCATGATCCCACGGGTGCGCCTATGACTCGCTGTCGCCTAAGAATCACATGCTAATACGGCCAATCGGGGTTGCAGAAACGGCTGTTCCCTGGGGGGCCTTCAAGACGGCTGGCTACGAAATCAGTTTTGCGACGGAGAGTGGGAAAGTTCCCCAATGCGACAAGAAGATGCTCGAGGGCGTGACGCAGAAGCTACTCGTACGCTGCACCATCCCCATTCTTAGACGACGTATGTTGTAATAACCCCCAAAATAGGGCGCGAAGAAGGAGGCCATTGCCACATACCGGACGATGCAGCAAAGCGACGAGATGCTCCATCCCCTCTCCTGGTCCGCACCCGACTTCTCCCTCGATCCCTTCGACCTCGTCGTCTTGCCCGGCGGACACGAGAAGAGTGTTCGGCAAGTTATCGAGTCGCCCGTCGTGCATAAGCTCATGCTCGACTACTTCCCCAAGACAAAGAAGCCCAGCCGGAAGGTTGTTGCTGCCGTATGCCATGGTGTCATGGTTCTGTCTGAGTCTAAAGATGCGAACGGCCGCAGCGTCATACATGATTGTGTTACCACCGCACTACCCACGAAATTCGAGCAGGCCGCATACTGGAGCACGCGTGCTTTTCTAGGTGACTATTACAAGACCTTTGGTCACGGCAGCGAAAACGTGCAGGAATCGGTAAGATGATATGGCCGCAATATGTATTTGATCTATGGCGGTGGCTGGTGCTGACAACGTCTGTCATGTCAGGTGACCAAGGCTCTCGCCAGCCCGACTCAATTCAAGTTAACCCTGAATCCTGGCCCGTAAGTGCTCCCGATTCCGTAGAAAGCTCGACAGGGTACGCTTGCTCACACTAGCCAATAGTTTTGTGGTGGAGGACGAGAACTACAATTATATCAGCGCTCGATATCCCGCTGATGCAGAGCTTTTTGCCGAAGAAATTATCAAGCTGTTCGAAAGTTTCAACCGGATCGTATAGTGTCAGAAATCTGTAAAAAAGAAAAGGGGGGCTGGATGGCTGATATATAGCCAGCCCATGGTGTTACGAAAGTCACGATAGTTATGAGATACCACTTGTTTCATTATTCATCTGCCTACCTACGTATTTTCGGGGGGGCAACTAATAATTCAAAATGGATTGCACTGCTTTATCGACACCGTCGGTAACCAGTGAAGGCTCCCGTGTTTCATCCAGCCGATCAATCCAACCCTTGCCCGGCCTATCAATGAAGGCCGCTTGCAGACCGGCTGCTTTGGCTCCAGCGATATCGAATGGGTTCGCGCTTACAACCCAGACGTCTGTGGTGTGTCCTTTTTTGCCAGCCTGCTCTACTAGATGTACGTATGTCCTTGGGTCTGGTTTGAAACATTTCAAACTATCAACTGTGACCAGTGACCGAAACATATCGGCGTGCGGGCCCAGTTCCGGCGAAGTCCGGATAGAGTTTCCCACCATATCGTCCGTGCCATTTGAGAATACATACGCATCGACAGCTCCACTATTTTCTTGTAGTAGTTGCATTGCTGCCGGTATCTCGGGGAAAACATGCAGCGCGTCATATGCGCGCATCAGTGTCTCGGCATCGTCTGCTGCAAGAGTCAAGCCGTGCTCGGCAACTGCATGCGCAAGTGCACTGCGGGTGATTTCACTAAACGTCCTGTATTGCCCTATTACATATCAGAACTTGTCGAGATTCAAAGTCATCTTTCGGGGCAGACAATATCCTAACCCATGCTATTGATACGCCAGGTGTATTCAAGCTGATACCGACGCCAAACTGCAGCCAGTGACTGGGCTTTCTCCTCCCCGTAGATCTTGGCCAGCTCAGTAGCTATGGATTCAGTGGACAGCAGTGTCCCGTACAGGTCGAAAGCGATAACGACCTTCTTCGACGCCATGACGGTACTGGAGCGGCTGAATTGGCCCGATCCAAGGATGACTCAGTCGGGGAAACGAAGTTGAAAGTTGAGCATAGAACACTCAACCATTTAGAGACTGTAATTATATATATATATATAATATCAAGACGCAGTAATATAACGCTATTCTCATATACTGGGTGCTTACAGATCATATGTACCATTTTAGGAGACCGATACAACCTTTAAGGACCCTTCGAATGACAATCTCTCCACTGCGTCATCACAACTCGAGCTTCGGGATTGAGGGGTAGCTTCTTACCCTTTCTGGAAATTGGTTCACTTTCCAGCCAACCACAAGGGATCGCCAACAAATATCACGGCCTCACTTCTTGCCAATAATTCAAGTGAGTAGAATAGAGACTTTCATAGTTGATTATCTAGGGTTCGAATGAGTACCATAATAAAACTTTTGTGAGTATGTATGATTCGCTTGATTAGAACGATAAGCTAATTTCGAGTGAAGTTCGTTTGAGTTGTGATATCAAATGGTGACGCGTACACTTATATACTAGAGCTCTAACCCATCACTTACGGATTCACAATGGCAACAATAATACCTGAAGATGAGCAACGGAACTATGAATTATTCAGGGATTGCCTTGCCACAGCACTTCTTGAGAAGATCTCAGAGCCGCAGACCAAGCCTCGTCGTCGGACCAAGGCCAAGTCGAGAAAAAGGACTACACATCCTCCACCATCTCATCATAGCAAGATGCCAAATGCTGAAGAACACGAGAATGGTGGCCTTGAAACTGGAGACAGATCTATAGAATCACAAATGGGGCATACCAAGGATGACGGGGATGAGAACACGATACAAGACGACGACCTGGCCGACTTCACGGACTATATCGCCATTGAAACATTCACCTGTCTACCCCCTGAGCTCAAAACAATCGACTATCACGACTACATCGCCTCACCAACAATACAAGCCCAGTACGCTCTGCCTCTCACCGGCGTGGACATAAGCACACACCTGCCCAATCTAGACCCAGAAATCTCAGACTCTCTGACCGCGTACGGAATCACGCGGGAAGAAAAGCAAGGCATCGAAGAATTCCTCGCGCCCGTACTAACAGCCTTTCTACAAGCCCTTTCCACTCCGCCCCCTCCCCCATCTTCTGTGCGCGCCGACGCGTGCGAGATCTGCGGACGCGATTGGATAAATCTCACGTATCATCATCTCATCCCCCGCTTTGTGCACGCGAAGGCCGTGAAACGGGGTTGGCATCGCGAGGCGGATCTGCAGAATGTTGCTTGGCTCTGCGGTGCTTGTCATCGATTTGTGCATCGCTTTGCGAATCACGAGGAGTTGGCAAGGAAGTATTATACGGTGGAGTTGCTCTTGGAACAGGGTGAGGTTGTGAGGTGGGCGGAGTGGGTTGGACGGCTTAGGTGGAAGGGGAAGTAAGACGGTCTCAGGACTCGGTACCTAGGATAGGCAATTGGCACTTGTTGTTGCACGAAGGACTATAAATATCTTCGTAAATACAATCTCTTTTTTTTTTACGCCTATGAGATTGTGCCTCGTGATAGTTAAATAGGAGGGGACATTGGGTTCACGACGTTAGAGATAGATCTCAGATCACGTAGATGAGCAAGCGCCACTGTGAACAAACATCATTTGCATGAAGACTCTATATAGATGTGTTAAACATCAATTACAGTCCCGTCTTTTCGCGTCTCATGCTCCGTCTCGGCCCATTCCGCCGGAAGAGAAAATCATATCCCCAATAACTCCGAAACTCCTCCCGCAAACTCCTCCCGCAATGCAAGTCCGCCAGTGGATCCCAACTATCAAGGCCAGATTCCTCCACAACAGCTTCATCCCATGCCACTGAAAAAAACAAAAACAGAAAAGAAAAAAGCGAAAGGTGACGTATCCTCCCAAAAGCTCCATCGTAAGCTCGTGAGGTCGTTGTTATCGTAACGATGATCCGGAAAAGACGTACGATCAGCGACCAATCGACAAAAGTATATAGCTCCCTTGGGCTATATAGAGCAAGACGCCAGCAAGTATACGGTGTTTAATTTCCCAAGAGTAGCCAAGTGCTCATCGCTGGATGTGAATGTAATGCTCCCAGGCACCCCTCCCTCGTGCAGCCGTGAGTGCACTTTACTGGAGAGGGTTTCCGTTACCTTTAGTCGCTTGACTTCGCTTCGCGTCCTCACGCACGAGCTCACGTCTCGCCTCCTCCATTCGGGCGTAGTCAATATGGACGTCCTCGATAAGCGTGGTTTGGGTTTGCAGTACACGGGTAGATCGACGTCGTTCCTGTTCGTCGTCTGCGATGTAGTTGCTAGCGGCGTTCTGAGCCTGGTGGTTCACTAGTACCATAGGATTCACGTAAAGCTGTTGGTCGTTATGAGCGACAGGTTGATTGTGGTGAACGAAAGGCTGTTGGTTATGATGAACGACAGGCTGTTGGTTATGATGAGCGATAGGCTGTAGGTTGTGATGAGCGAAATGCTGTTGGTTGTAGTTAATGAAAGGTTGATTGATGACGGCTCGGCCGGGCTGAAAACCCTCGCTCTTCCGGAACATGATCTCACCACCTTGGTCGTCGGGAACATAGACGGGGACGTAGGACGGAAAGGCAAAGCCACGAGGCGGTTCTTGTAAATCGCTCTTTCGGAACATCGGTTCCCTATATAAATCAGGTACGTAGGGGTAGGCGTAGGCCGGCCGAGGGGTATCAGGGACAGGAATACGATTGATGTTAGGAGGAGTCTGGGCGAGAGGTTCCGGCGCCACTGGGCCCATAAACTGGGGTGGAATCTGCGGTGCTGCTACAGGAGCATATGGGAAGTTAGCATGCATATCAGGTTGCGCTACTGGTTGCTGGATGACTTGGGGTGCAGCTTGGTCATCGACCTCATCATGTCCGTTGGCAATGGCAATGCGGCGTTCGCGGCGAACGGTTTGCCGAGAAGGCACACTGTTCATGGCGACAGTCACGTTATGCTTGGTTCTCATGTGCTTCGCATAGTCATGGAACCGTCTGTAGCCTTTATTTCTCTCAGAGCAGCCGGCCTGGTCACACCAGAACTCGCTTCCAGAGCCATGTGCCGTTCTGCGGTGTCTGACTAGGGCATCACGTCGTGTAAGAATCTTGCCGCAGTCTTGGCAAGGAAACTCGCCGTTTCTCATGACGCTGCAACACATTAGTACACCTTGCAAACCATAAACGTCCTGGCCTTTGATTAAGCTTACGTTCGTCGTGTGGAGTTGTTCTCGGAAGCCATGGTGGCATCAGACGGCGTGGAAGAGTGCTGAACTTGATCCTGCATGAGTGTGTGAGTACAAGGGCTATGAGAGTTCAAGATGAAAGACTGGAATACGAACCATCGTGATGTGATGTTGATTTAGCGTAGAGTGCAAGATCTCGTGAGCAGATACGAAGTGCAGGTAGATGTGCAGTCCTGTGAAGATGGTGATGGTTATGTGAAAGGAAGAGAAAGAGATTTCAGTTGGTTGAGAAGGGTTGCTTTTATAGATAAATCAAGACTTGAGTGTGCATTAACATCCATTGACATACCACGTAGCACATGAAGTTAATATAGAAAGGTCGGTCGTTATATTGGCTACTGCTAAACAGTAGTGAATATCGCATACCATCCAAGTGATTACCGAGAGAACGAGCAGGTCGGAAGTAACCAATCACAGCTACCTACATTTCAGTGAATGCTCCTGTACTAGCTTAAAGAGGATTAACCACAACACACTCAGGAAAGCTATGAAATATTGAATGAAGAATGAGTTGCTTGGGATACCTCTACATAGTCGATCATGCCATTCTCCTAACTCTGCTGTTACATCAACTGAGGTACAGATTGAATATGATCCTAGCTATGGCATTCGCTTAAACTCTAGAAGAACACACAGTCAGAGTGCAAGAATAATTATGCCTTGAGCACCTACCCATAACGAAGTGAATTCAGATGACAAGACGCGCCATTAAAGGAAAAGGCTCAGAACATTCGTTGACATATATGTTGCAAAGCCCCTTTCGACACAAAAGCAAGTCATACGTAACTCTAGTCTTGAGTTCTATTCAAGTAGCCTAGAGTCAACATCGTGGGCTACAGTCTAAAGAATATTAGCTATCCTTATCTGGCTTCCTGCATAGTATCTAAGTTGAGTGATGTAATGATGTCATGAGATTGTATTCACTGTCTGTGTGTTTTTTCTAACACTAATAGGAATAGTTTTGTCATAGTAAGGATGTTATTCCTTGTGCATCTTTATTCACTCGTCAGGTTCGCTTAGCAGTTCGAAATCGGTTTATTTCAAAAAAAAAAAAAAAAAAAAAAAAGAGGAAAAAGAGAAAAGACAAAAGCTCTATCATAGTGAATTTCAGGATAGCATTGGTGATAATACTTTAGGCTTCGATATGGTCGAGTTAAAAATGGAATTTGATGTAACACGAAAGCTCTACGTACTAGAAAAAAAAATCAACTGTCTGCAGCCTTGGATCATAGCCATAGGATGTGAAGAATTCCTTGGCGCGTCAAGAAATATTAAGCGCGATACCCCAGTTTGCGATTCGGGGGAATCATTCTCCGTCGGTTGCCCACAAATAGTCTTATTCCCTACCCATTCTTCTCGTACACCGAGTCTTATCCGGGCTTGATATTCACGTTATAGGCTCGGAAATTCATATCTTAGAACAAGTAAGGATGAAACCAGATATATATCTAATTAATTACACGTCGAATGTTGAAAAGAGAGTGTATATTTAGATTTTAAGAGTTCGTGAGCTCGTCATAAGATAAAGACGGTATTGATAAAACACTGCGTACCCCATGATTCGCGTTGTGACGTTAGAATTTCTTCTATTCATTTGTGCCTGGGCATAGCGTGCTTGAGACCTGATAGTGAAGAAAAGGATCATTGACATACTTAGTCGTCCCGTTCTCCCTCCCAGCTGTCATCTATTCATATTAAATCCCGTAATGCAGTGTCCTCAAGGTTTCTTTCTAGCGCATGACATTGAAAAGGAAAAGAAGCGAGATCGAGAGTTGCGGGGAGATGCCTTTACGTTGGCAAAGTCTCTGTGAATATGACTGGAAATTATTCAGTTCAGGTAGTATCAATCAAATGGTTTTTGTATGATTGATACCTTTGGTGTAGACCATTTCGGGTTACTTGGGACACTCCACGACACTGTACACACTAAGCAGTTGAATAGTCGTCTGCTCGTGAGCCACTCCCTAAAATATGACATGCACCTGCAAAGGATGCCTAACTAACAAGCCTTGAAGTAAGTCATTATTGCTCAGGGAGTTTCGAAGGGGAGGTCCCTATGCGTCTGCGTTTTGCTGTAAGTGTGATTGATGCCAGGTATGATACCGGCATGTTATCGGAAAATGTGTTGTGCTCGGCTCCTAAGTTCATGTTGAGACACCGGTTGGAACTCAAAAGGCTGATCAGCCATGTATAGGATATTCTTCATCTGAATTACGAACGATTATGATATGTATATAGCGAATGAAATGATATCAAACAAAAAAAATTGCAATTGTCTTTCCAGGTTGATTGTTATACGGATACCGGAGATACAGAATTTACTGGGTCAAGTTTAAGTGAGCAATGGTTGACATCTTTCTGCAGGGGCCTTCTCTCCACACGCCACGTGGGTAGTTAGCTATGGCCCATAGCGGTAATTTAAGTCAGGGACGACAGTCCAAATATTGGTCCAATATCATTCAGTTCGTGTACATTTCGTTAGTAAGGGAGTAAATTAATCATGTGACTCGAGGCACGCTCTCGTCTAATTGTACCATAGTCGTTGCATCTAAATGCGCTCACAAGTTAAGATCTATAATCTTTTTTAGTGCGCGGATTTTATCAACGGTCCTCATAGGGTCACTTTTAGGGGAGTCACTAGGGGGTCAGCGAGCTAAATCTGCAAGCCTCCGTCTAATTATTTCGACTATAATGGAAATTTGAGAGTACGACGTTCGATACACATTGTAAGGGAGCCTACAGGAAGAGGCAAAAATCATTCAGCTGGAAATTCCGCATTACATACTTGAAAGATAACGCCGGGACAATCAACGAAACCGTGTGCTAGATTAAGTACAACGTTCGCTGTTGACGTACAGGGTTTACCGGCCTGGGGCGGAGGTATAAACCGCCTGTTAATAATTGAGGCGAAGCACTAATGGAAATTCATAGCCGCTAATATGAGATATATAGTACATACTCACGACAATACTTCTCATTCATGATTTATACGCACGCCTGGGTGTCTAAAACGTTGATCATGCAAATGGCACTATTAAACTTAGTATATATCTTCTTTACGGGGCTAAGTCAGGTATAAGGTATCTTTAGTAAAGTCGGTTATAGTAGATTGGCGATGTATACATCCAAGTTTACTACCTAAACTGATGGAGAAGTATCTATAAAGCGCCTCAGGCCGCTGCGTAGTTACATAGCTGGCGAGTCAGAAGGATCTTGCCTTGTAGACGGAACTTTTATCTTGGTGAATAATATTTGGACGAAGATGTAACAATGAGACGATCTGCCTCGCATAGAATGCATCCTCGCCAGTTAGATCCAACTACTAGTCGCCACAATTGGTAACTCTAGTTGTTAACGGAGATGTTGACTGACGTCAACTGCGTACTGTGCCCTCAAAGAATGCTGCGCAATATGTTGGATCAGTTGTCTGGTATTGAAGGAGTTCACATAGCTGTGACATTGGGCGCGAGTCTATTAATGAGCTAGTTCGGTGAAAAGTTGGGCTGTGAAGACAACTCATGTGGTCAGTTGGCCATCCATAGAACCTAGAAGCGCCGTGGCTATGGCCTGCTTCAGCTGGCTTCAGCCAGGTTTTAAATGAGGTAAGATCCCCCACACAACGAAGAGAAGAATCAGCCCAGTTTCCGCACTTCACAACATGTAATTTCATATACTAGGCATCATATGATGGACACCGCAAAAAGCTGGTTCCAAAAGGCTAGGGCTCAGACCCTTAGGACCAACAGACAAAATAACAGCAGCGACACGGGCAATACGACCAGCAATGCGAGTAACGCAAGTGATCCAGCGGCACCCACTGTGGAAAAGACTCCGACCGAATTCCTATATAAGCCGGCGACGGTGAGAGGCCATCCTACCATGATCCCCGAAGTCGTAAATTCCTATAATCTCGATTGGTTCGAGCTCGAGGCTTTCCTGAAACAATTGCACCCTGGGGTTACCTTTCAAGAGAATGTCAGTGTAACGAGACTGATTCCTCTTAAAATCCTCCCAAATGCTGATGAGTGTTATTCTAGCTATCTGAGGATCATTATTTGATTTACGTTCCGCGTTTATTGACTAGCGTAAGTTTTTAGCAGGGAGATACCTCTTTTTCGCCACTGCTTGAATGTTATTTACTGATTGTTGCATGTTGATAGGAAGAACGAGAAAAGATCAATGAGATTCGGAAGCAACACAGGATCAGGGAGAAGAGTGCGGCCGGAGGAGGCCCATTACGAGCGCGGGTAGAGCACAGCCCGGATAGCCCGCGCAAGCCAATGGACGACAGCGATTAGTTTTAGATCTTCAGCCCTAGCTGAAGGGATGCAGCATGCGCGGTCTTGCGCCTGACTAGAAATGTATCATATTTGAACTGGGGGCGAGAAATATAATAGGGTTAGCACCCATCCACGTTCTTAGAGACTTCTAGGTAATTATGCACATTTCGGTGTGATGGTGGCTGTGACTATGTCATACAGCAACGCCCCCTTCAAGCCTGGTTATGCGACATGTCAGTGAATATGATCACGGCAAATTGCTAGGCTCTCTGAAGTCAATTAGGCATTCTTGATGCTCGATAACTTTTGGATAAATTCTTCCGTCGCGATAGTGCTTCGTTCTCATTTGGGAGACTTTACCTACTTCTCACGCGATATTTTACTCTTGCGATTATACTCAATGCTTCATATTCAGATTTTATGCCCTTTACGTTTAAACGCATTACAAATTAGCGAGTTATATGAAGATGGCAATTAATCTGCCGACCGACTTTTCCGAATCGTATCTGATATTTCAGAAATATCCTCGATTTATAGTGTCCAGTGCCGCGTACGGCCCTGCATTATGGGGCTTGCGAGACAGACTCAACCGCAGAAAGAGTATACTCTTTACTGAAACCCCCAATGACGTTGTAATACCTGTTCGAGAAATCCAGAAGAGCGCACAAGGGCGTTTTCATATCTCGAAACGTAACCTGCTCAGCGAGCAGAAGTTGAAGGAATGGCTAGGTGACACCTATGAGCGCGATGTCAATAATCCCGCTAAATTTGTCGGCGCATTGGCGACGAAGCCAGATCCTCAATGTCGCTTTATGTGAGTTGCAGACAGTTGCCAAACAAGTTTCCGGGCATCTAGACACATGACGTGAGGCTACCTATACTGATGAGTACCAGTTTTCTAATAACGGATAGCTCCTTAGCTCCGCTTGAGATGACCCGCGATTGTCTTCTTCGAATTCTAACATATCACCAAGTCATGCCAACTTATATCGACTTCTTGTTGGTGTATGGCGCAGAAGAAGAGGACCGGGAGCTTCGATATAATGCTTTCCGGACTCGAACTACGTTCGTCGATCCCGAGCCAGGAAATATCATTCCAGACCTGAATAGATCAGGTAGGCAGCATGAAATTTGTTACAATCTCAAAGCTGTGACGCGGAAAGATCCCACCAAGAATCAACTAGTTGGAGATCGTTGGCGAATACGTCAAGCTGCAATTTATCACCGTCTTGATCTCGGTAATACGGGATCGGCCTTGTGGATCATAGCAGACCCTCGAGAAGCTGTCAAGAAATTGATTAGCGAGATCCTACCCGAGGGCCTTGTACCCAAGGGCTTTCGCTTCGACACTTTCTCGATGTCTTTCAGTTCGAGTCTTGACACACACTTGGCTCTGGCACAATGGGCATCGGACGAGTGGCGGTGGCATCTACAATCACTTGAGGCAACCATTGACAATTTGACGCGCCCGGCCCTTCTATTTGACAACTTGAATCCACATCAACCTCGAATCCGCCCGCGCGCTGTCACGCGGGTTCAAGAATACGAGGACAAAGTCAACGAAGCGGTAATGGTAATGGAATCCAATATCAAAATCATGGAATCCCTCTTGACATCGTACAAAACACTTGTCGAAGACCCAGACTTCCCACCCGCAGAGGCTTCTGCATGCCAGAAGGCGCTCAAAAGGTTCTCAGCGCGCATAGGAGAGTTTATTTACGACCTTCAGACGCAAGTTGAACGCGGCAAGATTCTCTCAAAGATTGCCAGCGACCGTAAAAATATTGTTCTTCAGCAAGCTCAGATGCACACGGCTGCGAGACAAGAACGACTCGCGGACAGCATGTGGCAGTTTGCCGAGCGCGGTCAGAAAGAAGCTATCGCAATGCGTACAGTCACGATAATCACACTCATCTACCTACCCCCAACGTTCGTCTCAACCTTCTTTAGTACAGATGTAGTAAAGTATCAAGGAGACGGGAAAGATCAAGTATATTTTTCCCAAAATGCATTGAATAGCTTCCTCTACGTTACAATTCCACTTTGGGCCGTTACGCTGCTTGTAGTCACAGTTTATTACAAGTGGGAATCGTGGAGAAGAGAGCGGCGAGCAAGGGGTCTTTTGTCAACCGACCCAGATATTGCTGAATATTGGGAGAAACATCTCGACAGTAGGGCGGATACTGGTAATCAGACTTTATTATCAGGATCCTTCGTAAACCATTTACTTGCTAAGAAACCCAAGTCAGCTGCTTAGGTAAAATGTACTCGACTCTCGTCGGTTAACACCTGGATTATATTCCTACTATGGATTCTTTATGCAGCTAAGAAATGAGCAAAATATATGTGTGAATAGGGTGACATTTAGCGGGACTTACCTATAAGGATCGCGCCGGTCTGATAGATATTGGCTTCGTTAAGAAACTGGGAGACTATGGTGTCAATGGCGTTTTGTTGAATATAGGGCGTTTTTGCTTTTTTCCACATCTGTTACCGGGTCCGCTTACAGCGGTGAAGATGACCAATCACAATTTTTAGATATGCAACGGTATGCAAGAACTTACAGCTCTGGCTGTGCTAGCTTCGCCCCATGATACTGGGTGATTTCTGCAAGCCTCCCACGCCTGGAGCCCTTGATGTGGCCGAGATGAACCTCCGGTCCATCACTAATGCGACCATTCCTAGTCAGCCGATGTCAATAGTTAGTATAGCTGGATCTGCAGGCTAGCTAGTCTCCTAGAGCCTCCATATGACCTATGTATATGGCGTTGGAGAGATTTCTTGGTAAAGTCTATGTAGCCTTGTTTCCTCTCGTCTACTCATTTTACGTTCCCATCATTCTACCCTAATGCTCCTCATATATACCGCAATCCAATTATATATATCACTCCAACTTCAGGCGGCGTTTCGCATATCCTCGGCGTCGCATTCTACGTGCTGATTGATTCTGATTTTCTGGCACTTGTTTACATCCACTCACTGGTTCACCCCGCGATGGAGCCTCATTTGGTTTCCAATGTTCCTCCCTCATCGGCGCAAATCGAGTATCAGTCAGCTATCCAATTCTATTCTACCGTGCGAGACGAAAATACCCTCAATGAAGCCGAGGATATAGGCGGTCGCTCCTTTATACTCGTCGAGAATGTGACATCTATACTCCTATGTCATAAACGCGATAACAACTCGAAGCATGGCCAAATCTCGCGATTACTTAAAGCCTCTTACCGACGCTTCAATCACAACCCGCCTTTGCAGAGATCACACCAGATTCTTGATCGTCTACCAATATTTTACACACTTTTAGATCTGGATCTTGGAAACAAGATACACAAGTTCGTCGAAGAGGGAATCAGCAAGCTACCTATCGAGCTTCCAAAGTTGAAAAAACTGTTCCCCGCCGAGAAGTATAGGCACAGTGCAGAAAGCTTCTATGGACAACAATGGCGATGGTGCGCTATGAAGTTCGAATGGAAGATGAGCATAAGGGCTAGATCCCATGAACATATCATTCCTATAACTGCAAGGACCAAGATCGAACCTACCAGGGACGGACTTCCTAAGACTGATAGGAAAGCCTCGCTATGGGTCGTAGAGGTCCCAGAAAGTCTCGTCGACAAGGAAATCGAAGAGAAACTTAGATCGCCAGACGATGATGACAGCATCGAAGACATTCCTCTTCGAGAAGCAAACTCGGTATGTTGCTGCGCCTAGGGGATAATCTATAACGTGCTAACCTAATATGTAAGCAATATCGATTCGTCGTCAAACGTTTTAGTGAGAAGCGAAAACATGAATTTGAAGATGAGAAGAAGATCTATAATACAATCGGCGAAAAGAAGGGAATTGTTCAATACATCGGATGGTACACGAACTGTGAGAAGAATCCTAATGCAGATACAGAGACTATATACTACAACCTCGTACTAGAATTAGGCGCCCAAGATCTTTACAGCGCGTTTCAGAAAGAGAACCCGCCCATCACCTTCTCAGAGATTCAGATATTTTGGAAGTCTATGTTCAATGTGGCAGACGCTCTGGCATCAATCCAAGTCATGCAAGATGGTATATATACCACCTACTTGTACTATCCCCAAAACCTCCATATAAGTTTCGCCAAACTAACCATTTATGGGTTTAGATGGCACGGTGACATCAAGCCTGAGAACATCTTAGATGTTAGGGGTCGTTTCAAATTAGCGGATCCTGGCGAAGCTCAAGTGAAGATTGTTACGGAGCGGCCTAGCGGAGAAATACCCAAGATACCTGTCCCTGGAGGCACTCGAAGTTTCGGTAAGTGTTCCGGTTCATTCTTCCTAAGCTCTTACACAGGAGATGGGTTCTAATTATCTTTATTTTATAATAGCTGCTCCAGAAAAGTTCACTTATCACCCTGATCGTCCCGCAGAGCCAGAAGTGACCCAGGGGAGCGACATCTGGTCACTAGGATGCGTCTTCTCCGTTGCAGCAACATATGTTGTTCTAGGAAAAGAAGGAGTAAAACAATATCGGCTGTTACGAAAAAGGGAAATTGAATCTTTAGGGATTGGAATTGGCGACCCTTTTCACAATAGGGAAGAAGTTCTGCAAGTCGTCATTGACTGGCATAGGTATCTCAGGAGCACCATAAGAAGAGATGACTGCTATACTGCCAAGGTATTAGACCTCATCGATTCTAAGATGCTGATAACACCTGGCGAAGACAGAATTAGCGGTACCAGCCTCAGTCAAGAGCTCAAAGGCATCGATGAAGAAGCAAACCAGACGGCCGACGAATTCCCAGACTATATTGCCGCGTTTATCGATAACATTACTCACAGTTCCAAAGGAGGGATATCCGAGCTTGAAGATGTTCCCCGGACAATTTCAAAAAGCGGAAAAGAGCTATTCTCAGAGGAGCTTCTTTATCCCTCCCGACGTTCAGAAGGACGCCCTATGGCTCGTCGCATGCAGTCCTCTCCAGGAGACCCTCTGCGAGGCATTGGGACGGGCCTTGACCCTGATCCAGTGTTAACAGTTCCAGAAAGGGTCTCTCAATTCTTCACGCAAGCCCAGCGTGGTGCCTTGACATCGCTTGATCGTACCCCTCAGGAGGCACCACTGAAGCCGCCGGATCCCCCTATCACGTTCTGGGAAGTGGAAGACCACATCATGGAGTATCTTGCACACAAAAAAGACTACCTCAGTCTCGGTAATTATTTAAAGAGGGATAAGTCCGTGTATGGGAAGAAATTAGGTGGTAAAGAAGACCAACTACAACGTCATTTCAAAAATCGCGATATAGTAAGAAGTCTCCTCAACCCCCTAAATTGGGAAATTCGACTGATTACAAACGCTGACGAGCTTCTTAGGTATATCTCGTTGATAACGCGTCATCTATGAAACGCTTCTGGAAACACGCCACTTACCTACTCAGAGTTCTCGTGATGCGATCATTAGGCTATGATGACAACGGAATGGAGCTTCGGTTTACGAATGACGCAGACGAGAAGTTGAAGCTGAGCCCCAAAAAGAACCAGAAGCAAGAATATTTCATGGCTAAGATGGATGACGCGGACCCCAAAAAGCAGAAGTCGACTATCTTAAAAACTAATATGGCGGCGAGTTTGGGCACGATTCTTGAGAACCACATGAACAATAACAATAGTGATGGGACAAAGATGAAAAGGCACCTCACTATTCTAGTTCTTACAGATGGCTTGTGGGAAATCAACAAGGAGTTTGATGTTGACGATTATCTCGTCACCTTCGTCAAGAGAATTCCAGAGGAGAATTGGGAGCCGGAAGCGCCACTTGGGACCGCTAATACGAGTAATAAGTCGCCCTCGCGTCCCCGTCCCATCTCCATTCAGTTCATACGCTTTGGTTACCACCCGGACGCCATGTTACGTCTTAACCGACTCGACAACGATCTCAAGGACAGGCCTGAGCTTTCAGGAACCTCTATTCCGTATGTACCTTAAACAAGTAATACCTCTATTCGGTTAAACTGACGAAATGGCAGAGACATTATTGACACAGAGGATGCTAATATGGATGTCTACAAAATGTTTCTCGGTAGCATCATCGAAGACTTCGATAACAAAGCCATCCAAGGTGCGCCAGTCGTCAGTAGCACGAGCGGCCAGAGCGTCACGTCCCCCACCAATGGTCTAGAGATAAGCGGAATGTCGCTAGGGGAGTACGACATGCCGCAGACACCAGTTCGCACGTCCGCTCGCGCGAGTGTCGGGGCTTTCTCTTCGCCCATAATCCATCGACAATCGTCAGTACCAGGAAGGACACCATTGACGTGGTCTTCTCCGCCACAAACATATACGTCGTCCCGAGCACCCCCGTTGCCAAGCGAGTCCAGCTTAATCATTACTGAACCGGGTCAGGGGCCATTTACGCATCGCTATGGCCAAGGGTCAGTTGATTACATGACTAGCTCCCCAGCGAGCGGCACGTATAATCACACGAGACCACGAGGGGAGTCGCAGGGACAATACAGCAAGGCCTCTTCTCCTCTAACACATATTCCTCCACCGGATCCTTTTAGTACGGAGTAAGACATACCCTAGCGCCGACTATACCATCCAAAACAGCTGAAGAAGCCGTGGCATACGTAAAATACCTCAAGGTAGAAACACAGCTTCAATCTATTAAGCATGTCATTCAACATACCCCTGAGGCCGTATTAGGCCCTAGCATTTCTCCGTTCCTAAGTCTTGCTACAACTAGCTATATCAGAGGGGAGATCCAGGATATGAGCAACGAACTCGTCGCTACAACCTCTATCGACATTTCAGGGTCTTGATACCCAAGACGAAACATCTGGTTTTGCCAATCGCAGACAGTTCGGACGACATTATTAAAACAGCTGATTTCAAATTCAAAATTTGGAACTCGCAACTAGAACTCTGATCACGACCTGCAAAGACCTCGAGGAAACCTGGTGTAGCGAGACAGGTTCCATTCTGAGTACAGAGTGGTGGATTTCCCACATGTATTCAAAAAAAGGCAAAGACCTAGGCCTTCTTGCACCTATGAAGGACAATAAGCTTAATGTGGATATTTTACGAAGCCCTTGTTACATTCATGTTATGCTAGATACCCAGAAGCATTTTAACGACACCACCCCCACAAGTAGACTAGTTGATGATACCCCGACATTGCATTTCTCGTCATTGTACATATATATCACCCATATATAATAGAAAAGAATAGGAGCCGTTGCGCCCTTATCTTATCCTTCATCCCGACAATGTAGTATACGTGCATGTTTATTATAACTAACGCAGCTATAATCTTATCTGAAGAATGCTCACCCATAGATATTCAAACAGAGCGACGAACGCCAACAGTAAATAGTCAACACAAGACTGATACGGATAGGGATAGAAATATATACAGATCGAGCTACGCGTACTTACCTGCCCACTGAGAGTCAATACTAAATCATACAGTTAATAAAGTTATTAAATTTGAATTATGTATTTACCATCTACGAGGAGCTGTCGCGCCTCCCGATGTAAATGTGCGAGAGGTTGTGGTGGATTTTGCTCTCTCCTTTTCCAGCTTAGCTAGCCCCGTCCTGTCGGTTATGGGGGTCGCGTCGATGATGTTGTCGAATGCATCATCAGCATCGGCATCTGAGTCACCGTTGTCGGAGTCTGGCTCCATATCTAGATCGACTTCGTACCTCTGTGGTTGTGGCGGCGGGATGGCTCGTGGTTTTGGTTTCTTATCCGAGTCCTCAGACTCAGCGAAAGGTTTCGATGCCAAGATCTTGCGTCTGATCTCTTCCATTTCTGCCTCGTCATCTTCATCGTCCGTTATGTCAAAGGGGCCTTTCTGCTTTTGTATCTTTTTCGACTCTTCTGTCGCTCCACCGGGTTTAGGCCATTGAGCAGGCTTCTTGCCTAAGTAAATACCGTCTATGCTGTCTTTGTCTTCTTCATCGCTACCGTCATCTTTCCCATCTTCTTCTTCGTCGTCGTTTTCATCGTCATCTGAGTCGGAATCTATTATTGCTCTGCGGTTGACGTTCCCTCCTTTCCATAGATCATCATCGTCGTCATTCTCCCTGCTTTCGGCATGTTCGCGCTCTAGGCGCTCCAGCCACTCTTTCTCCGTCTTCTTGACAGCATCCTCATCCTCGCAGGCAGCATACTTCTTAAGTAGCTTCGAGTTGATGGCGAGAAATGACTCGCCGTAGTTAAAGGGGCGCAAGACCTGCTCAGCCCAGTCTGGGTGGCCGCAGATATAGAAGCATGCGGCCAGGGCCTCAACACAGTTCAGGCGATAGGGCTTGCCGTAGTTGACAGTATTGGCGGCTACGAGGTAAGGTAATAGGCGCTCACACTTGCCGCCGACCTTGTTCCACTGGACCTCACCGGTGCGTGCCCAGGAGCACTCGACGACGGCGGCGCCATACTGGTCCATAAGCTCGCGGTCAGCAGGCGACAGGGTGTGTTTGCCGTTAGGAGTGATAATGACGCCGTTGTGGCGTTGGCCGAGGTGCAGGTCGCGCATAAGTCCGAGGCGGATGAGCTTCTTGCCAGAACAGCGCTTTGGGTCGCAATGATTCAGATCCCAGCAGGCGGCCTTGAAAGGAGGTGTCGTATCATCGATATCATCCGCATCATCGTCGTTCCGGGCTGGGCGTGGTCGGGAGCGCGTGGCATGTTTGCCGCCACGATAGTTGTCCTTTTTGTGGCGCACCATGGTTTGTTGAAATCTGTCACCAAGCGTGTGGGGGCTGCTACGTTGAATGTGGGATAGACATAGAAAGGCAAGAGTCGGATTATTTGTTTATTTGGAGGTATGGAGTCAGTCTTTTACATGGACCAAAAAAGGTTGATTCCAAGCTATGATAACTTTATTAAAACGACAAGAAAACTTGGAGGGGTTATGCCTGCGGGAGGCGGGGTCGCGCCTCGTTTAAATCATAATTCAATTTCATGCATTTAAACAGCTTTTCATTCCCCCGCCCTAGACCCCCACATAACGAACTGGCGGCTGTGACGGATCAGAAAAGTCGGGTTGTCTCCGTATTGGTTCCATTTGTAGCGACCAATGGTGGCAGCGGGATGGTTTAGCTGCCTACCTCCAGCCATCTATCCCATCAACTCGATTCTAGCTACGCCACAGTAGTGTGGGCGCAGTATCGTCGTCAACGTCGTCGTCATTCCCGTCCGAATAAAAGACGACACTTGTTCATTAGGGCTGCCCCAACTGCTTCGGAGATGATGAGCGATGATGGTATGGCGGCTTAGTTCAGCACATTCACAAACAAGCAAGAATCAGGCCTATCGCAAATCGATATTCGGTTATCCTACCTTCTCGGTCTGTATCGACTTTTCACGATAACATACAGCCGTCGACAGCGACCACGCCGGCGACATCGATAAGACGATAGCACTCGCTCCCACTACTCCCACCGCCACGAGGAGGAGAGCAGAGACGGCAGCAGCATGGAGGCTGCTTCGGCCCGCGCGGCCGCCAGGGACCGCTGGGGTGAGATGGGTTATCCGCGGCCCTCGCAGCTGCAGCGCTTCATCGCCAGCGCCTGCAGCCCCGAGAACTACGAGCCCAACCTCGCCCTCAACCTCGAGATCGCCGACCTCATCAATAGCAAGAAGGGCACCGCCCCGCGCGAGGCCGCCGTCGCCATCGTCAACTACATCAATTCTCGCAACCCCAATGTCGGCCTGCTGGCTCTGAGCCTGCTGGACATCTGCGTCAAAAACTGCGGCTACCCCTTCCACCTGCAGATCAGCGCCAAGGAGTTCCTTAACGAGCTCGTCCGCCGTTTCCCTGAGCGACCCCCCCTCCGCTACACTCGTGTCCAGTCTAAGATCCTTGAGGCCATCGAGGAGTGGCGCAGCACCATCTGCGAGACGAGCCGCTACAAGGAGGATCTGGGCTTCATCCGCGACATGCACCGTTTGCTAAGCTACAAAGGGTATAACTTCCCTGAGGTTAGAAGGGATGACGTCGCCGTACTAAACCCGAGCGATGTAAGCACCTCTTGCAATAAAGTTATAGTCGAGAGACAGCCCCTGAACTAACACAATTGCAGAGACTGAAGTCAGCCGAGGAGATGGAAGAGGAGGAACGCGAGGCGCAATCCGCTAAGCTCCAGGAGCTGATTCGGCGGGGTGCACCCGAGGACCTGCAAGAAGCAAATCGACTAATGAAGATTATGGCCGGTTATGACACGAGGTCCAAGACTGACTACCGCGCCAAAGCTGCTGAGGAAGTGGGAAAGATCCAGGCCAAGGCCCGTTTATTGGAGGAAAGGCTGGCTGCCTACCAGCCTGGAGATACCATGGCTGATGGTGATGTGTTCGATGACCTGGCTGCCCAGCTCCAGAGTGCGCAGCCCAAAATACAAAAGATGTGCGAGGAGGAATCAGACGACCACGAGGCTGTCGCCAAGCTATTTGAGATCAACGACAGCATTCACCGAACTGTCGAGAGATGGAAGTTGCTGAAGAAGGGCGACGTTGAAGGAGCAAATAAGCTAGCGCAAGGGGCACCTCTCCCTACATCCTCAGCTACTCCTGGAAAATCCAAACCCTCAGCAGCAAATGAGCTATCATTAATCGATTTCGATGGTGACGCCGGGACGAATGGTGCTGGCAATGAGGCTACCTCCTCTTCTCAGGTAGCGGGGGTGGAGAACGACCTTCTGGGTTTGTCTCTAGGAGAAAGTAATAGCACTTTTGGACAGGGCGGTGGCATATCTCTTGGCTTTGGCACCAATCAGAGTTCGTCGAGTCTCAATCATTCCTTTGATTAGTACTAACTAGCTTCATCGCAGATATACCCGGCCCTGCGCTTTTATCGTCATTAACCCAGAATAGCACCGCCAAAGGGCCAACACCAACTCCTACACCACCTCCATTTTCTTCTTACTCGGGATTTGCTTCCAAGCCATCAACATCACAGTCCACAACACCACAACCTCCCCTAGGACAATATTCGGCCTTCTCACAACCTCAAAAGACGAGCGACCCTTTCGCGGCTCTTAGTTCGTCGCAATTCTCGTCGAAACCCGCGACACCTCAACCTCCGGCAGCACCTTCCGCATCAAATGACGACGACGAATGGTCGTTTTCCTCTGCTCTCCCACCAGAGGCGTCTGCTCCACGTGATCATCAAGCTATCGTTAGCAATAGCATTCTCCGCATCAATATGAAGGCCGTCAGGGCACCACAAGCGCCTAACGCATTGTCGTTGTTGTTCTCCTTTTCCAATACGTCACCGCAGCAGATAGGCGATTTACACTTCCAATTAGCTGTAACAAAGGTACGGCTCTCTCCCTTCTCCCCCCTTATTTCGCGCACACATGCACACACAAGGAAAAGATATCACTCAGCTTAAACTGACGAGCATCAGGGTTACGAACTTAAACTCCAACCACAGACAGGCCGCACACTGCAGCCTAACCAGGACAACGGTGTGACGCAGGTGATTCAGGTGTGGCATGCGGGCGACGCCACGAGGAAGGTCGATAGCGCGAGGCTGCGGTGGCGCGTAAGCTATAAATGGGGTGCTGAGACGAAAGCGGAAACAGGCGAGATCCCCGAGTTTAGCATTTCGTAGAAATTGTCGGGATAGCGATAATGCAGTGTGTTTAAAGAGAAATCGAAGATATCAAATGAAGAAGAGAAATATTACAGAGCCTGGCTATTTACGTCTTCCTTTTTTTGTTTTGTTTTTTGTGTGAAAGTAACATGATTGCCGAGTACAAGTCTGGCAAAGAAGAGAAGAGGGAAGGGGCCATATATCATGTGTTTTGTTGTCCGAGAGCTTGATGGATTTTCTAAGTTAGAAATACCCCCAAGTATTTAGAAGATGAGTAAGAGCATGGATACATGTTTTACGTCTAGCAATAAAGAAAAATTAGTTATTACGGTCGAATGAGCGACAAGTTTCGAATTCGTATTGATCTCGAGCTCTGCGGTTTTAAGCTTATTAATGGCAAGGGGTGCCAATTAAACTAGGTTAGTAGTGTACTGGGTAAGAATCTACCTTTGCAGTAGATCGTCTTTGATTGATTTCATATATATCTTTCTTGTCCTGTCATTTCGTTGATGCATACTTATCTTATCTATGGCGTCTTCGTCTTTCTAGCATGTTATAAGCCGTTCAAGATATTTAGTGGGAACAGGGACGTAGACGAGGCAGGATTAGATTTTACCTATCAATTTCACGGAAAGGGGGTCAAGTGAGGTTTCCTGCTCTAACACCTCATGCACGGAATCGAGGGTAGCATAATGAGGACAGACGTGAAATCGGCAGCGAGACGGGAAGGTGAGAGTGAGATAAGTTGTCCATTATCTTTATACAATATAGATTCAGCCCATGGTGCCCATGCCTTACTCAGAACTTGTAAGGCTTGATATCATCAAGTTTTCGTGTCTCTGCCTGTACCTTCCCCGCCTTTGTATCTTCGCTTTACCCACGTCTTTGCGCCATCTATATGCTGCGTTTTCTCCCTCCCAGGTATGAGTACAGACATATCTTACACACCTATCGCACAATGTTTTCGTACACGGATTTCTAACTATGCATCAATGACTCATGTCATCATCCCGCCGTAAAGAGTTTCTTTTCTCCCAGTTTTTGGGTCCAGGCTGTGGACGCACACCGATTTTAACTCCAGGCAGCGGTTTATGCCCAGATGCGGCGAATCGTTCGCAATCAAATAACAATCAAGCAAGATTTATAGGCTCCGCGATGTGCGCACTTCCTCGTAAGCCTGGATCTGGTCGCCAACCTGGAGGTCTTGGAACTCTTCGAAGCCCATGCCGCACTCGGTTCCCTTGCGCATTTCCATCACGTCCTTCTTGACGTGCTTCAGGGTTTCTAGTTTGCCTAGAGGAGCAATTCAAGTTAGTAGTGTGCAATATATTATAGATACATTATCTTCAGTTAAGAGAATTCAGAAGTTGACGCCGTGAGAGCGAAGACTCCAAGCAACGCAATGCGGTCAAAGGAGAAGAAGCGAATAGGCACAGCAAACATACCATCGAAAATAACCTCGCCCTGCCGCACGACACGATAGAGGTTATTCTTTCCCACAACTCCGTTTCGCACACGACAGCCAGCAATGTTCTTGAATACACGTCCCCGCAGGTTGATCGGAAATATCTGCAGAACCTCGGCCTCACCGAGGACGCGCGTACTGACATCGGGCGTGAGGTACTCGCTTAGGTTGGCCTTGACATCGTCGACGAGGTGGTAGATGACAGTATGTTCCAGAACACGCACGCCCTGACTCTCTGCCAGGTGGCGAATGTGGCCTGGCGTGGTCGTGGCAAAGTTCACCAGAACTGATTTCGACGTCGCTGCATGTTCCACGTCAAATTCACTAATTGGGCCCGTCGCGGAGCGTAGGACCCGCGGCCGTACCTCGTGGCTGCCGATCTCTTGAATTGCAGCGCAGACGGCTTCAACGGACCCGTGGACGTCGCCCTTCACCACAAAGTTGACCATTTTGGTCCCGTTTTCTTCGTCTGGAAGAATCTCCTGAACGCCTGTACCGCCTGTGCTAGTTGTGCCGCCTTCGCTAGCAGCCTTCTCGCGTGCGCGCTTTTCTTGAAGGGCCCGACGCGCCTCAGAGATGGTTTCATATTCAGCGGCATCCTTTTCTCGTTCATAGAGACCCTCGCGGTAGGACACGGCCGTCTTGGCCCTGTCTTCGTCGGGTGATTGTATGACTTGGTCACCCGCGGCAGGGAGATCCCGCCAGCCCAGGATCTCGACTGGGGTGCCAGGTGGCGCCTCGTCGATATCAATACCTGCCTCATTGCGGAGTTGCCGAATCTTGGCCCAGGTGAGACCCGCCGCAATATAATCACCAGGTCGTAGGGTGCCTCGTTTGACGAGCACGGTAGCAACCTTGCCGGTAGATTTAAGACTGCTCTCTAGAACCCATCCCTCAGCCTGACCGTCAATTTCAGACCTGTGATCTAGAATCTCGGAAAGGGTAAGTATATTCTCCTCCAAGTCGTCCATGCCTTGGCCCGTCTTGCCACTGACACATACGACTTGGACATCGCCACCGTAATCTTCGATCTCGACGCCAGCTTTGGCCAGGTCAGCCTTCACAGCATCAATTCGGGCACCATCCTTGTCGATCTTATTGATGGCTACAATAATTGGCACCTTGGCCGCACGGGCGTGCCTCAGTGCCTCAAGAGTTTGGGGTTTAACACTATCGTCTGCAGCAACAACTAAGACGACAATATCGGTGACATTCGCTCCACGTTGCCGCATAGTTAAGAAGGCCGCGTGCCCAGGCGTATCGAGGAAAGTAATTGGTTTGCCTGATGATAGTTTGACGGAGAAGGCACCAATATGCTGTGTGATGCCACCATGCTCCTGTGCTGCCACAGATGATTTGCGTAGGTAATCAAGAATCGTCGTCTTGCCGTGATCAACGTGGCCCATGATAGTCACGACAGGTGGCCTTGAAGGTAATTTTGAGGGATCTTCTGGTTGAGGTCGTGGTTTAAGATCTTGTTTATCGCCAACATCAACAGTTGGTTCGTATCCGTACTCTTGCGCCACCAAAGCCGCTGTTTCACCAGCCATAAGACTATCCAGCGTTACCCCTTCGAATCCAAGCTCGCCCAGCTGAACCAGGAATTCTTCAGGTTTAATCTTCAATGCATTAGCAAAGGCTGTAATACTAATGAGCTCTGGCAGGATGATGGGAATAGGCTCAGTCCGCTCGGCTTCGCGTTGTGCCTTGCGCATTTCTTTCTGTCTACGCTTCTCCTGCAGCCGATCATAAGCATCTTCCCCATCATCATCCTCTTCGAAACGAGAAGCACGCTGTGAACGCTTCCCGCCGCGTTTTGGAGCGCGCGTTTCCTCTCGTTCAAAGAGCTCCCGTCGTTTGTTTTTCTCACGGTCGTAGCCATCATTCCTGGATCGAGAAGTCGCTGGGGGGGCGCGATCGATCGAATTATCAGCAGTAGGGGCCGATTTCTCAACCCCAGGATCCGGCGATGCGCGTGACGCATCTTGGTAGGTAGTAGGCCTCTGCGGAGACTTAAAAGCATCAATCTTCATGTTATTCCAGAAATCATTCTCTAAGTTCGGCTTGCCGGTTGATTTTCGCGCCAGTTGTCCCCATTCCTGAGATATCCCAGCACCTCGCGAACCACTCTGTCCGGCACGCTTGATTTCAGCATCGCGGGCACCGGCCGCGTCCAGTGCATCAAACCCACTCAATGGCGCCAAGGGATTGTTTGTTCCAGAAGCTGGCTCTCCAATCTTGGTAATATGGGGTGTAATTCGGTTGTTCTCCGTTGTCCTCGACTGCGAGGAAATCTTCCAATCATTCGTTTCGGCTACCGAGCGCCGAAAAGCTCCAGACCCCGCCAAGCTTGACAAGCTCGACGCGACGAAGTCCCTCGAGGCGCCATCTCCACCTATACCAGGAAGTTGTGATACCGCTGGGGGCGCCGGCTGCGAACCCGTCCGCGTGGCAGCAGGTGCCGCAGTTGCCTTGCGATGAGGATGAACAGCTCGATGGCTGACTCGCCCAAAGGACAATGGCTCATGCTTTAGATGTCTCTCGATAGGCCGCTGGCGGTTTGCATGCACATGCGCGGCTTCAACTCGACGATCAACGTTTCCTTGCTGAGGCTGCTGAGGTTGCTGATCCCTCTTCTGGGCGAGGAGCCTCTCTCGTGCTTTCGCTTCGTGGGGGTCGACAATGTCTGCCGATCCTGATCTTCTGATTGGGAATCTCGGCCCCAAAGCAGCCCAGTTTCTGGGACCAGGGGTGGTGGCACCTGTCGACGATTGGGAAGTCTCTGCAGACTGCTGCGAGCTATTTGAGTATAGAAGCTTGGGGCTACTCGTCGTTGACAGGCTCTGTGACTGGGAGGTGGGGGTGCTCAGCGAACGGCTTGCAGGTCGAATACGATTCGGGTCATAATTGCTTAGGCATTGTGTGGTGGCGGAAAAGAGCCGGTGCTGCGGCAGCCCGGGTCGTCGTAGGGAGAGCCGATATTGACATAATGTGCAAATGGAACCGTCACGCTGTAGTCCGGAGCATCAGCACCGTATTCGCAGCATAAAGCATCTTATGATCGTGATGATAGCTTATCGTATCAAAGAAGTCTTACCTTTGCAAGTCGCCCTCTTAGCATGCTGAATCAATGTGACGCTGCAACATCGGTGATGTATAGCAGCAAAACAACGACTCGGTGGAACGACACGGTAGTGATAGGGTCTTTCTAAGAGTGGTGGCGACAACGAGTCTATCTAGCGAAGACTAGATACCTAGTCCGATGGTTGGGCGAACAGCCGAGCCTGCATGCGATAAAAAATAATAAATTCGCGGACTTAACGCTGCACGCAGATCGATTTACTTAGGTAAATACATAAGTCACAAATATCGTTGTATGCAGTATTAAATCAATGGATGGGATACGTATCTGGTACACAGATCCAACTTAATCCTCTGAACTTGGATAGCTCCTTAGGTGCCTAACAGATAGAATGAGCACTTTCAAATTGTCAAGTAAAGCAGGTTAAACACAAGACAAGATGTGTAATTAGATTCGATGATTTGTGTTCCTTTTTGTTCTATAGACAAACTCCCCGCGTAGTTTACATGTTCCCTTGAAACAATAAATATTCCTCAGCAGAGAGCGCACTGGACGCAACTCTGTTATCCTCATGCTTGTGATTACGAGAACTATTCGCCCCCAGCCAGGTAATCAACATGCCTCACACACCATGTGAAAAGATGTCGCGCCATTTCCCAATACCCGTCCTCACGACGCGTAACACACATATTATCCCTGAATCCCCTCCGAGGAGTCCGTGCCGACACTCTCCTTCCAAAACTCATCGAAGTCCACGCCCTCCTTGGAGAACAGCTCTCGGATCTGCTGAGCGGCCTTCTCCTGCTTCTCGGGTCCAAATCCACCAGGTTGAGAGGATTCATACTGCACAATCTCGATCCAGCGATAGAATAGATCCTCCTTCCCAATATGAGCGAGGGCATCCCGAAAAGCGAGCACCTGTCTCCGTCGGCCGTCCTGCTGCGCCTCGACCTCGCCCTTGAGGTCCGCCACCAGCCACCCCCACTCGTCCTGATACACGAGGATGACGAGCGTGAAGGCCTCGATGGCCGCCATCTTCTTATCCACCATGGTCGTGGCGTCCATCATGGCGCCCCAGTCGAGGTCCCAGTCGCCGTCCATGAGCACATATCCCGTCTTCTCGCCCAGGGCCATCGGCGACGTGGCGGCGGCCACGCGCGCCAGGAAGAAGCTGCGCGCTGCGTTTGTGCCGTCCTCGCCGTCGTTGACGACGTCGCCCAGCGTCTCGCTCCACTTGCGGCTGCGACGCACCACCACCTCGCGGTCACGGAACCCGACCGCCCGCCGCCAGGCCACGGGGTTGCCGTGCTGCTGTCCGAAGCAGAACTCGATGGGCCACGGCCACAGGAACACCGTGAGCAGCGTGTCGAGCATGAAGGTCGCCGCGCGGCGGCCGACCTCGGGGATGATCTCCTCCCAGGACATCTCCTCGACGAACATGGTTGTTTCGTTCCAGTAGCCCATGGCCGACGTCACGAGTTTGAGGTAGTGAGGTGAGATGTAGTACACGCGCCAGACGAAGAGGGCCACGATTGCAATGTTCATGAGCACGGGGACCATGAATATCTTTCGCTTAAACGCCCGCGGCTTGCTGTCGATGTGCATGATGTACACATTCTTCTCGTCGAATGTGTCGATGAGGGGCTGCAGCACCTCGGGAGGGCGCTTGTAGGGTGAAGGGGGACCTCCATCTTTACGTTGGGCGGGTTTGGCAGACGCTGTCTTGGCTTTCCGTTGACGCGCCATGGCTACTGCAATGGAAAGATGAAGAGCTCATCCGGACGTCTTCGGAAATTTGATTTGATGTTGTAACGGCATGAGAATCTAGGTCCCTGTATTACCTTTATATGCATATGCCTCTGTAACTAGGTACCTCTTCCACTTAGTATTACGATTTTAATGGAGGCCACTGTCCACCTTCAAATCAGAGTAATCACGATTTGTAAGTAAAGAACAAATCTCAGCAGCTTTGTACACGCACGGCACGAGCGTCCAAACATGAACTTGACAACAAGAAAAAAACAAGGACAAGTAAAATACGGGCGTTCACGTTGCCAATCAGATAACGAGCCATAGGAATAGTATCTATTGCGATGCAACGCACGAAGTCATACGCTACCAGACCAATGCTTACTTTCCAGATCTTCATTAGAACCCCGTCATACACAGCCGCTACGAATTGAGGTTCATTTTATTTCTTCCCCTTCTTAGCCGGCTTTCCGAGAGCGGCCTCTCGCCTCTTGGCCTCCTTAGCTTCTCTCTCTTCCCGTCGCTCCTTCTCCAGCGCGTCTCTCTCTTCTTTCTCGGCCTAGAATTATCGTAGTGTCAGCACTTGATATAAAAACCAACTCCTGGGTTATCGGTAGAGGTAGATGCGTGGGGGGATATGAGTCTTGGAAGTCCACAACATACCAGCTTACGAGCGGCATCGGCTTCCCGCTTCTCGCGGATTAGCCGTAGGCGCGCCATATCAGCCTTGGCCTCGTCTGTCTTGCCTTCGGCGTGCAGCTTGCGGTAGTGCTCGGCAGCTTGCTTCTTCTCAAGGGCCTCACGCTCCCTTCGGCTCATGGTAGACTTGTTTACGGACATCTTGCTCACTCCCTCAGCAGCTTCATCGACTTCCGGGGGCGCGGCTTTTGTCTGTTGTCGGGCAGCCTTGGAATGGTTCGGGTTGGCAGGCATGTTGTCATCTTCTTCTTCTTCTTCCTCTTCCGAATCACTCGGTAGATCGCCAACTTGGACCTGGCCCTTCTGTCTTCTCGCTATGGCAGCGTCTTTCTGGGCCTTCTTGGCGGCCTTGCGCTCTTCACGCGTCAGCTCTTGCTGGGCCTGGGAGGGACCGGCATCCGATTCGTCATCCTCGTCTTCCTCAGAATCCTCTTCCGAGTCCTCCTCGCTGTCATCCTCGTCGTCATCGTCGTCGTTATTGCCTTTTTTCTTCTGGGCGTTGTCGCTCCACATGCTAACCTCGTTTCCATCGGCGTCAAGAGGTCGTAGATCGCGCGAGAAATGTTTCCCACCTATTTTATTCAAGTTAGTTGACACTGATGAGTCGAAGTAATGCGACAGCTTGGATGGTAAACAAACCTCCTCTGGTGAATTTCTTAAATTTGCCGCCGCGACCGCGGGAGTTGGCGCCTGGCGCTGCTCCTCGTCCTGGCATTTTGCAATTACGGCTAGTAAATCGGAATGAGATGCAATGTAGGATGCCTTCAGCAGGCGAAGAAACAGGCAGTTCACGTCCTAGATATAAGACCGTAAAATAGGTACGAGATATGGTGGGGCAAAAATGAAAACAAGGTCGATTAGCAAACAGCTCCAAGATGGCTCCTTTCAATAACGAGGGGAGAAGGGAGAAGGGAAGAAAGAGACTGAGATGAGTCAGAGGATCAGGTCGGAAAGCAAAGCAGGCAATCCACAGTAGAGTTTGTCTGATCTCGAGGCAAAGGCAGGCTACCAATGTTTGATGGGTTATGGCGGGGTAGACAAGACTCGATTTGCGACTTGCTATTGCGGCGTCGGTATTGGTGGTTGTTTGTTGTCACCGACCAATAAAACAGTTTTAATTCTAATAGGTATACTAACTCTATTGTACCTACGCTATTAGTGGGACCAAAAGGACCATCCTTATCGGCTTCCAACAAACGGTCACATTAGCAAGCACATGCACTTTGCGTAGAAGCTACCGTTCAGGGAAACTAGCTCCCCAAATCACATTCAGTTTCTTGTATGTGACAGTACCTTAGTATGTCCGATATGAACTACCCAAAGGACATCATGAATTTTAGTTCCAGAAATCGAAGTATATTTTTCAAGAAGTAAAAGTTTCTTGCGCTTGAGTCAATGCTACTAAACCATGACCCATGTCTTATTTCGAGGGGCACTTAGCCGCACCAACTCGTTCTGAGCCACCAAAATCTTCAACCTTACCCAATTCGGATTAGACGCTAGATATCGCCCCACCATGTTGCAGCCTCTTTAAAAAAAAAACGCGTCGCAGTTTAGTTCTCCTTCCTCTTCTTCTCTTTTTTCCCCATGAAGAACAATCCTTCATATTCACTCTGGCTTTCGCTCTTCTCAATGGCAGGTCTTGGAGGGGAAATTGGAGGAGAGAGGAATGATTTTAATTCGATCACTTACCCTCCGGCCCGTTGTAGCTTTGCTGCCGTTGGGTCCCGGAGAAATTTTTGCATCGATACATACCTACGTGGTTGCTATTGCTATTGATATGCGTGAATCTTTGATGACGAAGTCGGTATCGAGATGCCCCTGCATCAGAACGTTAAGCAGCTAGCTGTCCTATCCATATACCGTAAAGACGACCCATAAAGCAGCTCGCATTACGGCTACGGGGGCATCTGCATTGTAAGAAATGAAGCCAAAACCGCAAGTAAATTGTGTAGGTGAAGGTTAGGCTCTGTGAAGTGGGGTAAATATATACCTTGGTAACGGTCACTAAGATAAGTAGGATCAGTGAGTTGATTAGCAACGTCAACTCCCTTAGGTACGTCAACGACGAGAGGCATGATTGACCTGACAGAGAATACTTGTGGTATTGTGATAGGAGGGGAAATTGGGGGCGGAAAGCGACTTTTTTCATCAGGCAGACGTTACGTGGCGCAGTGCGCATAAAAGCTGTCCATGCCTCCCATAAGATGCCCCTAATACAAAACTATCTTATGACGTTCTTCGTTTCTGCGCAACATGTGTGTAAGCTGTCTTTCTTTTTTGGCATCACATTGTTGGTCGCCTTCCAGATGAACAGCCACGCAAAGCCGGGGAATTGAGCATTCAAACCCTTATCAAAAGCCTGACAATGTCAGCTCTCCAATATGGATACGGCATAATTCGCCGTATTTACTCTACGATTCAGGGTATATTGGGTGTGATTATATTGGCCAGCAGACGCTGTATATCTCTATGTTTCATATTGACCATTGTCCTGTTTCGGTTGACCATCTACCTCTTTTATCGGATTGGTGGGCTGAGAGTGATCCTTCAGGTCGTCAAGGCCTATGTTTTCCTCCAGGAAGCTATCCACAGATTCATGCTCCGAGTCTTTACCTACAATGCAAGGCCGTATGGATATCGGATTCTTGACCAATCGAACTCAGGGATCCGGCTGCTGAAGATCCGTTCTATCGATACGGTCTACGGTATCCAAAGCTTAAAATTGGTGAATGCTCATCTTATCTCGTGTCCTTTGGCCTCAGCGCCGCCCTTCACAGCCGTCTCTTACAGGTGGACGTCCGACCACTATATGCCAATCATGGTAGATAGGAGACGAATGAAAGTGTCTCACTCGGTCTACCAGTTGCTCATCACTCTTCAGTCTGAGGCCAACGATGCGCAACAAGATCGGTACCTCTGGATCGATTCAATATGTATCAATCAGGCTGATACTAAGGAGAAGAGCTGGCAAGTTGAGCTCATGAAGGGTATTTACCGTTCTGCTACGCATGTAATCGGTTGGCTCGGCCCAGATGCGCCTCCTGTCAGCACATGGCGTGGGATCGATGGGGTTCGCGATGCTGCTAATATCATGTGCAATGATTTCTTCTTTCGCACTTGGATTATCCAAGAGATATCTCTTGCGAAGAAGGTAGTCATGCGTAGTAAACACGACTCTTGTCTGTGGGATGAAGGCGTTGTGGGGATATCAAAGAGCCAAGGCCCGTCCTTCTCGCTATATGGAGAGAATGAGTTCGGTCTTCCATCAGAGATCATGCCCCGGGTGAGCCAGGGTATCAAGAACATGACTGTCATGGACTCTTTCCGAACATCGTTAAAGAACCATCCTGGTGGTCTTCCTATCAGCGAGCTCTTGATCCGCTCGCTCGATTTTCAATGCTCAGATCCTTGAGATCGGATATATGGCCTGCTAGGCCTAACGACCGAGAATGCCCGATCTGCAATCTCGGTAAAATATCACAAAGCTTATTCAGAGATAGACGCTTCCATCCAAGCTGTCATATTCTCCCTCATGGACGAGTCATCCTTCGAGCTCCTCGAGCTGTCCGGCGTGGGTGCAGACTGGACTGGACTACCAGGCCGAGAAGTAAGCGAAAGACCATCTTGGATCCCGGACTGGCAGAACCCTCATATCGTCAAAATGAGAGAGACCCTGGTTCGTTCCAGGTCACACGAGACCGCTACGTATCGCCCGTGTCATATCAAATCACCGGCCATGGATAGTAATGATACCAAGTCTCTTCATATTGAGGGAGCAATAGTCGACACAGTCAAAGAGATACTCACCACAACCTGGATTCTACCCAAAACATGTGACTTCCGTGACAAAGACAGCTTGGCCCAAATTTATGATTTTCTCGAAAAACTTGATATGGTGTGTGAGATAGCTCGCGGGGACAAGGTACTTACCCCGAGCATCACAGGTAACATCCACGATGCGATCATAAGGACCGTGATGGATTCCGGTTCTCTAATTAAGACGGAGGCTCCAGACTTTGAAAAGCTACGCGTCGATATGGAACAATTATCGCGAACCTTACGGGCTCGCCTTGCTGGCGAGAAGGATCGCGTCCGACGGGATAAAATCGCCGAGATGGATTTTAGGCATTTTATAATGGGGCTTGAGGAGTTTATGCCACTGATTATCGGACGCAGACTCTGCGTTACTGAACGAGGACGCTTTGCTATTGTCCCTCCTTTGACTCAATCTGGTGATAGGATCTGTGCCCTGTCTGGCGCGCCGAACCCGTTTGTGTTCCGTTCATGCAATGTATCTAGTAACATTCTAGAGGAATATCAAATTGTCGGTTCTTGCTATGTAGATCAAGTCATGGGGGGAGAGCTAGCGGAATTCAATTTGAATTGGGAATCCTTCCATGTGGTGTAGGCGTAGGGCAAGGTTAGCAATGAAAGGAAGCCAAGCATCTTTGGACCCAAAAAGATTATTAGATACATATAAACCCTTGTTCCAAATCCTCGAGCACAAACCTGTTGCGCCTATACTAAGAAGCCAGATACGTGGTAAGATAGTCTAGTACTTTTTAATTGTAATCATTAATAGACATTCATGTTTCATCAAGCAAAAAGGGATCTATAAAGGTTGGTACTTACCCTTAGAATATTTGTAATACAAAACAAGTGAGTAGGTAGCTTAGCTATTATCAGAGTCCCATATCCGGATTTCATTGCGTGTACCCTGTACATACGCTCAAAGTGACAATGATGTCTCATCATGTAATAGCTAGAACCTTGCGAAAGTAGCGCAGGAGTGGGTTGAATCCACGACTTGCTGTATACATGTGTGTGCGTAAGAGCATTTGCAGATCGACCACTGTGCCGCGGAGCTTTATTGTTAGGACTACGAAATAATAATCTACTCTATCATGCACCGGAATAAACACACTTGATCAAGTGCGGCTGGCTGAGTTGGTTGAGAGTGCGGCTTGGACAAAGGAGATATGCGGCTTGATGGGCTTAAGGTGGTATGTTCATGAGATGTTGTTCTTAACCTTTGTATGCATTTCAACGAGCAAGGTATTCGCGTTAATAAATCGAGAAGCTTGTGAATACTTCATTTTCTAACCTTGGTGACTAACAGATATTTTATATCCCAGCTTTTAGTATCTGTTATAAGTAATAAACTGTCCTTTCTTGTTGATATATTTTATTATGATGATCACTCATTGTTGTTGCAAAATATGCAAGCTATGAAACAAAAGCGTGCTCAAATGTACATAAATTGAGAGCTTGATAATAAGATGAGGCATATACCGCATCTGTATAACTCTAGGTTATAAATACTTGAAGATCGCCGAAAAGGTATCATCATTTACGGGTTTTAGAAGGAATTGATAGTTGTAGAATCAACATCTAACAATATAGTTTATCATAAACGCAACCTCATCAAAGGAACAAAGCATTTATCACCTTAAAATATCACATCACCCAATTCTTCATGGGAAAACATGAGGTACGCTCCAATTCCGATTTCAATAAAGTCTCCGCGATCTTCTGTCTGGCTAGGATGAGCTTGGATTCGCCACTTCCCACACAGGTTTGGGGCGCTCGAGGGAAACCGTCGTCTCGTCCCAACTTCCTTCTCTAGACCTATAAAAATGCCCCTTTGGCCAGTGAAACAGGAGGCCCTGGCTAATGAGAACAGGCACGACCGCCAAAAGTGCCTCCTTCGGCGAGCAGACACCGTGACTCGTAAGGATATCCGCCAACTTCTGGCAGCCTCTTCCCAGGTCTCCGGGTCGGCTTTCGCTCACCATGAAGTCGCCTAAGTCACGAGGTTCAACCTTGCCGTTCTTGGCATGTCGTTCCTTTTACACGAAGGAGAAATTAGCATTGATAAGGTAGAACCATTATAGTGTGGATACGGTTAGGTGTGTGCTCGCATAAAGGAAACGCAACTGCTTACCCAAGCCTTTAGGGTTCCCGCAGCGTCACGCTTGTGATACTCTCGTTTGTTATTAGCGTTTTTTATGACAAGATCGAGCAAGAATGATGTTATGATATCTAGCACAATGTTGCGGGTGATATCCCTGGAAATATCGCCAACGTCATCGTCGTAGATCAGCAGCTCAATATCAGCCTCAGCCGTGTCTGGCTGCCTAATCCTACAGCACAGATATTATTAGAGGGCCAACCACTACACAGCTAGAAACATTTAGACAGGAGGTAACTCACGGTTCTAATAGTGAATAATCCACAGCCTCGCTCCTGCGTAAAGGGAGGCCGAATATGAGGCTGTCTCCCGGTTGCGCTCGAGTATACCGTGACCCCTCCTGTTTCACTTCCTTAATGAGATTGTAGTATATTTGAGGGGGGCCGAGCCAGGCCCTTAGGAGCTCTCTGTAAGAGTCCAGATGGGAAAAAGAACATCGACCGACGACTCGATAAATTGATAGCTTCTGCTTCTTTGCCAAATCCCGCTTGTCCATTCGGTTCTGGGCTGTCAGCGCTGGTTCACACGCATAGCGGGTGAGGCCAATAATTGCTTGCAGATAGCTGATGTCCTCTTGGCGACTGAACCCGTGCATACCAACGGTCACCGTGTCGTAGCCCGAGCTGGAAAGGCTGGCTGAGGATTTGGTCGGTTCATTCGCGTGTTTAGAAATTAGGGCATGTAGGAAATCTTCTGAATAGGACATATGGCCTAGCGTGACGACTGATATGTCTTCCATGGCTTCATAGCAGTTCGCTGCAATTGTAGCAGTCAAGTCCGGCGCGTCGTCAATGTCCGCAAGTTGAGCTTGCGCGAGGATGGTCTTGTCTGTGGGTGTTTGATGCATTTCGTCTAACTTTTGAGTTATGATTTTGGGAAGCGGTGTAGACGGCAAAGGCAGGTGATAGAAGAAGGTTGATCTCAAACCATCCTTGTTGTCCAGGCCTCCAGACGCGACGTCCGCCTTGCAGCATAAGATTGGCAAAAAGAACTCAAACCTCATTAGCTCAGATGCTAGATGGGCAGCAGCATGTTCTGGCTCTAGCGGCGTGATCATATTGGAAACCTTCGGGGAGGTTCCAAGTCCTTGGCGGAGCCACGACCTCAGTAGGGTCACGACCACTGTTGCACCGAGTTGAATGACGGCAGCAGACCAGTGAAGTTCTCTCGTTCCAAAATTCTGGGCTATGAGCCCACCAAAGCAAAGAAATACACCAACAACCGTCAGCAGGGAACGGATCCAATCCTTGGTGGCACGCTGTGCACTCGTCAAAATATGCTCAGTATTGGAAGCCAGTGGAAAAATGCGCCAGGAGAGGAGGATGTTGTTGCCTCGTGGTCCGATATGCTCGATTGCGTACGGCGGCGTCTCCGTTTCAGCAATTGCGCTCTGGAAGTAAATTATTCGCATCTGTTTGGCATCGTGCTTTGTAGGACGGACAACCACTTGGCAGCAACTGCTCTGCACGACAAAACCGCACATAGAGCTCCCGAGCCCCATGGCAACTGTACCAGCGAGCCACGTCGGATAACCCCAGGGCGCAACCCTGTATCGGCCTCTTAGTAGCTGCCAATGGTAGACTATAAGGCCGTTAATGATGATGACGACAGTTTGAACCAACAGTCCGATGATTGTCAAGACCAAAGCGGTCGATTGACTTGGGATGGTGCCCAACATGTTAAGCGTCAGGTTCGGCGGAACTTTGTCAGAAATACCCGTTTCCCGTGGACCGCGAAGGGGTAACTCTTCATCATAATGGGGTTCAGCGTCAAGGGCGTCTGCTGATGAGCTATCTTTAGTAGAAAAGGGCATTTCCCAAGTCTTCTTACGATCAGCCCGGAAGCGACGAGTTCTTAATTCACGACGAAGATCATCGCTCAGTCGATGCACGCCAAAATCCTCACCGTGCCCACTAAATACTATGGCCGTTGTCTTAGACTTGCCCGTCTGCCTGACCACGCGTGTCCCGTTCCAGATCTCACGAACATTCACCGAGGTCGAGGTGAGAATCTCCTTCTCCTCGTCATCAGGCGAATCCCTAGCCCTATAATCGTTCCGTCAGTAAGCTGTCCATGAGACATGGTGCTCAAAGCCAGACGTGCCTGCCAATAAATGATTTGAGCAAACGATTACCGCTGACACGGATGGCGGAGGTCATGATGGCTATGATGCCGATAGGCGCAACACCGAGCAGGATTACGTCTGGGAAATAGATGGACCCGGCGAGGAATTGCTTCGTGACCTCATCACCAAAGAGTGCCAGCAGAGGCGCGAAGTTGGAAAAGGCATTATTGACCACATTGTCATAGTCAATCGTGGCGTTTCCGCGAGATGCCATGTTGACGTGGTGTGGAAGGTCACTGCTCCGTAGCGGTGTCTCGTGTGTGTGCTCTGTTACAACAAGACGATACGGGACCCTTGCTTCAGCGATTATCTATTGACTACCTTCTACTGAGCAGATGGGGATTTTGCATGATGCTCGATCGCTGAGTGCGGCTGAGAGATGCGGGCGCCGGCCGCCACACGTGTGACGGTGTCACATATATCTAAGATGGGATAAAAGATCTTTCTTAATCTAAGACCGACGATTCTACACTTCCGTTGATTAGGGTCTAATCACTTATGTAAGTCTGAACACATTTCACTGCATTTTTAGCCCTTCGCGCAAGCGTCATCCTATCTCATAGGCAAACCTGACACACGGTCTGCTTATATCGACTAGCACCTGCGTCTGGCACCCTTTTTGGCTATATTCTGTAGCACCAAATTATGCGACGTAGAAAACGTGTACATTTATAAATTCAAGGTCGTAAGTAGGTACTCGTCTAATCTTTAAGCATACTACTTATACTAATAACCTGATTATAGTAAAGAAACGACGCTGTTAATTTGCTACTCAAGTTACTACATAAGCAGGCAGATGCCTAAGAAGTTACCTATAGGTATAGCCCTTGCCGTAAATCCAACTGTACACGGCTAAGGTGGCGTATGTTGACTACATAAAATGGGAAGTTGGTGGCATCCCCAGCCAAAAAGAGTGGCAGACGCAGGTGGGCTAATATCGACGGGGTGATACACGTGTTGAGTAAACATAATCATGGCATCTAATTACTAACGTTAATACTGCCTCACGATATCCAAAAGCATCATAAGCCCCTTGAAATGAATATCAGACTCAGCTGTATGAATCATTGATCATAGTAGGAATGACACCAAATTTATGTATGTACACTAGTCTGGGCTTAATTTTCAAGATTGGCGAGCGGAAAATGGGTATAAAGTGTAGTTCGAGGCTAGGATGAGAGTGTATTTATGGCGCCGGGGGTCTTCTAATTGCGTACAGGTCCCATGGCTGTCCAGAAGAGATCGCGGCGACTTGACGTAGCTCAAAAGTATGGGCAAGTATGAAGAGCGCAAGTCAAGCAGTTAAGCAAAACAAGCCAATACTCCGAGCAGAGATAAGAGATATCAAGCAGACAAGCATCAATTAGAACACACGAAGAAATGAGAAGGATGATAAAATCTATACACTAGTACAAAGGCGTGGGATCGACTCATAGAAACATCCGCACGCCGCGACGACCACGACAGCCGCCAGTCATCGCGACTCTCTGGCTCCTCAGGCTCCGGTGAAACTAGGCGTGACATTTGCCGGTTTTATCGACATGTTGGACCTCTTACACACATGGTCGTACTATCAGCATGTAGTACCAGATCACCGTCGTAGGATCCCTTCCCACAGTCTAAGCACGGGTTCGTTTAATAGGTAGGTGTGTACGAGTGGCATAGTCTTTTTAATGTACAAGATGGGAGGGCATTTAGTTGGCGTCGGGTTGGCTGAGGATGTAGTCAACAGCCTGGTTCACTGTTGAGGTAATTAGGTTAGACTAGTGATTAATAGGCTTATATAATGAGGGGTGAATTGTTGTATATACGTACCACTGTGGATGGCATCGGCCTCCTTATCGGGGATCTCGATGCTGAACTCCTGTTTGGTGTCAGTCGCCGAGTTAAAATCTAAGCTATGCGGCGACAGAGTCTAAAAAACTCATCTTGCCGGGCTATCATAGTAGTGCCGTACCTCTTCTATCGCCATAACAACCTCTACTGTGTCCAAGCTGTCCAGAGCCAGGTCGTTTGAGAAGTGTGCAGTAGGCTTGATCTACTCTGTGTCAGTGGAATCGGAAAAACAATCGAGGTCGGTCGGCATTGCGCCGCTAGGGAGGTCGTACGTTGCTCGGGTCGTTAACCTGCACAATGGAAAGTTAGCATCAGATGCTCTCATAGTGATCCCTGTCTCATTCCGCATGTTGGCTGCGGATCCACTGCCTCAGCCAGACATCGCTATTCCGTTCAAGTCCCTGAACGCAATCATTATATCGCAGCATATCCATTTCAAGCCACCGCAGGCCAAGATAAAGAGTGTCGGCTCACCTTATCGAAGCCGTTCAGGATACCCATGATGCGACCCTCGACCTCTTCCCTCTTCAGACCACTGGCGGCAGAGTACATCCGTACAGCGGGGACGGCAACGATCCTCGAGGCAGGCGCGACAGCGGCGGCTCTGGGGAAAGCGAAAGCAGCCCGAGTGGCGACGGGTCGCGCAACGGCGCGGGAGGCCGAAATGGCAGATCGGAGGACGGCAGTTCGGAACATTTCGACGGTAAATGGTACTCAATTGAGCGACGCTGGGTTGCGAGGAAGAAGCGTGTGTATGCGTGAATGGGCGGAGGTTTTGGTGTTGATGGTGGTCCGGTCGGAGGAGGGCGGATTATCGAAGGCTAGGACACAAAAGACAGCTCTTCCAATGATAGAAGTCATGATAAATTTCTCGTCCCCAGCGTTATCCGAGCTTGGACCCGCGGAGCTGCGGCGCTAGCGGTCCTCGGGGGTAGCTGCACGTGACTGCAGCAACCTTTCAGCAGCACTTACCTAATTATAGTGACGACAGTATATGGGGCGTCAGGTGGTTGCAGATGCAATATGACCTCAGCCAACTGCCATGATGTTAGTCAGCTATCAATATAGACCACCGGATAGGCTGATTCATTATTGAGATGGGTCGCTGGATATTTAACATTGACTTGCATAGCGCTAATACTGTGACTGGAGCATTGGTTTCATTCTGATACGTTACATGGATCTTGTAAAACAGAATACCCAGGTAGCTTCGCAGGGAACGTGGGGAAAATAGCCGTATACGCCACAAATGGAACGAAAGTTGCTTCGAGGGATTCTATGTTATATATATGTACAGGACAGCGCAACTCTCTTCACTAGATCGCTTTTATCTGTAGGGAGCGTCGGCTCTGATGTTGGCAGCCAGCTCAGGCTCCCACTTGTCACCATTGGCTAGGAGCTTTTCCTTGTTGTATAGCAGCTCCTCACGGGTCTCCGTCGCATACTCGGCATTGGGCGATTCGACAATAGCATCAACGGGACATGACTCCTGGCAGAAACCACAGTAGATGCACTTAGTCATATCGATATCGTAACGGGTAGTCCTCCTCGAGCCATCCGCTCGTTCCTCGGCTTCGATTGTGATAGCCTGCGCCGGGCAGATCTACGACATGTGTCAATACCTCATGAACGAAGTGTGTTGCTGACGTAGTGTCATAGTCGGATGGCTATGAGTTCCTGTGACATAGCAAAGGGTAGACCTACAGCTTCACATAGCTTGCAGGCAATGCAGCGCTCTTCACCAGAAGGGTATCGTCTCAATGCGTGTTCACCACGGAATCGGGGAGAGATGGGACCCTATGAGCCACCCGTATTAGCTTCTGTCGTCCTAGCTCTGTCATATTCGTTCCTTGTCTCTCAAGTTCTCTCATCGCTTCGCCTCATGTGTGTACCCCGTCTCGTAACATCCATCGTCGTCGAAGGTAGTACCAACCTTTTCGAAAGGATAAAAGATAGTATATCTAGTGACGTGAAAACACATCAGTACGGCATCCTCGCATTCTTGCATCGTACGGTGGACTCACGGTGGTCGGAAGTACTGCTCGAGCGCGACGTACATGCCGCGGAACATCTCGGTCAAAAGGAAGTATCGGCCGGCACGGTCGAGACTGGTCTCAGTCTCGTCATCCCATCGCTTTGACTTGGGCAATCGGAAGCCCGACGGTGGGGGGCCAGACGGCGTGGCGTAGGTGCGTTGCGCGACTATTCTGACGATAGTGGCGGCGGGCAGGGGTTGCCGGCGCACAAGCTGGCGGGACAGCATGGCGGCGGTGGTCGAGGTAGTGAGCCCTTGCATGATAGAGTGCAATTGGGCGACGAAACGGGATGGCGGATGGAGGGGAGAGGGTCGACGGCCGAGCTCAATGGCTGGTAGGGGAGGCGAACAGTGGTTGAGCTAGCTTTGAGGTCATGGCCGAGTTTGGGGTTTTTTGGTGGAGTCTAGCACTGTCCATTACAAAAGCGAAGCTGTGATTGGTTCGAAATTCACATATTTAGGACAACCTCACTGTATGAAGTGCCAAGCCACTTCAGCCACAATTACAGCAGCCGGAGCGGCTAGGTACCCGCCCGGAGCTTGTCCCCGAGAGCATTTCGGACCCATGCCTCTAGTTACCTAACCTAGGTATGTTCACCACATTTCAGAATAATTCATTTCTGCAGTCTTATAGCGAGGCAAAAGAGATGGTATATGGATTTTCGTGATAGCTACATAGTGAAAACCAAGTGACAACAATGGACGGCGTATGCTTATCTAAAAATACATGGATATAGCTTTACTCCAGCAAGAGCTAGGCTCGGGAGAGCTCACCACCGAGACTATATAGCGATATAATGATGTTATTGTTCACCCGTAATCATACAGTTTCATGGCCTCGCAAAGCCTAATAATCATGTCCTTCCCTATAGGTTGAATTCATCATAACCCCATATCCTCCAGCCCAAGTCTCTTTACAAATGTCATCATCGCGCCGACCTCAGTCCTCATCATCTTATTCTTGATTGTCGCATAACCCCCCAACCCTACGTCGTAGGCGCATCAGTTAACGGCACATAACGTACCCCAAACAACCTCTTCTTCTCAACGTTACCCTGCTCATCTTTATCCACGACCCAGATATACTGTTCCCAACGTTGTTGCTCGTCTTCCACCGGGATAAACATCCTTCCGGGCTTTCGTAGTTGCGCCACGAGCTCACCATGTAGTTCCGCCGCAGCGGCACCGACGTGGATCGCATCCCAACCCTGGGAATCGTCCTCATCCGCCGCACCACCCACCTTCTCTTCCGACGAGTTCGGGTCTGCTTTTGCCGTGTTCCCCTTCCCGCTCGAAGACCCAAGCGTCTCTGGCTCAACCCACCCCTTGCGTCCATCGCCCACGCGGAACCGCACGCGGCCAGACGAAAGGAACGCCCTGCCCTCGGGACTCTTGCTCATATTCGCCTCCCCGAGCGTCCGCAACGCCTCGATGTGTTCCACGCCGACAACCACACTTCCCTCGCCGGCTAGCTCGGCGAGTATGTGCGTGAGATATCCACTACCGCTCCCGATGTCCAACACGCGCCGCGGGCGCGATTTGGAGGGCTGGAGGTACGGGAGCAGCGACTCGGTCGCGTTGGCGTGCATGTGCGGCGCGCTGATGGTCGCGCGATGCCCGATTGCTTGCGGGCTGTCTTCGTAGGGAGAGCTGGGCGCGTAGTGCGCTCGGTCTACGGATAGGAATGCCGCTTTTACGGCATCGGTGGTTATCATTTTGTTCCTTACGAGGTTTTCTACGAGAGCTTTGTTGGTACTTCCGGAGCTGCGCCAGGCCATTTTGGATGGTTTTTTTATGAGTCTGATAGCGTTCTGAGTGACAGTAGCGTTGATGTGATTTCTTTGCTTATTGGAATTATTGAGATTTGTTGAATACGATTAGTTTGGTGTTGTGGTGTTGGTGGCGAAGATGTAATCGAGTATAAGGTGGGATGTGCTGATGGTGGGGCTACTCAAGTCTGGGGTAATTCGTGGTGGGTTGGTTGGTTGTACTTGACAAAAAGCATGTGGTTGATAAAGGTGGGATGAGGATTTGTTGAATCATTCGTCCGGATTTTTGGATACCTCGGGCAGGTACGAATATTCCCGAGAGTTGGCATGAACTGGAGGCACAATCGGGGGGGTAAGTTACACACCGTGAATGGCGGGGTCGATTGAGTCTCTTTGGAGAGATCTGATGTTTTCGTCATAGATACTTCATATTCCACACAAGGTAAAGTAAGCGATGGTTTATTTTTTACGTGTTTCGTACCGTATTCGAATTCAAGTTTACGCCGACCCCCGATTTCATCTTATAATACCGAGTGATGCATTTTGTAGTTAGTATTCCTATAGCTTTCGGGCATCCATCCCACACCTAGCTTATCCATGTCCTTCTCACTTACTCTCAAAAGTGTTAGAAATATGAAGATAAGACAACCCCATCACAACAGATCCAACTTCGTCATACGCTGAAACTCCTCGATGTGTTCCGTCGTCTGATTCCAGCACCACATCGGATCCGGTACCTTAGGGATAAACATAACAAACTCGTCACCCGTGTTACCACCGTACAGGCGAACGACAATGGATATTACCGTGATTAGTCGGCGGTCTATAGCATCTTGAATGTACCCATGCCCGAACATGCGGCTCGCCATGTTAACATCGTTCTGCGCCGCCTCACGGTACCGGCTCGACTGCTCCCAAGTCATCGTCCCTCTCCACGCGTATGGCTTCTCCTTCCGGAATATGGCGTCGAGGTCGGTGGGTAATTTGTAGTCGAGGGCCTCCTCTCTGTTCAGCTATCATTTAGTGCACGAACGGGTCCCTAGCTTTGCACGTTGGTTGTGTTTGAGGACATGATAATGGAGGTTAGGCTTGAAACCGGGACCAGAATATTGTAGATGGCCAAATTGACGTACAAATTCTTGCGTATCAAGATTTCGTCCTCCATCGTCACGCGCGTGGGTCCGACTTCTTCATGCCGGTATACTTCGACGACAGCATGGAGATAGTGCATGATGTATTTGGCACGGTGCCGTCGTATATCGTCCTCGATGTAGTCGATCTGCTCCCTGTGGGATGGGGGGTACTCGAACAGCATCTGGTCGTGATAGTGCTCTGCGTGAGCGTAGATGATCCTCGTGATATCCTTTTGCCATTGGTGTTTCAGCACCGACTCGATCGTGTCGAAGGGCAGCTCTCCGAGCACGTGCAGCGCCGATTGGTGGTCCTCTAGGGGAAGTCTACAGATCGCGCAGGCCATTTTACGCGCACTTGGATCATTTAAGTGCCTGGGTTTGTTGTCGCTTCGGCATTTTGAGACGCAATGAAAATAATCAAAGCAACTTCAACTCGTATCTGCAACTTCTCATATGGGAAACAACTTGCGACTATTGCTTGTAATGGGAAGCCCCGGTTGTGATCGCGGAAGTCTCGACTTGTCCATGGCTAGTATATAATGATGCGAAGAATAAACTCATGTTGCCAAGCTGGGACAAGCTGGAGTATCGTCGATATAAGGCGGCCATAAGACAGAGAAAGATTGCTCTGGGGCCAGAGATTGTTGATTGATGTATAGGAGGATGTGAATTGGAATCACATTCTGTTCGGTATGAAACTACCAAGCCTTTATCGAACTTACCCAGTGAGCTTCTATACTCATGTATTTGACTTCTCAGTTTTGGCCCTTTATCGATGATCAACCTGTAAGTGATCGATTCAGATTCTTAGGCATCTAGGGCGGCTGCTGAGTTCAATACCTATGCAAATACGTTAAATACCCAGTTGCATAGTTGAGTGTGTTTTGAATGCATTGGCATTGTTTCTTCTTTCAATTAAGGATATTTAGTCCAGATGGTATTAGGGGATGGCTCGTGCGTCCTATAGGCGGTTCCAGCCAATTGGAAAAGGTAAAGGTACGTACCTCGGTGATGTGATGCAACTAATACCTCCGTTCCCGGAGAGCATTCACAACTTTTCTACCGTCACCACTAGTAGTCGCAAACCAACGTCACGGGGGTTCATCCAGTAAGTGGTGGTTTACCACAAGGACTACCCAGGAAAGGAATCAAATAGTGAGGGCTGAGAGGATCAATTAAGATCCGGGTTCAATATCCCGAGCCGATACTATTTCAATATTACATGACGTAAATCATTATCACGAGAACACATATCTCAGCGACAAGCTAGGTTTGCCTAGCTAGTCGCAAATAAAGTGAGGGAAACACAGGAAAGGGGTGTCATAATAGGAGGAAAGAGAAGAAACAGGATGTCGTCACAAACGCAATCTGAAAAGCCTAGCGCATTGCGCTCCATCATCGCGGGCGCCACGGCAGGCGCAGTCGAGATCACCATCACATATCCAGCCGAGTTCGCCAAGACGCGCACACAGCTGGACCGCAACCTGGCCGCGTCAGGCGCGAAAAGGCAGCCGTGGCCGCCCTTCGGACCGCAGTGGTACGCCGGCTGCACCACGCTCATCGTCGGCAACTCGGCCAAGGCCGCCATCCGCTTCGTCTCCTTCGAGCAGTACAAGCGCCTCCTGGCCGACGCCGACGGCCGCGTCTCGGGCCCGCGGAACGTGATTGCGGGCTTCGGCGCTGGTGTCACCGAGTCTCTGCTCGCGGTTACCCCAACAGAGTCTATCAAGACGACTCTCATTGATGATCGCAAGTCTGCGAAGCCGAGACTTCGAGGCTTCCTGCATGCCGTGCCCGTCATCGCGCGCGAGAGGGGTATCAGAGGCTTCTTCCAGGGCCTGGTCCCTACCGCGGCTCGGCAGAGCGCGAATAGCGCTGTCCGCTTCGGTAGTTATACTTCCCTGAAGCAACTTGCCGAGTCGTATACGGCGCCCGGGGAGAAGTTGGGTACCGTCGCTACGTTTGGGATCGGGAGTGTGGCGGGCGCTATCACGGTCGCCGTCACACAGCCGCTCGACACCATCAAGACACGCATGCAGAGCATCGAAGCGCGCAACGTCTACGGAAACAGTCTGCGGTGCGCGGCGCTTATCTTCAAGCACGAGGGCGTCTTGACGTTCTGGAGTGGTGCGCTACCCAGGCTGGCGAGGCTCGTGCTGAGTGGAGGCATTGTTTTCTCTATGTATGAGAAGAGCATGGAGCTTATGAATCGCTTGGATCCAGAGAAGAGATATATATAAAGAGCGTGAGGGATGGGGATAGGGGGAAAAGGAAAGTGTATACGTTTAGATACCCGGCAAAAAGGGCGGCGTGTGGCCTGTATAATACACTATACGTGATAGAGGAGTCACATTACTATTGATAGACAACGTTTACGATATAAACCTTCTGGCTAACATTATTTTGAAGTACTGAGTTGACTGGGGTATCTCTTTTTACCCGAACGCCTTTATGGCGCCATCTCCCATGGCCATAACGGCTCTCTATCCCGTTGATATCCTGATTTTTTATACATTGCCTAATGTCCTTATACAAATATCACACACGAAGTTACTAACAAGTCTGAGATGAGTCTCTCCTTTCCCTACTGCAATCGTACAACGCCCTTTATCCTCAATAAGAATCTATCGAACCACGATCGATTCGGAGCTTCTTCGAGCTCTTTTAGTAAATCGGTGAAGTAGGTCGGATTGCTCTTTGGTTGAAGTAACGTGCCCGTAATGGGATACTAGAGCATCGTCAACACCGTCGTTTCAAGACGAACTGCTGCTAGCTGGCGTGTGGGATATGTATGTGGGGGACATATGCACTGACCGTCCTCTTATACCGGTTCTCGAGCAACGAGTAGAGAGCGTTGGCTTGCTGCAGTTGCTCCTCCTCGGATATGTTAAGCTTGGGTTGTTCGAAACGTTTTTGTAGGACCGTCTGGAATTGAACCTCGGGTCGAATAGTGTCCTTAGGCCATTGGCCTAGAGCCCGGAGTATATGACGCTGTCCGCTCTATAGAATCTGCGTGTTAGTAGTGGTATCTCGATGACAGGCTAAGATATGGTAATTAGAGTGTTTTCGACGTACAATGGCTTGACGGGACATGGTGGATTGTGGCTATTCGTGTAGGTCAATCACTAAGTATCCGAACAATCGTGCGATGGAGCGGGAGCTTCAGCGCGGGCGCATGAAAAGTGAAAGACGTCAGTGAGGTTGATAACGATTGAATTTCGAGCTTATCGTAGTAGCCTGCGGCAGCTGTCACTATAATCGTACGCTAAACCTAGGTACCTTGTCTACCTGTCCAGACCCTGAATAGCTTCCGCATTTGGCATGTCCAATCAGAGACCCGGATCTTACTTAGCCTGGTACCTACTGTAGGATGTAGGTTATGTACCTGTTCGACATGCATCTTTTCATTCTCCAACTCCGGTATGAATCGGGATCAGTATGATGAACCGCCAGGTGGCACATTTCCCGTAATTGCTGTGATGGAAGCCCGGAAGTTCTCGTGGTGTTGTATTGTGACCTCCTCTCTGTCACGCGTGCCACCTGCTGGCGGTCCACCAAGGTAGCTCCACAATAGTACAAGTTACATTGTACCGAGTACGTACCATCTAGCAGTGCCTCACTTTCATCTCCGTCTTTGCCGTGCATTGAATCTCACGCAAGCGCCACTCTGCTGCAGGCCCTCCTCCAAACCGCCCCTGATACCGTCACGAACCCGTCTTTCTCTCTCAACTTCAATCGACGACGCCATCATTCATCACTGTTGTGCAGGAGGCATCCCAAACCTCCCCGATCAGCTTTTCTCTCCTTTTTAACTAATTTCTCATGTATCTCATTTTTGCTTTCCCTCCTTAAGATTAGGCATCCATCTAAGCCATCTCTTCATCTCAGTACCCGCATCGCATCCATTATTCGTCCCACCGTCGAGCGGCCTGTCATATCTGTTCCCTTCAACTCAGCCCTGCGATCCAGCCTGTCTATTCCTACCACTCTCTCATTAACACTATGTCTGGCCGCTACGAACGGGTGAATACCCAAGAGGAGGATCCCGACACGCCTTCCTCTCCCTCGTCGCTGCGACCGCAGAGGATACCCAACTCGCCGCCACCCTCGTTCCATTCGCGCTCATCGTCTGCCGATAGGAGGAGGCACAATGTCGACTCGGACCTCGCCGATGCCTTTGACACCGACGGCGACGACAGTGATGACGAGCCTGACGACAGGCAGCGCTTAGTGCGCGGTAATTCTTTCCCAGTCTCGCAAAGCGGCATTGCTCCAGCCGCGACTTCAACGACCGAAGCCGAAAATGGTCACTTTGTCCCCGGACCCCCATCAACACAGTCGCAGTCTTTCGCCACGGGCCAAAGAGCGCAACCCACAACCAACTCGAGAATCTACGGCGGTGGAATTCAGTCGGATGGTGTATTCTCCAACATGACAGCAAGACCCGAAAGGGGCGAGAAGATCGTCGAAGAGGCGCCTCCCGTACGTACTTTTATGTTATTCCTACTTGTACGAAAAGAACATACACTAACATCTAGACCTCAGACATACGAACAGGCTGCTGCCGATGCTGCCCCGCCCTATTGGGAGACGACTATTCTCGCTCCTGGGCTCGGCGGTCCGGATGATGTTTACATTGATGGCATGCCCGTTGGGTCCGTCTTCAGCTTCTTATGGAACGGCATGATCAGCTTGTCGTTTCAGCCTCTCGTTGGTTTCCTACTCACATATCTTCTCCACTCGACACACGCTGCCAAGAATGGTTCACGTGCTGGCCTCGGCATATCGATTATTCAGTACGGCTTCTACATGAAGTCTTCGCCTGACGACGACAATATGGGCGACGGTTCGGGAGATGGATACGCCAACCCTCCCGATCCCAATAGCCACGACTTCGACCCCAATACTGTCGGTACAGGCAGCGACAGCAACGGATCAGGCTGGGGTGGTCTTGATGGTAGCGAGTGGATAGCGTACCTTCTAATGATCGTGGGCTGGTTCATCCTCATTCGGGCAGTCAGCGACTATATTCGGGCGCGGAGGCACGAACAACTTGTCCTGCAAAGCCCTGACAGAGGCCTGGGCATTCCTATCATCGCCGAAGGGGAGCGGTCTGAGACGGTAGTATAAATCTGTGATGATTGCTGCTGTTATGTTACTATTGCGTGGCCCGTATCGTTTCTTGTGGTCGAATATCCTCACTAGGCTTTTTTTTTGGTATATATCGTTTGTTCAGCGCGGTTAATGAACGTGATCTGGTGTTCTAGCTTGGCGTTGGTGGTCTGATAATAGATTTCAATCGCGATATACTTTCACGTTCATTGGGTTATTTGTCGCTGAAGTGAATGCAATGGTTTCGAATGATTTGGGTTGGCTTATAAGTGAGACACGTGTTTTTATGCCGAGGAAGACATTGTCCCCCGCCAAAGCGAAAACTAAGCTTGAGGCTCCTTGATACTCGACATAATGACCCGGGCGTGTTCAGTACGAACGGCAGTGATAGATCATAGTTTCGGGTATCAGTTCATACGCCTAGCGTGGAAAAATGGAATGGAAGTCTACTAGGTATGGTTCCTATTCACGGCACTGTCACGAGGTCAAATGCACTACAATAACTCTATCTATGGACGCTCCGACTATAGTCCTCGAACACGGCTCTTGTTATCGTAGAGGTAGATCCTTTTATCGCGCATATTTGCTACGCCGAGGTTTTAAAATACAAGACATTAGTCTTGAAGGTTCGATCAATCTGAATACTAAGTGTCCTTGTATACCGCGGAATGATGTGCTTACTCATCCGGATTTTCCGTCTCAACGGAGAGAGTTTCCCGTCTTATCGGACTTAACGAATGCATTTACCGTGAGACGGTTCCAAGGAACACGCAATCTAGGCATCGCTTTATAACAAAGAGCGTAAGTCATGTTGCGACGCCTTGTTTCAACTCCGGCCAGTTAGGCACCAAGACGGTGTATTCATTCGCGGCTTAATGATTTCCCTCTCGGTCTTGATATATAAATATGTTCTTCAGATCTTATAATGAGGTTCAGCTGCCACTCAGCATGAAGTCGTAGCGCAGTCAACAAGAGGACTCTCAGAATCCGCTCAGTATGTCGTCCCGAATCAGTACCATTTTGCTCATCGGAGCAACATCTGGCATTGGGGAGGCCCTGACACGTCGATTTCATGGAATGGGAAAGAAAGTAATTGTCACCGGACGAGACAGGGCTAAGTTAGCAGCACTTGCTGCCGAGCTGAACGGTCTTGAAACACGCCTGGTAAGTATGAGATTGAGAAAATTGGTTGAGGAGCAACGTGCCACACGCTGACATCGTATCTTACTTCCATATAGCTCGACTTGGCCGATATTTCCTCCTTTCCAGCCATCGTGACGCAGATTCTTAAGGACTTTCCCACTCTTGACACGGTATTTATCAACGGGGGAATTCAGAAGTGTTACGATCTGTTCGATCCGGTCACTACCAGCGCGGACCAGATTATTCATGAGATTACTGTCAATCTTACAGCACCTAATCTGCTTGCCCAGCTATTTGCACCGCACCTCTTAGCACTGGCAAAGTCTGGTTCAAAGTCCAATATCTTTATCACCAGTTCGTCGATAGCATATATACCCCTTAGCTTTTACCCAACCTACTGTGCGGCCAAAGCCGGCGTTCACACATTCACAAAATGCTTCCGACAGCAGTTAAGCTTTGCTGGCGAGGAAGCCAGCAAAAACATGAATGTCGTGGAAGTCGTCCCGCCGTACGTCGATACGGGTCTTGACCACGCGCATAGGGAATTCACCGTCGCAATTCAGGGTGGTGAGGATAAAGCCACTCCGCCAATAACATTGGACGACTATATTGATCAATTCTTTGCGAGTCTCGAAAAGCTGGAGCCTGATGGGTCTTTCAGGAAAGAGATAGGTGTTGGATTTGGTGAGATGAGTGCCGGGCTTTGGAGGAGCGCTTTTGAGAAGGTGTACGAGGAGATGGGATTGATAGTATAGCCCTGTCGGTTTCGTAAAAATCTACGAAGACAAATATGCTCATTATTTGAGTAACGCGATACAAATCGCCTCAGAATAGATTAAAATTGCTGAGTTAAAATTCTCCTGATTTCACAGCAAGACTACCAGACGGATTGTTTAAAAGCCAGAGCACTTATAATGAATATCTCTTCAGTTCCACTACATTGCCACCAGTTACGTGACTATTCTAATCTTTGAATCTGAGGAAGACTTCGGCAAAGACCTCCAGTTCTAGCATTAATACCAATTTGCTGAAAAGCCCAATAAAATTACGAAGGTTCTATTGTGAGATTGGTCTGGGAGCGGATACCTTAATTACCTAAGTATAGAATTCTACATCAATTCTCTTATACTAGCTAAACAATTATAAATATCACAAATTCAAGGTTGATATACGCTCTAACTGGCTCAATTAAATTCTCATAGCTTTCTGCCACCAATGTGCATAATTACTTCACCCATTCACCTAAGTCATAAACTACACCTGCTACTTCATTTCCGGCATACCCGGAATATGATCCAGCCCTGCCGTGAAAATGTTAGTCTTTCAACTCGAAATTTGCTTAAGGAATTATGAGAGGAAGACGTACATCCGTCCACATCCTCGACGGCGACCTGCGAGTTGGCACAGCGCATCGCTTCTTCTGAGGTCTGCGTCTTGAGCTCCTTACAAACGGCGTTGTTGCAGCGCGCATTCAATGCCCGCTGTAAAGAGTCACCTTTCCATCCGAAGATGTAATCTCCATGCTGAGAAAAGCCCTTTCTACAATGTAAATTGGTGTCAGTCATGTCCCCTATGTTGTCTGAGATGATATCGAAATACGAAGTGCCAACCTACCCATCGCCAGTGCTCCACACAAAAGGTTGTGATCCATCTTCTGGCCAGAGGTCTGGGTCATTGAAGGATTTAGTCTATGAAAATGGTCAGTATTTAGCTGAGAATAAGTTGTTATGAAGAATAGCTGAACTAGAACTATTGAGAAGGTACGACACTGAGGCCATACAGGGCTGGAAAGGGCTACTCACATCCCACATGACTTCGTACATAAGCTGAGGCAGCCTCACGGGATGAGTCGACGGGCATTGGCCAACGGATTCGAATGTTCCCGTAATAGGGTACGATACATGGCTCTTGTGGTCCGGCGAGTCGACGTTCTTCCCGTCCCAACATGTCGGGAAGGTAATCGTAGTTCGAATGCCACCAGGACATGGCTCGCTCGGGAAGCTCTTCGTGTCCGAACCCGTGCATGGGGCACCACCAGAAACCCCAGAAACGCCGGCATTCTCTGCGGTCGTGTAACATCGATGGCAAAGCTGGCGTTGCATCCCATCGGACGTCTCGAGCGCAGCGTCACCGACCAGCATACGGAACCCTTCCTTGAAGGCCGTCACCTGGGTTTTCCCATCGTACGGTGGGATATAATACACCGTAATGCCACCCACAGCCCGTAGCCCGACATTAGCAAATTGAGGTACTCGCTTATAGGTTCCATTTCTCGCTCGGAAGTACATCACTGCTGTCTGTTTTGTGTAAGCGTCGCTCATTTGTTCTTCACCCCTTTCTACGCCTGCTTCGGTGATGATGTAACTAACGTACTACGAAATGTTAGTAAAACATAAGAAACGGGAACAAGCATATACCGACCCCAATAGTTCGAGAAATCTTCGGAAAATGTACAACTTGTGCACGTCGACTCGGCGACTGGGTCATGCGATGACGGATTCATGGACGCATTAAACGAGTTACCACCTACGACCTGATGGACGTGAGGCGACATCACGACACCAGGGTTCACAAGGGGATCGAGACGCTCGATCGTGAGTTGAGAGCAGCCGAAGCGCATCATCTGCTGGGCTGCGGCGCGTTGCGCGAATAGCGCCACGACGAATGCCTTCCACTGCATCTTGAGCAAATATGAGGCTGGTGTTTTTGTTGAACCAATCCAAGAAACGAGCCGGAGAGAGGATGCAAAATAGTCGCCGCCGCTAGCTACTGACTATCACTATATACATTGTCTTGCCAAGTAGTCGGCCGAAGCGACCTAAAGTTGATAAGTTAGCTTGTGATTGATTCCATTCGCACTGCCGACATGGTGCCCCATACGGTGAGAGGCTAACGTCAATTCATCTATCCGGCTATTATCCTTGCCAATCACTACATTGTCTGGATCCTCGACGCGAAGTTATCGATGCGGGTAATTTAGGCGGAAGCTCGGCGCTTGACTGGTCGCACCCTGATGCCTTTTAGACGCTGCGAGGAGAACTAAGATGTTGATAGTAGGAGTTCGTTTGATTGTGTAGTGCTTGTTCATGATAAGCGGGAGAGCTGCTAATTGAATGAACGGCCCTGGAGTAAGGTAGTGCCTCAGTGGCTCGCTACTTTTCACATGCTGTGATCGTCGTACATATCTGCGCTCCGTGAAAACGCTGGGATCCCTGAGGTTATCTCCAAGCATGTATATTCGCCACTGCTTCAAGGTAGTGGGTGGTCAAACAGGAACGAAAAGCCGAATACCCGAAAGCTACCGTTCTTTAATTGAATACCCAGGAACACGATCCAAATATTGAAAACTCCTGGTTATAGCCCTCGACTTAGTAACCACTATATATATTGAGGGGTGGCGCATCGTCCTGGTATTTCGCTATCATTGGTAAAATCGTAGAACACTTCACCATGGGCAACTTATCAATAGCATCTACCCTCGTCGGAGGGGCTGTGCTCCTCGCCAAACTATCGAGCGCTGACCGAGCATGTAGCTCAAATGCCTCTCTGTCCTATCTGTGGCGTGTGAGCGACGCGCGATTCGACGGCCCCTCAGATCCTAGCGGGAAAGCGGTCGTGGCCGTCAGCAGTAAGTCAATTCAACCTAGTTTTATGCTGCCTTATCGCTCTCATTCTGTCTAGCAACTCTTGTACTGTTATGTTTCAAGAACCGAATCGACCAAAATTGACAGAAAACCTGACACAGGAGATCACTGACTTAGACATCTAGTCATCCCTAACACGACAAACACCTTTTTCGAGTGCGTCTCAGAGTGGGAAGAATCATGGGCCGGATTTAAAGACGGCAACATCATCTGGAGTGACTGCATCTGGTCTGGAGCTGGACCGACACTCGATCGCGCGGTGGCTTTCGCCGTCGATTGGAAAAATCGTACCATGTATCTTTCTCACACGTACTCATGTTCAGATAAGAAGGGGTTAGTATCCTGAACACTTTCCACATCCCGAGTTTTACGAAAGTCTACCTACTTATGGATATGGAGCTTGCTAACATACCTCCCTCGAAAGCTCGAATTCTATGGCAACGGGCTCTTTCCTCCTCGATTTGGACTGCAAGGATGACGAAGATGGAACCCACTGTACCCTGAAGAGCGCTACTCCTCCTTTACAAGCAAAGACGGTACCTGGCCTGCCTCAATTGGCAGAGACTTGCGAAGATAATGCGAAGGTCTACCAGTCGTGGCAGCTCGAGAATTGGCACCGTGAATACAAGCTTGCACCTGGCGATCCCGCCTCACCTCCCTCGATGGACTCCGGCCCGTCTTTTACACTGCACAATCTGGCTAACGGTGCGGTGTTCGAATGCCAACCGGGCAACAAGACCGAAGAAAACGTGTTCGATGGGACCTGTACGCAGGCTGCCGGTGCCAATGTAGCGGCGAATACAGAGGCAACCTTTAGGTTTGATCCGGTTCTAGATATGTTATTTATCACCCAAAAATGGGATTGTGGTGCTGAGTATGTACTCCCTCGAGACCTAATGATCTTATCGTTCCGTCGCTGCTTGCTAATAAGATGCGCTTGTAACAGTTCCTCGTTCGATACGTCTGGGGTTGGGTTCGTTCAAGCGACGTGTAATCGGCAGGGCGATATGCTTACCTGCAGTTCACTGCCCTTCTGGATCGGAACAAAAACATTCTAAGTATGCAAGAAGTTAGAGGTTAGTGTATGAGAATTTGAAAAGCAAATGAATCGAAATTGTCAGACATAGCTCGGGCATAACGGTGTTAAAAATGATCGTGAGTGGGATATAATGCTATTGACTCTGGTGGCATGATATTCAGCTGCGGCTGAGCCAAGCCTTTTACATCGGCGAACCCCTCGTTTGGAGTAGAACCTACAATAAAGAGCTCACAAAATTGTGATAGGTGATAATTATATTAATTTGATTATATACTGACGCTGACTTCGCATCCTCTCAACCCATTATTACCGATACGGGGGCTATTACCAACATGTTTGCATCCGGTTGGGACACCCAAAAGTTTCAATATCCAAATCTTCGCTCAAAACCACGCTCATTCCGCGTCATCAAGCTTTTGCCACCCAACCGGTCCTTCTATCCTCCTTACAGAGACATACTCAATATCGAGATCGATGAGGTCAATATTGATGAGGCGGCTGGCCAATACGATACGCTCTCTTACTGTTGGGGAAACGGTTTAGCGGATCGGACAGTTGTCGTTTCACGCCTGAATAATGAAAAAGTGAGCAGAGAGAATCGGACGATACGCATATCAGCATCTCTCGAATCAGCGCTGCTTAGCCTGGCCCGGAATGCCAATACTGAAGTCACTCGTGCTATCTTTGCCGACCAGATCTGTATTAACCAAGCGGATGATGCTGAGAAGATTCAGCAGGTGTGGCTAATGGGCGAGGTGTATAGAAAAAGTGCGAGGACCATAGTCTGGCTTGGCGACGAGACGTCGGAGACCCGCCGGTTTTTCGAGTTTTCGTCTAAGATTAATAGTGAGGGGGTCCTCAGCAGGGTTATGGGACCGAATAAAGCACATTATATGAACGTTTTCGACGCCGTTTTAGACCCAAGCATAGAACTTCAGACGGAAGCCGAGAAAGAAGATCGAGCGGATATTCTGGAACTCGTGGCGCATTACGGCTCGATCTTTCCTAGGCGTGGTTTGACTGAGGTGCTCCGTCGCGATTGGATCAATCGACTGTGGACAGTCCAGGAGATGTGTCTGCCTTCTAATGTAATTTTTCGATGCGGCGAGCAGTCGCTATGTTATGATTGTCTTCGCGGCGCCTTGAACTTTCATGCGATCTGGTCTACCTACTGGGTGCGAATGCCCAAAGGACCTGTACCTAAGGATGAATATCGTGCGATAGATGCAGTCTATACTCTAAGCCAGCCCTTTATGCGCTTAATCAAAGAACGAAGGGCGATACATGAGAGCCAAGAACAGAGGAAATCTCTCTACGACACTGTAGTGCGATATAATGTCAACGACAACAAGCCCAAAATTGGCGCGACAAAGGCTGAAGACCGCATATACGCACTACTAGGCCTGGCCGCAGAGGATGAGATTGCCAGGGAAACGGTGGAGCAGATGGAGGTTGATAACGTGAGAGGAACTTTCACTAAGTTCGCGGCTTCGGTAGTCACGAGGAACGTTGATGTGCTTCTCTTTTCGCAAGGGCCCATGTCTTCCGATTACTTGCCATCTTGGGTGCCTGACTGGGCGTCCGATTTACGGACGCCGCGTGGGTATTCGGATTTGACGACGCCTGTCTTTTGCGCCGGCGGTTGTGATAAGGCCGAGGTAGTTGCGGAAGTATCAACTGGGGTTTTGCGGGTCAGTGCCATACATTTAGGACGCGTGATACGTGTTGGGAAATCCAGCATCCAACGCAACGAGAACTCGACCGTTGAGAATATCGAGTTCATGTCTGCTAGACGTTTCTTCGAAGAGATCGATGTGTTCATGGAAGCGGCAGCTAAGATTAGTCTTGCTAACGCACCCGGTATTTTCGACGAGCAGCGCCGTCTTCAATCTACAATCAGGTTATCGGATGGTGGCCACTCTGCGCGACAATTCCCTGCTCAGTTTAACGCAGAAACTGCAGATGCGCTGCTGCAAGATGTCCATAGACATGCTTCTCAGTGGGGAAAGAAACTGATAGATGTTGAAGCCCAGAACCGATCAATGAGCAGTTTCACTGGCATGATCCAGAGTACCGGAATCATGCCCTGGCACTGGACCCCGCCTAGTGAGATCGACGCAATCCGCCTATGTGCTACAGATCCTATCGCCGCCGCTAGACTTTGGACGAAAAGGTTTCTTCTTACGGTTCTAGATATAGGATTGGTGTTATGGTATATCGCGAAATTGCGGTTATTCATAAACATCGTAAGCTTCCGTCGGAAACGGGCTACGCTGATAAACCTTGACCGTCCCGCTGAGAATCTCGGGAAAGGAGGGTTACGGAGCGAGCTTTTATTGTCACCAGAATGGCAGCTTTATATAGACAACCTGTTTAAAAATATTGGACGGAGCTTATTATTGACAAACACAGGATATGTCGGCCTGGGGCCGTGCTATTCACAGGTGGGCAATGCCATTGTCGTGATTCCTGGAGGTAGTGTACCGCATATTTTGAGGCCTCGGACGAGCTCGAAATTCCAGAATAGGGGGCTTCACAATCAGAGTGCGACGTGGTCGTATGTGGGCGAGGCGTATTGTGATGGGATCATGGATGGGGAGTTAATGGGGGAGTGTAATGCGACTGAAGTTTTCACAATAATTTGATGCTATGAAGTCTAGTCGAGCAAAGCCCAGCCCCTGTGCCATTTCGTCTTAAACGACATCGGTTACTTCATCGTTCGCCAAAATTCGTTCCATTAAAAGTTAGTTTACTCAATATCTAGTACGTAAGGGGTGGAGCTTTACTTCGAAATGCATTAAATTAGCAATATTATGATTCGTACCCATAGTAGACATTGATTCGCGTGACTTTCAATTACCTAGCTATTTAATCACTAAGGTTGCGATTAACGACCATACACTTGATATAAGTACTTATTAAATCAATCTGCATCGAAACGTCGTTATGAAGAAGCCGACGGCACAATTCTGAGTATGTACTGCCCCTCCTAGTAGCTGACGCCAAGCTTACTTGCTCGCCACGTTGCTTGTTCAGCGAACAGAGATATCTATTAACGGCTGATCAACCTGTCGACATCAAGAGGATCAAATCCGTAGAGTGAGCTCTTTGGGGGCATCGTCCTTGATGATGCCCTCGAGCTATTCTGGACATGAAAGCACCTACTAATTGAAAATTCAGGCTTGAACATCCGGCAAGCTGATTACAGCTGGGAAATAATACATTGCACGAGAATTAGTTTAGGATTATATCTTCCTGTTCTGTATCAGATTGATAACACACGGAAATAATGCAGTACAGATTATCGGCAGGAGGGATGCAACTCTGACCGGCCGTACGACTCACGCCGTGGGAGTCATCGGTTGTACATGGAAGGGCGAAAAGATTCTCAAATGTAAGAATGAGACGCATAGTCTGACAACTTACATGCGGCTCTACATAGGCATAGCAATTGGGGATTATCATGATAACTCAATAATACATACGTCGCGGGGGTGTGAAAAGCGCTTACATTAGGTACTTTTCTCGGCTTGCTTATCTCGGCTTCGGTTCGGCGACCTACAGCTCGGCTTCGATGATCGCGATTCCTAATTGTTTCGTGCTATCACATTTTTATTGTTAAATTTAACTAAATATAGCTTAACTAATACTTAATTGAAATCATCGCACTTTCAAGATAAATAAATAAATCAAGATGCATGCTCACTCTGGTTTCGCTCTGTTTCCTTCAGAACATCCGCCCGCGCGCCCGCAACGCTATGTCGAATATTGAACAGTGCGCCCCCACAACAAATACTGAGCTCGAGCCGCCGGCGGTCGTCTCTGAGGAAGAAGAGGCGTGTCGACCGTCTCAAGGTGGTCTTCATGGCTATTTCAATGTCGTCGGTCTTTTCTTTGTCTACTTTATCACTTTAGGCCAGTTGTCGGCGTTCAGTACGTACCAGGATTATTATGAAGAGAAAATGCTAGCGTCCTACTCGCCATCGACCATCTCGTGGATTGGAACATCACAGGTGTTTTTACTAGGAATAGTTGGACTACTCTCGGGTGCATTATACGACAGGGGCCATACTCATGTAGCATTGATTCCGGGATTTGTGTCGATTGTTCTTGGCTTGCTCTTGCTGAGCTTCTCCTATCAATACTGGCATGTTCTACTTTCGCAAGGCTTCCTCGTTGGCATAGGTGCGTTTGCTTCCACTACCTGTGTGATTGTTACATTGAGGTAGAGTGCATGATTAATATGTCTGTGTAGGAGGTGGCTTAGTATATATTCCGGCGATTTCCATTGTTAGTCTTGGCTTCCCGACCAAGTCAGCCTTAGCTCTGGGGATCGCAGCGACTGGCTCTGCAATCGGCGGAATTATCTGGCCCATTGTATTTCAAAGGTTATTACCGGAGATCGGTTTCGCATGGACTAATCGTGTGTTTGCTTTGATGGTACTGATTCTGGCTATCGCATCTTATTTCACTTTAACCGTCAGCCACCCTCTCAATCTAAAACTTCTCTTCCACCAGACGAAGGATGAGAATGAATACGGAAGCGAGAGCGATACGCCTGTACCCAAAAATAAGAAGCGTACCGTATTTTTAGCCTCTCTGAAAGGCCGTGCCTACCAGTTTCTCTCTCTTGGCATATTTTTTGTACTCCTCGGATATTGGGTCCCGATTTTCTATCTCGCCCCGTTTGCCTCGCGTTCGCTGAACACATCCTCAGCCCGTGCTGCAGATCTACTCTCAATCTTGAATGCAGCGAGCTTGTTCGGCCGGGTCCTTCCTGCAGCGCTAGGCCACAAAATCGGTGCAGCCAACATTCTCTTAGCGGGAGCGACGATTCTGGGGGTTTTGATCCTGTCTTGGATCAGCATTCAAAATGTCGTGGGAATAACTGTTTGGGTTATTTTCCTGGGGTATGTAGTACCTCCGCTTCACAATATCGTCATTCAGTCTAGCTGATAAATCCGCACTTATAGGTTCACTGCGGGAAGCGTTATCACAATCCCTAACGCTGTTGGTTCACTACTCTCGAACCCTTCAGAAACAGGGCTACGACTAGGCGTTATGTGGGCAGTTGGCGCATTTGCAGAACTCATTGGCCCGCCAATAGCGGGTGCACTACTTACACAGCATGATGGCAAAGTAAGTTATCTGGGTTGTCAAATATTTGGTGGGCTCAGTATATTAGTTGGCGCAGGCTTCCTTGTGGTTCCGGCATGGTCTATCATGAGAAGGGATCAAGCAAAGAAAGGGGAAAGAGCTACAGGAAGTTTAACTTGAACATAGAAGCTATGTATAATGTTATATCATATTACTCGGACTAGTAGCTGCGACGGCGGCTTACGGGGGCCTAGAAAAGCCCAATCTTTGTATTGTACGAGTGTGTGTGTGTGCCTACAAACGTCTAGGGGGCTCTTTTTACACGTGATCCACTCCTCCGTGATAATAGCTATATAAGCCATATAAGCCATACCGGAGCTAGCATTATTACATAGGTAAAAATTGTGCCGTAGCTAGATAATGTCGCGATTTTTGTCCTTTACAGATACAAAGATCTTTCTTAGGGTCCCATCTGTATATTGGTCGTAGAATAATAAACAGGTCATCATGCTGCGTTAGAGGTGGTGCGTGGATCTGCGGGTAGGAGCGTTACACGGTGAGCGGCTTCCATTCAGGGATGTTACTAACCATGTTAAAGCAAGTATTCACGTGATACTATAGATGTATAATCATTCAATCAATGCAGTCGTTTCGAATAATGGGCAACGCTTCTGTTTTGAATAGTATAAATGCAATATCCTCGCTACTCCCTGCCTGTCCAGCAGACCGCCTAATACATCGCTACACAATCTGTGCTATGTGGAAAAAAGTTACTCTCTCTAACTAGCCCGTCGTCCATACTAGACAAATATAGATATGAAATCGACGACGATTGACTTTGTAACCAAGTTCCATCGTTACCAAGTTTTTATGGCCCATTTAACCACCTGCTTACTGAAAATCCCCAAATGTACGACGCAATCCATTTCTCCCGTAACGGCAGAAACATGGTCTCCGTTTGTATATTTCTGCAACTCTTCGAGTTAGCTATTATCATCTAGAACGTAATTTCCAAGGGTTTCAGTCACTCCAAGATACTGTCTCGTCTCACGAATCAAGTATTATGCTCCGAAAGTCGCCAGTTAAGAAGTGAATGGTTCGAGAATTACGCACCTGAATGGCATCGCTAAGAAGGTCAGCCATGTCGCCTTGGGCGATGGAGGCTGGGATTTTTGTAGCGTTAATCACGCTGACGCCAAAGACGCAAGTGCCTTCATATGCAAGAGGCAAGAAAGTATCTTCATCGTCTCCAGGCTGCCATCCGTAAAGTAGGTATCCAAAAAACTTTTGCTTCTGCATCCTCTCTTTCAGCTTGTTGCAGTCTGATACGAGAGGTGCTCCGTTGGAGTTGGGATTCCATGATGTCTCGCCACAAAGACTGTTTGAATAGAAGACATCAGGACTAAAGTAGTGCGGGTTGTCAGGAGTGGGAATACTGTAGATGCCGAGCACCAAAGTAGCAATGGATATCAAGGATGTGAAGTGCATATTGCATATGTTGTGAAGCAGGTTGAGATTGATGTGATGTGTGTAAGTTTCGTTTTACTGGGGTAGTGGAATCTGTAGTTGTGCGTATGTGTAGTTCTTTACTCTCGTCGCAACTCGAAAGGAATTTTTGGAAGGCTGCATACTTATATAGAGCTTGGGTTTCGAGGGATAAAGACATCTTGCCTCACACATGACCTCAAAGTTTCGCGATAGAGTCGTGGTAAGCAAACTATTCGTCCACGTGGTTTTTAGTAGTTGTAGTGCAGCATGGTGTAACTGAAATAAGGGAGAGTAGGGAGGATTCGGAAAATTGGCCAAGACATTACTGGCGGCTATTGTGTCAGTGCTCGAGGGTCATGATAAGGACAAGGGAGGAAATTTAGGTCAGTAGTCAGAACGAAAAGCAATTCACTTCATAATTTTGATTGATCAGATGAGTAATGTGTAGAATTCTATCTCCAAATTGAGCATGAACCAAGGGCGACTGTCCAACCTGATCTAGGTTCGAGCTGAAGTAAAAAAACCCCGGCCGTTTATATTTCCGGCAATAAAGTGAATATTTTAAACGAGTTATCAAATAATGGTATTTTGCGTTGCATCGACAGCTAAATTGCATCTGTACTATTCCAACTTGTGGCAGGCTTAAATGGCCAACTACGAAACTCCTGACAAGCTACCTGTTAAACTCTTGCAAAGCCCCGAGATATCTACAGCTGCATATCGCTTCCCTAGATTAATAGAAAAAGGAGGGTAATTTGTATATAAATCTCTAGCCTGTAGATGTAGTAGTTGGAGCTCATCGTGCGACAACAAGTATTCAAGACTTACCCCTACGTTGCTACCAGTATTCAGAGGTCGTGACAATACCCAAACGACCGGGTCAAACTGAAATACTACCCTTACATCACGTAGGCTGCTCGCATGTTGCAAAACTCGACCATAAAGCGGGATTCTTGGTGAGTTGTGCATGGCAGTTTGCCGGCCACTTTGCACGCAGTCTAATTTACGTTTGAAATAGAGTCTTGTTATCCACATCCAATGCTCTTCATTATTTCCTCACTATGATTAATAAATTATCAATCACTACGCAAGCAAAATAGACCCGTAGTAAGACTATTGAAATCTCCATTTGTCGATTTTAAACTCCTAACATAATTGTCAGGTGCATCTTTGTCCGGGATCTTTACTCTGGATTTAAGCCCAGCCTAACGATCGCTGCAAGTTAAACAGGGTGTGTGGAGTTGACAAGATAATAAGTTGGTAAATTTTATATTTACTCCCTTATTTTGTGTTTCAGTAAGTGTTACAATAAAACCCAACGTTTCACCTTGAGGTGCACGTGCTAATTCAGTACCTCCTGTTTCAGCCTAAACTTTGATCGAGATATCCAAATAATTAGTGAACCATCATTTCGGTATCGCTGCATGTATATGCTGTTTCAAACTTTATCCTGGGTCATTTTTGGCCGATTTTCTACCATCGCGTGTGTGACGGGGTGATATCATATCAGATGATCCCTCATAGTGCATTGCCCAACAATCATCCTCGGAGAAACCAAAAGTCACAAAAGTAACCCATGCGCTACCCTTCAAACATTACTTCCTGTATTCAACGTCTTTTGGAATCTTCAACTAGTTGGAGATCCCGGTATTACATGAGGCGAGTGTGTCTTCTTTAAGAGCTGGTCTGTCTGCTTTTCCGGCAGTAGTCTGTAGGTACATTAGTGATCTTCATCTACTTCGCGTGTAATTTTCATTGTGTTATGAACTTACACCCCCATCCACAGGCATAATGAGACCGGTAATCCAACCGGCAGCTACTTTATCGCTGAGAAAAAGAATAGCTATAGTCATGTTAGACACTCTCCAAGACACCATCGTGACAAAAACGCACCATACCCAACATCCCACCCAGTACCTTCCTTTTTCATGATATTCTGGTTTATTCTAGCTTGCCTGATCTCATCTGTCATTCCTCTTTCTCGCGTCATAGGAGTGTATACCATGCCGGGCGCTACACAATTGACGCGGATATTCTCTTGACCATGTTGTGATGCCATAGCTCGCGTCATTTGAATGATGGCGCCCTTGGTTGTAGGGTATAGCAAGCTAGGGTTGCCACCAAGTACTGAAATGATTTAGTTATATCTTAAAAGGGGCCGCGACTGAGTTCACTTACGACCACTAACTGAAGACATATTCACAATCGAACCGCGACCTTGTTTCCTCATCTCCGGGATCACGTAGCGTGACATCAATACCATGCTTGTTACGTTAATGCGGAAGTCTCTTTCCCAGGCTTCTAAGTTGAGGCTAGTAGCGTCTCCCATGGCACCTCCTACACCAACTAATTCAAAATATCAGCTAGATCGACGATATAAATAGAGCGAAGGGATAGCATGTGTTGCTCACCATTGTTAACCAGAATGTGAACCGCTCCCCAAAGCTCTACTGTTTTGACTACCGCATTTTGACACGATTCTTCATTCGTAACGTCGGCCTGGATGACTTCTGAAGTACCTCCTTCCTCATCAATCATGCGCTTCGTCTCCTTTGCCCAATCAATATTGAGATCTATTAGAGCGACCTTCGCTCCATGACGGGCAAGAAGGATAGCTGCGGCACGACCATTGCCAATTTCATATATTGCTCTTGTGTTAGTATAGTAATGAATCATATGCTTGTATTCGCGCTAGCGGTGGACCTACTGTTCATGCGGGAACCTGCCCCAGTCACGATGGCCACATCGTCCGTGAAATCCAAGGCTCGCTTAGGAGCCATTGGTAAGTGCAGTAGATAACGCAATGCTAAGAAAATGATATAGGTTTACGAGTAGGCTTCATAGAATAAGTACAGCTTTGACTTTGAGAGGGTAGGTGTAGAAAAGGTATAACAAGAGGAAATGCGATTCATTGACATTATCTATAGAGAGATTTGCCAATCTCTGCTAAGTGGCGAGTTCAATTCGCTGTTTCATTATACCGAGTCCCGACACGCATGGTTGCTCAATGCGGAGAACGATGACTATTTCTTGATCCGAGCTAGAGTAGACAGCCTACTCCTCCCACCGTCCTAGTACTACCTTTCCATTCACACATACCATATAGGTTATACGAATCGTTATAAAGCTAGTTATTGCTTATCTATTTGAACTATGTGATACATAAAGATCGTAGTAACCGAATTATAACAGAAAATGCTGTTGATTTATTAGTCTTATCAGAGTTTGAGCCACTTTATAACGTTGGAATGGACTTCCGAACTTCTGAGGTCAGACAGAGATATGTAGCAATTATACAGCCTTACTATAGTTTTTACCATATATAGAACGAGATTTATGTAAGTGGAGTGAAACGATACCTTGAGCTATGATGATACCTAATGATATGACAAATTACTTGCATACATGTATTATACGTTTGAGATCATGGCGAACCAACACCCTAGAACTAACAAATGTGGCTATTACGGCCGAGAGAGCCAATAGTCAAACCAACTCACTATTCCTGCCAAACTCTGCTCTTTGACCCAGCCTGTATCGAATTAGCGTCATGGCTACATTTCGACTACAATGTTGTCAGGGGTATACTTGCGTTGGTAAGGGTCGTCGGGATTTCCACGCAAAGCAAATCCGTGTTCCACCCCAGAAAATAGCTGAACATGATACACTTTCTTTTCCTCTTGCAATATATCTATAGCGTGCCTCCTTGAAGAGGTGTCGAATGTGTGGTCAATTTCCGAGCAGGAAAGGAAGAGCGGCCCTAGGGAGCAAAACGTTGATCAATAAATGAGGCTATTCAAGATTGACCCAGCTGAGACTGACTTTTGGTGTTTCGAAAGTGATGCTCTTTTAGAAAAGCTGGATGAGCAATCGCACCGGCAGATACCGATTCTCTTGCTAGTTCATTACAAACATACGGTGCTCCGAAGCAATAGCCAACGCAAGCAAACTTAGTGTTTGGCATTCTGTACTTTGCTGATACGGCGTCTACCCATTTCGGCACTGTATTATCTGCAAACGCTATATGTTTTCTTTTCCATGCTTCGTAGTCAAAGCTTGGGTCCGAGTTGTCATGTCGATTCTTTCGATGCTTCCAGACTGGATCCTAGAGCCCTGAATTAATAGACGATTCGATAATAAGCTATTTAAAACATCTATCTTGGGAGCATACTGACCCCACGAAAATAATCGAGTCCAAGGGTGAGATAGCCGGCCTCAGCGAATGAGTCCATGACAAGCAGGCTGTTCAAGAACATACCCCAGACATCAGGAAAATATAACAAAATATGTCCATTCCCCTCTCCTGGTGGAGTGGAGATGTATGTTTCAACACCTTCAATCGTCTCCCATCGTCCTCGTGCTTGACCATTGTGAAGTGTCCCCTTTAAGCAGCATGTTCCGCTTGGCTTTGCTAGATACGTGCTGTCTGGTTCGGCCATAGCGCTGAACTATCGCTGGGACTGGCTTTGGAAGGTTTGCGCTGCAAATTCGCAAGTCAGAATAACAGTTATCTCGTCGATATCCATTTCCGTACCAGCCGCTTCAAACCAAGGTAGTGGGTAAGGTAAATTGCCCCGGAATTCCAACTCCGCTCAACCCCTCTCGAGATCATCAAAGCCCCCCTGTAAGACAAACTGAACCAGGATCAAAGCAACCCCAAATTCCCCAGTTTTGGAGTATAGCTCGGTAATTAATCACGCTTCTCCCTTAGATCCGTCCTGGTTCATTTTGTTTGAGTTTATCACACCTGTCTCTGAAAGGGTTGTGATATCACCAAGCCATGATGGCTGATATTGAACGAGACGGAAAACCCACAGTCGAATCGGTCGACAATGTAGAACACAAGAAGCTTTCAGAGTATGGCCACAGTGTGGGGTATGAACAATATAGGGAGGCTCTTGACCTTGAAATCTCTGATAAGGAGGTGAGATTCTTAGCCTCGAACACGAGCATCGATAGTCTGAGGGTTGCTAACGGCCCCTTTATATATAGATGAGAAGAGTTCGAATGAAAATCGATTTGATTATAGTTCCAATCTTTTTGATCACGCAAGGCTTGCAGTTTCTGGACAAGACGGCGCTTAACTATGCGAATTTATTTAATTATCAAGATGCCTTGAACCTTAAAGGCCAAGAATTCAACTATCTCTCCGCAAGTAAGTATTTCTAGTAAATTTGAAGAAAGTCTGCCAAGGTGTGTTCTAATACATTGCAGTCGTATATGCAGGCTACTTCTTTGGTCAGTATCCGTGCGGCTTTTTTATTGGGCGCTATCCGGCACAGAAAGTACTGGCAACTTGCATCCTAGTATGGGGAGTTCTTGTCGTCTTATTGACACAGGCGCGCTCCTTTTCGAGTGCTTGTGAGTCTCGTAAAAGTTCTTTCTAGTAATGATTATTTACCAGGCTCTAATTTGGATAGTGGCTATTCGCTGTTAGTTGAATCCGAGGAGCATTCGATCACAGGATAACTCACAATGAGATAGTTCTCATGGGGCTTTTTGAAGCCTCAGTTACACCGTGAGTTTTTCATTTCCAACGTATGCTGCCCCTATTTCTTGAATGCCGGGCAGCTTTTAAATGTTAGTGAGCTAATGTATATAGGGGCTTGACACTGATGACCGGTTTTTGGTTTACACGGAAAGAAATTCCTCTACGCCAGTGTATCTGGTAGTAAGTGATACTTTATCTCTATATGATTTCCAAATGCTGATGATGTTAGCTCGTCACTAGGTTGGGCTGGTATTGTACGAAAGATTATTTCCGCGCTGTATACGGCTCGCTAAAGCTGCTACAGATCGGATCCTATGTTTCTACAGGTATCGCCAAACTCCCCGAGGATACAACTCCTGAACGATGGGAAATCATTTTTTATATCGTATGTATGAATGAGAGTTTCAGTAGACTTATACTGATTTGCTTTCAGTTGGGTGGCGTTACGATACTATGGTCCGCTATAGTCTGGTTTGTTCTGGCAGACTCCCCACCCAATGCGAGTTTTCTCAACCATCGCGAAAAACTCATTGCTGTAAAACGTGTCGCGGGAAATGAGACCGGAATCAAGAACAAGAAATTTGATATGAAGCAAGTTTGGCTTGGGTTTACAGACATCAAAGCTATTCTTCTCTTCATCAGTGTCTTTGCTGCGTATGCACCCCTGAGCCTTTGATTTCCATCACTTGATACCGAAAGCTAATGAACGATAGTGCAATTCCAAACGGCGTGGTCAACTCTTTCTCGACGATTATCATCAAGGATCTCGGATTTTCTACAGAAAGAACTACCGAACTCAAGTCCGTCGGAGATGCTGTAAATGTTGTGGCATTGATAATAGGCGGGATAATTATCCTTAATGTCCCAAATTGTAGGTGTTTGCGGATTCTGTTTAAGATTATAGAGTTAAGGTAACCTCATATTCGAATAGCACGGTTGCTTACGGCTACTGTCGCAAATCTCTTATGCACAATTTCTGCCGCGACTTTGGGATTTTTGCCTCGCTCAAATACCTGGGGTAGACTTGTCTCTTTCTGGCTTGTTAATTCCCAGTCCGTCGGTTTCACCGTTTCTCTCACAACTATTTCTTCAAATATGGCTGGCTATACACATCGTTCCCTCGCAAGCGCCTTGGTATTGTAAGTATTTCGACCCCCGTAGTACCACCTCTCCCAGTAGCTGACTGGATCTGGGTAGTACGGCCTACTGTTGGGGCAATTTCGCTGGCCCTTTCGTCGTTAAAAAATCCGAGGCACCAGAGTATACAGGAGCAACAATTGGCCTGCTAGTTGGATACGCAATCAAAACCGTGTGCCATCTCATCCTTTTAGGCAAGTTTACGTTTATTCTGCGGTATTTAGCTCTATTCTTCGATGTTTCGAAATCATCTAGGATATTTGTCACTGGCTAACCCCCTTCCTTAGTTTATATGTTCTCTGTGAACCGCTACCGAGATATGACCGGGCCCCAGAATAAGGCAGCTAGTGACGAGGCTGGTATGAATGACTTGACCGAATTCCAAAACAAGGATTTCCGTTACGTACTATAGGGATGAGAACCACCCACGCCTGTTGTTAATTTGAGATTTTAGAGTCACACGAGTTTGAAGTCTCGGATTTTAATTCTCGAAGCCCATCGTTATGATATTCGAATAGCTATATGAGGCCTAGCATAGTGCCAAAACCCGTCGTAGCTGGTCATATGCGGTGTTCCACCTCTCTAGCTCAAATTCGCCGTAAATTCCAACTAACCGACAGCTTATACTTGTGCTCAAGACATTTTCATCGACACCCGTGCCCATATGACTGGCGCATACAGACAAGGCCGAACTTTATCATTCGTGAATCATATCATGCTGACGCGGCTTCAACCCTCTTCTTCGCAAGACCACCAAGTTTCTCGGCTGCGGCACTTAGACTCCTCGGATCCGCTCCTTGTATCATCTTCTGGCCATTCACAGCCACCTGGCGGCCTTCCTTGAAGAATAGGAAGGTTGGCATGGCGGTTACGCCATATTGACGCGCCGGCTCTTGTACATTGTCGACATCGACCTTGGCGAAGGCGAGTACCCCTGGAATCGCGTGTTGACTAGCCAGCTTTTCGTAAATGGGAGCAATTTGTTTGCAAGGGCCACACCAATCGGCGAAGAAGTCAACTGCCACGTATGTTGTTGATGAGAAGAGCGCAGCGAGCTCGGCGCTAGATTTAATGTATTGGATTTTGTCGCTCATTTTTGCTCTTTTGTTAGGCTTTGATGACGCGAATGATTAGCTAGAATGAAAGCGAAGTCGACGAATGCGCGCTTTCTGGCGATTGCGAGATTCTCACGAAGTTTGTGAGAAAGTTTCAGCTGACTAAACAAGTGACAGCACCTGCCAGTAACAGGTCCTGGTAACAAGCACATGCCCCACCGTGATATGTTAACATTGAACCAACAGCTCCCGGTGGGCCATGCGCATTTTCCGGTTAAATGAATATTGATGCTGTTGCCTAAAAAACAACTTAGACATGCTTTCTCGCCATCAATCAGTAGAGAAACATATCGGTGCGGTTTTAGGTAGTTTACCTGAATTAACCGGACCACCCTCACGAGCTAAATCCAACAATGGGTAGAGAAGGCACCTTTCTAGGGATTCCTCGAGAAATTCGTCAGTACAGTAAGTTCATCTCGTCTTACATTCTCTCAACATATCACTGACTCCTGGTGTTAGTATATCACTATGTGATCCGCTCTGATCTTGACTACGAAGTCGTTAAACTCTACAAGGATGGGCGGAATAACCATGGCTCTACCACGGTCATGTACAAACATCCGGTTGAAACCCTGACCGTTCCTTGGGTTAACCTCCTTCACACTTGCAAATATATCAATACCGAGCTGGGCGCTTACATGAGTTCACCTCTGATCCTGGGCGATGAAGTTAATCGTACCTACACTATGGATATATATGGAACTGCTGGTAAAGCTCTTAGATCGACCACGTGGAAAAATATTCCTTGCTCCCCTTCTAATGTCAACACCATCTTGGTTAATATCCATATCGATCGTAGGTCGCAGCGTCGTCCTATCCATGTCAGGGGCGATGGCGGCCCCAGGCCAGTTGTCAGACAGCTCTACCAGACACTGAACCTCTTGCTCCATAATGGACCGATCCTCAGCCGGGCTTCTCCGCTGCAGCAGCCTTTGAAGTTGAAGAATCTTGATGTTCACCTTATAGTCACTTCTGATGGTGTCCCTGATGCTCCAATTCCAGCCGACACTGGTCTTAAGTGGTGCCTCGTGACTTTGAAGAATGTTGGCCTCCTAAAAGGTTACATCGACCATGTCAATATCGATAATGAAGACGGCCATACAGAACTTGCCATAGAGGCTGTCGATAACGCTGGAGTCCCTAATTCGTGGGATCGTTATGGATTTGAATGGGGCCAGAATCATGGCAATTCTGTGGAATGGAAAGTTTTTGATGAGAACAGTCCGGCGAACCCCAAGCGAAGGATCGGATTGGACTAATTAGAGACTTTGTAGTGGTGTAAATTTGGATTTATCTATCGCACCAACACACCTTCTTATCATGTGAATTAATTTAGCTACTTTACATACATACTGCCATTGATGAAGGAAATCTAGTGACCGAATCGTTTTTCTTTAATAACATGAAACCCCTAGTGTCACAAGGCATAGGCATAGAACAAAGAGATTGCTATATATATAGCTAGGTAGCGTCTACGAAGGTGTTTAGAGTCCTTCGCGCAACAATGAATGTCTATTGCCTACCCTAAGTACGGAGACCCTGACACCTAGAAGATGGGGACGATATTGACTTGTCCCGTCGCATTTATAAATTACTTATTGTTTGACGGGAACTTGATAGACGCCTAGTTTCATAAATCATCCTTACTTGAACATTCACCCCATGTATTGCCGCCGACGTCTAGGCAAAAATAGGCCACCAAAGATACGAACAGCAGCTGTTCATAATCAAGATGTCAAAACTATTGTGCGCTTCTCTCCCAGGTAATGTAGGCGCTCGGGATGCTATTACTCGGGACTTTGATGCACTTATAGGTGTGATGTGGTTTCGTAAGGGTTTCCCTTTTTGAGAAATTGGGGATCTGATCCTAGAAATCGCCCAAGAAACGCAGAAGGGCTATAAGGGTATTTGAATACAGGCTCAGCGAGCCTCAGTAGGAAGCGTGTCGAAAAAAACAATGTTATTGTATACTCTGATCTAAGGATATCTGAGATTCGTCTAGAACCATGTCAAGCGCACCGATTATATCTATGAACAGCTCGTATACTTCCTGCCTTCTAGTTCGCAAACAGTTTATTGCCTAACTATTGCGTTCACTCACTTGGCAGAACTCGTTATTGGTGATCAGTGACTGGTTAGGAAGGTATGTCTTGTCGGCCGACGGTGACCTCACCAACGGACAGCCGCTCGCAGAAGAGCCTCAGACATAAGCGGCCTTATTCGAGAACCTGAAAATAATTACTAATGACAATGCAAGTTTTCGCCTACTTATCACGTCTGTTCGCCATCTCCTTCCTTTTTTGCCGCGGCAGGCTCCCGTCCCATAGACATGAGAAATAAGAGAGCCTCAACCCTTCTCGAGTAGGTATAATACTTCATGCGGGGCGCTTGCCACCGCAGCGAATAGAAACCGGGCAGTTTCAACGATTGGTTGCGTCAGAAGCGATGTCTGCATTTAATTCGCCAGCTTCGAGACAGCCTGCTTCTAGATGTGCAGGGGGGAGCAGAGCTGAAACAAAGTATTGCAGGAGTACCGATACCTACTTCTTGTATCGACCGATGTGAGCCTGGACGAGCGCCTCAAGCGGGGGTTCGCAGGTCGCTGGCGAATGGTATGCCTGGTCAAGTGTCACATCGTGCTAAATAATTTGGGGGCGAGAATGATCCCATGTACCTGCAGGGACTAGGTATATGGCTAGGCAAGAAGCGAGCTTTTGAGTGTGCTGGCAGCCGAAGCGCAAAACATTTGGCCGGTGCTACAATTCGTGCTCTCCTGGGCTGATGTTTGGGGTTATAATAGATACTAATATAGCGCTAACAATCCTTCAGCATTTGGTATCTCCTGTTGTGATGTTGCTCTATATAGTAGCGATTGTTTGGCATTGGTACCTGGTGTTCTTGTTACATAGAAGCATATTTTTTATTATTACGCCAATCTACCCATCCAACATGCCCGCACCCGTGAAAATACCCTCTTCTGATAGATCGGCCGTAACCTACAGCCGTGGCACAATCGAGTACAAGCTTTTGAACAAGAAGCTAGAAGAACCAGCCCTCAGGGCCCGAAGGGCTAATGCTCATCGGCCGTCGCCAGGGGAATTGCTCCGTATCGCGGCGGGTAGAAGTTTGTCCGCCCAGCTCGAGAGAGAAAATGAGCAACAGTTTCAGTACTCTAAGCTAGGCGAGGGCGAAATCCGTATTCTTCGGCTGTACCAAAGCAAGCATCCAGACGAACCTCTGAGGGCAGACTTATTCAAGCGCAAGCTTGAAGATGTTGAAGGCGGCTATGAAGCTCTATCATATTGCTGGGGAACTCAGAAAGCGACTTATAATATTCATATTCGAGATCTCAATGCTATGACCCCCGACGGGAAATCGACAGCCCCGCCAACCACATTAGTAGACATATGGAAGACGGCGGTGAATGCCATCTCTCATATAGACTTTAAAATACGAAGAAACCTTTACGACGCTCTCCTTCGACTACGCAGCAAACACAGGGACGTCTACCTTTGGGTGGACGCAATTTGCATTGACCAAAGTGAAAGGGGGAAAGTCGAAAAAGCAAAGCAGCTCGCTATGATGTCCAGGATCTACAACTCTGCCTCAAATGTCTGCGTCTGGCTGGGCGAGGGATACGATGGAGCTGAGACTGCTTTTAGCCTTATCCGAGACATTATGAATTACCGCAACTTTGACGAGATGATCCTGGACTCCAGTGCAAAAGAGGGCTGGAGGAATCTCATCTCCATCATGAAGGCCCCCTGGTTCAGCCGCCGATGGGTGATCCAGGAGATTGCGTTGTCCCGAGATGCCAGCGTCCACTGCGGAGATCGGAGTCTTCATTGGGACGACTTTGCAGATGCGATTTCTCTCTTAATGGAGAAGATTGAACTCATCCGAGAAACGTTCAAGGACGATGTTTTCGATGACGTTGAAACAACCAGCGCCTGCATCCTCGTCCAAACTCTTTGCAACGTCTGCCGAAAAGCGGACCAAGGGAAAGACATGGGGAGACTTGTCAGTGGTTTGCTGGATGTAGAAACCCTTGTTTCAACTTTATTGGGCTTTCAGGCCACCTTTCCGCGAGACACTATATATTCAATACTTGCCTTGGCAAAAGACTTCCCGGCTTCAAAAGAAGAATGGCAGACAGTTCACATGGAGCAGCTCGAGGTAGTCAAGACAAAAAAGATCTCATCCATCGACATTGAGCTGCAGGCAATGAGGAAGAAAAAAGAGAGCTTGGATGAAGTTCGAGAAACGCAAAAGCCTCTGGAGGAAGTGGTACGAGAGAAATTGAAACTAATTGAAAAGAAAAGTAAAGAAAAGCAAGAGGCAAGGGTTTCCGGGACGCGAGACGTAGAGAGGCGCATCGACGGGGAGTTGAGGCAGATGCAAGTCCAGGAGGTGGAACATGCCCGTGATGCTCTGCAGAATCTCGACGACGGGATTCACCAGATCAACTTCAAAATAAAACAATTGGAGACTCTGCGTGATCGTACAGACAGGGAAGTGGAGACACAGCCTATCGGGCTCTTACCCAATTACAAGTTTAGCCCAAGAGATTTATTTATTGCTTTCGTCACTCGATCGATTTATGAATCGAAATCCCTCGACATTATCTGTCGACACTGGGCGCCCAAGCTGAACGACGATGAAGGTGGAGATATACTCCCATCTTGGATCTCCAGCTTGTCGATGTCAGCGTTTGGAGTTCCCGGGACGGCCCAAGGCAGACAAAACGGAGAAAACTTTGTGGCATATCTACCCCATGATGGACGAAGGCGATATTTAGCATCTGGGGCATCCCAAGCAAACATAACGATGGCCATAGACCCTACGCTCGATTTCCAAGACCCCCGGGACCTTCTTGAAATCAACATGCCGGAAATCCTTGTTCCAGAAACCAAGCTGGCAACAGCAAGTTACCAGCTAGGTTTGTCGAAGGCAGGTCCCGAGTCAAGGCTATCGGCTCAACCTGTTTCCGATACTGAGAAGCCGACAAGCATGAGAGAGGGAGAAAATGGCGCGACTAATCCCGAGGCTAATTCATTCGCACCTTTAGATGATACGCCAACTCGTTCACGTCCTGCGAGGAGCCAGTCTCCGAACACGGAAAGCATTGCTCGGGGCCGAGCTCTCAGAGGGGGGTCGAGAAGGCTGAGTGTAGCCCGAACAGTTTCGGAGACCAGACAAGTGAAAGCAAGGGCTTTGAAAGATAGTGGCACAAACAATGGACAAGAAAAACAATCAGCCCGAAAGCATCAGAAAATGTTAAATTCTTCAGAAGCAAGACAGCAACACCGCTTAAGTGGCATCCTCTGCGTTGAAGGATTTGTTCTGGGAGAAATCAAGGATCAGTCAGAGGTCATGAGGGGCGGTGTTGTTCCTGGAGAGTGGGTGGCCAAGTTAGGTTGGGCGAAAGACGTCCAAAGCGAGAATAGGGTACCAGATACACTTTGGAGACTCTTAGTTGCCGACCGCATGGAAAAGGGAGGGAAGCCGCCTCAATGGTACAAAAGAGCATGCTTGCACGGACTTGTGGACGACAAGGTTTCAGACAACCAAGGAAATATACACCCAGTCACATACTCAAACAGAAGAATCTCAGAACTCACATCTAGGTATTTCAAAAGGGTTGAGGCTGTTGTGTGGAACCGAAGGGTGTTTGAGCTGAAGCTGGATAAGAACTTGCATGGCGATCTAGCTCCTGAAAGCAGCCATGACAAAAGAGAACAAAATGGGATCGAACAGGGAAACCTACGTAGTCCCTCGGGTAAAGAAGCGAGCAAGGCTAGCATACAAGGAGAAGCGCTACTAGAAGCGGTCCAAGATGACGAAATCTCCGAGGACGTGCAAAGAAAACAGGACCCGATATATGGGCTCGCTCCCCAAGGATCAAAGGTGTCAGATATTGTCTGCATCTTACTCGGCTGTTCTGTTCCGGTGGTATTATCGAAGGATCGTGGGCAATTGTACAAGGTTGTTGGTGAGGCATACGTGCATGGAATGATGGACGGAGAGGCCATGGATATCGTGCCTCTGAAAGACGTGGATGGAAACTGGGAGTATGATTTAAGGATCTTTGAGCTAACCTAAAGGGATTTGCTGCAGTTTGCTAGATTCAAAGCTCGATCTACCCGTAGTGTCTCGAAGTAATAACATTTAAAACTAAATCAATCTGACTTGCTGAAGGACGATTGCTCAGATCCATCCGCATCCGCCTCATCCATAAATTGCCCCTCATCGGAAAGGCCGAAGTCGAGGCCGGTTGCATCATAATCATCAACACCATCGGTATCAATCTCGATGGTTACTTTAGCATCAGAACCTTCCTGGCCGAGCAGTGCCTTCCTGTTGTGGTCCGACTGCTTCACATCGCCGTTTGCCTTGATCCTCAGCCGCCGAAGGCGGAAAGCGAAGACCACAGGTTCTACTGGGGAAGAGGTTGTGGTCAGAGACAGACCGTCCCAAAGGCCAACCGTTGGGCCAACCGTAATGGGGACTCCTAGAGCCGACGCGTCAAGGGCAATGGTACCGTCGAATCCATAAGATGTAGCAAATTCGGATAGCGCTGACGCACCGAATGCGATCTTAACACCGGTAACCATATAGAGATTAGTATGGCCCAGCCACGTCTGGTTGGCCTGGATGTGAAGCTGAACTTCTGTGTCGTTCAAACTTTGCCGCACATAGTCGATCGATGGCATGAACCAGATAGTTCTCAGGTTGTCGAACGACCAGCGTTCTTTCGCATCGGCCGCATAATCGCCACCGATATTGGCGTTCACGATAGCCGAAAGCTCTCCGTATAGCCCGATGCCCTTCTTGCTTGATTTACCAAGGATGGTGCTGGAGGGTCCAGAGTTGGAGACATAGACTTTCTCAAGATAGGAAATCGGGTTTATAGGGTAACTATTGAGAGGCTCAAAGATCCGTTTTGGGTCATCCACAATACTGCCTAGCCGAATTGGCCCTTCAACAGGTACTTCGGGAACCGGGGGAAGAAAATAATGTTTCTTTCGACCAAAGGGCATGATTACGATAATTAGTGTATCAATTTATGTCTAGAATAACAATAGAGTATGAAGTACCTTGCGGACAGAACAGACGAAGCCTGCTTTTAAGGCAACCAAGGCAGCCGGCTCTGTTATTTTAGCGAACCGGCGAGACCAGTGAGGGTCGCATCCAATGCTACCGAGAAAATAGTCTAGAAAAGGCCGGTTTAGGCAGTAGAATATGCTCTTCGAGCTGAGTGCCCTCTGACGAAGCGCATCTGGTGGGCAAAGTACCAAGTACCTTCGAGTACTTCTACAACTGCCGACTACGCTGCGCAGAAGAACTGAGATTGCATGGCGACTCAAATCCGCACCAAACCCGGGCATTCTATCTTGGCATCTTTTCCATTTTATTATCGCCTTTAGATTGAATCAAATCAAAACGGAAACGTGATCCAAAGCTTCTGTCTCAATAATAAACGACCGAACTTTCTGCCAAATCTTTCCATGCCAATCATTTTCCTACGACGGAATAGACTACAATAATGCCCGGAGCTGAAGATGAGGCATCCGCCTTAGATGCTTATCACTTGGAGACAAACGATGCTAAACAGTTGATCGAACAAAATCTTGTAGACAAGGGTATGGATAAATGGGATAGTGCTCTTCGAGCTGTAGAGCCGTATATATCCTCCGAGCGATTGAATGTGTTCAAACATGAATTAGACAACTTTCAAAAGAGAAGATATGAAACTTCACGCTGCCATGATACAGACTCGGATGGCAGCGAAGGAATGGAAGGCACTGAGGATAGTAGTAACGAAGGTAGCGATGACATCCAAGATGACGATGCTTTCGCGACTGGGGGGGATTATGAGGCAGAGCATAGGAAACTAGTGAAAAGACATACTATGAGGCCTCATATGAATACCCGTATGACGCTCAACCGATCATCAACTGTGTCGGCCCTTGACCGAAGAGCGACTTTGCAGAACTCAAGCGCAAGTCCAAAAAACGATACTCATCAATATCGGACGTTTCGAGGCGACAGAGAAAGTACTATGGCGCCGTCGAGCGACGAACGAATGCCAATTTATGAATCAACCACAGGTACGGCAGTCGATATATCGAACTCTAGTACACAACCCAAGAATGAAGACCAGGGAACGCCGAGAAGTGCACCATTACGCTCTCCTTCTTTGTCAACCGGAGCCTTGAGTAGTAAAGAGTGAGTATTGCTCCACCTCTCAGTCATGACTGATGAAACCTAACCACTATCATAGGAACAATAGTTGGTTCAGTAGTCTCCAGTCGATAGCCCATAACTTCGTATACGGCAAGAAAAGAGAGTTTTGGCCAAGCCGGCCGGTTAAGGTTGCTATCCTTGATAGCGGATTTGCCCTCAGCGGCACGGCGCGCCAAGCTATGAAGCCCTACTTAAGCCGAATAAAAAGCTACAAAACTTTCACGAACGAGATCCCCAATCCCAATAATCCCCAGGAAAGACTAGCGGCGCTTGACGACCTTGTTGGACACGGCACCACGGTGGCCTACCAGCTTACGAAAACCTGCCCCTCCGCGGACATTTACATCGCCAAGGTTACCATCGCCGAGTCCGCCGACAAAAAGGCTACCCTTGACAAAGGTGCGGTAGCTCGCGCTATCCGACACGCCGCTACTCCCGTAACCGATGGAGGATGGGGTGTCGACGTTATTAACATGTCATTTGGTTGGGACGAGTCGGAGCTGCCCTGGACCGTGGCAGCTGTCAACGGGGTCTCGGGAGCCATTGAGTTCGCCGACAAAAAGGGGGTTCTCCTTTTCGCCGCCGCGTCCAACTACGGCCTCACTGAGCTCAACGACGTCTTCTACCCGGCGCGAGACCCTCGGGTCATCTCGGTTGACGCCGAGGACGGCCTCGGTAATCCTGCGAGCTTTGCGCTGCGCTCGGTGACCGGGCGGGGAGATTTCAGGTACTGCGCGCCGGGTCTCTCGGTCGAGAGTCCGGTATCCGCGGTACCAATGTGCGGAAGCTCTTTTGCGTGTCCGGTAGCGGCAGGTGTAGCGGCACTAGTGCTGGAGTTTGTACGGCACGAGAACTTATCCCTCAGCAAAAGCGATAGCGTGAAAAGTGCTCTGGGGAGCTCCAGGGGAATGTTGAAGGTTTTCGGACTTATGTCGCAGCAGGCAGCTAGCCATCCGGGCTTCGGCATGCTCTATCCATGGCATTTCTTGAAACCTGGTCAGAGGGAGAAGGTCGCACTCGACATTATTGGCCAGTTGGAGATTGAATTCGGAAAGGGGAAGGTGGGACATGAGATTAAACACAGCATGGAATGGCAGTCTGTCCTAGACAATGCTTAAATATAGTGTACATCTACTAACGGACATAGTTTATTAGTGGTTTCAAGAATTTGATTAATCGTTTAGCAATCTTTAAGCTTCTTAAAAAAAAAAGCTCGTTTATCTCTTGATTTTCTATGTAATCTACCCAGTTTCTAGCTTGTTCTTAATAATCCAGCCAATTCAGACGGGTTCTGGTGCCATCCTATACAGAGCCCAATCAATGCAGAAAAACGCTGAGCCCCCTATCGAGCCCCTGAAAGGCTTTAACAGAACACAATAGCAGGCCAGAAAAGATGCCAAGCTTAATCATCCTGATCGCTACGGATCTGTTCGGTGAAGCTGGGCGCCGGCCGGCCAATCCTAGCGTAACTTATATGTATAAATTTTTATTTTGTTTAATACTTAACTACAAATGGTTAGAGAGTGGCATACAAGTTGTTGGTCTATGACTGGTGTTAATTGGTATAATCTTTGCTCTGATGAAGCACATGTAAGCTACACCCTTCCGACACACCCAGTCCCGTATTTAGGATATCGTGATGTCAGTTACTGCTTTTCTCGATAGCCAAGTCCTGTACTGTATTGGGTATTTCATTATGCTAACAGACATCTTGCCAACGAGCAAAGGTCCCGTTTGCCCAGTTCCCGTCGATTGACCAGTCCCATACCCTCAACACTATATAATAGAGTCTTTTATAGTTGAACATACTGCATTATGTCCAATAATGCCAAGCAAACGAAAAGGTGTTGTCCTTTCATGGGGGAGATCGCCATTGTTCTCGATCTGGGTAACGATGGCAAATGTGTACTCGACTTCACCGATATTGAATACGAGGATGTAATCAATGCGACCGTGCTAATCGCAGTGATATTGGATGAATTCGCCTCGGCAAAAGATTAAACGGTCCTTATCCTCGCTATAGATCTGCGAGTGTCACAGTTAGTCTCTATTACCACCAAAAATAGGCTGTAAGTCACTATCACAGTCAGAATGAAAAGCATCATCTGTAGGATGGACAGGGATCTAGAGAGTGGGAGATACACACCTACCCGCTACATAGTAGTGTTAAAGACAGGGTACGTAAACCAATCGCAGCAGTTGAGTGAGCCAGAAGAGGCAAAGATCTGTCCACCCTAGTACCCTGGCAAGCCTGGGCCATGTGTGAAAGGCGAGCCGCAGAGAGCGCGCTATCGCCTCGACGGGGTCCCGACCTCGCAAATCGGAATCTTGTTAATGACGGAGGGTTTAAATGCGTGTATCATTGGCTGAGGGAGGGACATCAAGGGCATTGAGGCTGCTCACGTTGTTGTTTTAACGTGCGTAGAGTATATTGACATGGAAGATTTCACATCCGAGTACCTTGCCTGTTTAGACTTTCATGAACTAGGAAAGTCATTCAATCGAAGTTACTCCTCAGGCTCATTCTTACCGACTGGACTGCTTAAGGCTTATCGCGGGTTCGGACCCTTTGGTTCTGTACTTGCATAGGGGCAGTAGCTGTTCAAAGGTATGAGTTGCGAGTATCTAGCCAACAGGAACCGAGATTAGAACGGCACCGATCAAACTCCATGAGTGTCAACAGTATGTTTGCATGACATCTTATTAATATCCAGCACAGTTGTTGAGACAGAATACTGATGCAGAAGGATGCCAACTAGATATTATTTCAAAACGGCAAGGCTTTTCAATATCATGTAGAGTTGGTCCGAATAAAGAGTTGAAGGTACAATCACCACAAGGAGCGCATGGGGGGCTCGCAAGGATCAGCAAACGTTTCAGCGCGAACATGAATGGCGCGTCAGTTAGTTATCTGGTTGTTAAGTCATGGCTCTCGATTAACGTTCGCAAGCATCACATCAGGGAAGCCGGATATCGGTCCTATCCTACTGCAGAAATCTGACAGTCTTGTAAAAGCTGGGATCCAGACTCAGAGACAACGGCTTAAAAAAGGACTCAAAGATCAAGTTGGAAAGCGAATGTCATCTATCTGAGGTAGTATTCAACCTTTGGAGAAGTTGATATCTCTCATATTTAATCAAGGCTACTCTTGGCCGCCACAAGCCAGTTCCTTTATACCCATGAATAGCTATAAGAGAAGTGCATCGTATCACGGCACCATGAGGACTGGGATCTATATCATGTATCATTGAGCTCAGCCAGGACATTTTCTGAAACAATTTACGTGATACCTGGTCATTGCAACTATGTTGTAATGCTTACACTTCACAACTCCTGTCGAGATGTATTCGTAACAGCAATCTGTATACAACACCTGCACGAACGGGTAGTGTTATGTGTTCTGTACGGGTCCCAGTGGAACGGAAAGGTCATGGCTACTCAACAGAATTGTGATTGACCTTCGCGATGTAGAGCTTAGCGGACGATTTGCTGTCGCGGTTACATCGTTAATTGGAATATCAGCGCTCTTTATTAGAGGGATGACTATACATAGGTTTGCGGGAACGCAAATAACAGAGGATCGGCTACCGTTGATGAAGGATAGAGCGTCCCGCGGTGTGTCAAGTGCGAGCTGAATGAGAACAGACATTCTAGTAATATATAAGGTCTATCGATATCAAGGTGCTTTGTATAATTTTGCACTGTGCTCTCGCGTTGGATTGGATCCATTTCAAGATCGAGATACCTTGATATGGGGAGCTAGTAAGCTGGAACTCTATAAATCAAAGAAAAAAAACCACCGGTCAAAGTTCCTATTCCGCAACTCACGTTATCATAGTCTTTTGCATCGTTATCCAACATAAAATTTGTCAATAGGAGTAGAAACACATACAAGTGTGTGGGTAAGCAGTATTGTATTCAGGATCATTCAAAGAAGAAGAAGAAGAGCCTGTAAGGCTCCGGGGTGTGGTAGCACTTATATACATCAGATACAGGGGAGTGGAGTGTTCCAGCCTCCCTTATTTCAACAGAATTTATAGCCACTGTTTGTTTCCAAGATGAGAGACGAAATGACCCGCGTCTCCCTTCTGGATGCTAGCACGCTCCCACACTGAGATAACGTCTCTGACTGACTCTTCTGGAGTAACTGGGCCTTTGAAATGAGGCGCATACTGTAATAATTAGAGTTAGCTCTCGCTATTATGAGCGTTATTTGTGTTCGAGAAACTTAGTCTCGAGAGAAAGCTGCTGTCGAAGCAAAAATAGAATACTCCCGAGATGAGATTTACGTACCGTCTGAAACTTTGCCATCATTGTCATCAACGAAGCCATCTGAGCCGGTGTCGCTATAAAACATTAATGGATATCCTTATCGGATTGTGGATTGCTGGGTTTCCTACTGTTCCTGCCATGGCCTACTTCCACGACGCCCGGACACACGTTCATGAACAATATACCTTCCTTCTTGTATTGCGCAGAGAATTTGGCCGTCATCATGTTTAGTCCGGCTTTGGCTATAGCATAGAGAGGAGCGAGCTCTAATTCAAGCTGGTTCGTCATGTCTAAGTCAGAGAGACCTGTGGAGATAGCAACGACCTTCTTCACGTGCCCTTTCAAGATAAGAGGCATGAATAAGCCATAGAGATTGATGTTGCCAATAACGGTTGCTCGGTAATGCTCGGTCAATTCTTTGTCGAGCCTCTTAGGGTCCTGTACCCTATAATATAAGTCAGATATTAGCATCCTCCTTTCTAGGGTTATTCATATTAGATGGAGGCCTTACAAAGTCCCAATTGGATCGTAGGAGTCCCAGTAAGAAATGTGACTTGCATTGGCAATCAGATAATCGAGACCTCCTCCCGTGATACTAGCAGTCTCTGCAGCAGCTTTCTAGAGAGCAGTGTCAATATAAGTCAGTGACCAATGCCTAAACTGATCATTCTTCTTACCTGTAAACTCTCATAGTCGTTTAGATCGCCATGCAGAATATGGATATTGGTCCTTCCGCTGAGTTCTTCTTTCACTCGTTTCTCAGTCGCGGATTTATCTCGAGCAAGCCCAACGACAATGTTGCTCTTCTCGTTGGAGATTTGGCGAAGGAACTCGAACTAGTTATATCAAGTTCAGTATTTCACATAGCACCGGAAATTATAAGTTATTATACTCACTCCCAGCCCTTTCGAAACTCCGGTGATTACGTAGGAAGGCATTTTCAATGGCTCTGCAGACTGATGCTTTTAGGTCGAATAACATCTCAGTTGGATGATTGTCCTCTATTTATACTAATCTTTAGACAAGTGTCTATCTTGTAATATGCTCTGATTCTGTTCACGAGTGCATGCCACATATCTCATTTCCAAGTTACCCAGTTGGATATACGCGGTCTTTGACGGAGTTAGGATTATTGGTAGCCCGCCCTACTTCTTTAGGAAAATGGTCAAAATGCCAAGACCGCATCGCGCTATGGACTTCCCTTGGCGATCCAACCCGCAGGAGCTGTCGGATGAATTATTAGGAACAGCAAAGCCTCAGATTATCAATCAATACGTAAAAAGGGCTTATATACAGGGGCTCGGGATAATAAACTCAGTTTAGCTATCAATTCTCTTAGGTCTAAAACCTTAGCTTCCTCTAAGATACGGCCCTTTTGCCCTCCGTAGATCTTGATCTTTTCCCTCTCCCGCTCCAATCTAGCTCTCCCATACAACTCAGCTATGTCCCCGTGATGTCGCCTGTCAATAGCCGATGTACCCTATATCTATCTATCTGTAGGTCTTGGCGGGCCCCGACAGACCTTAAGCTCTCAAGCATCTAATTTGCATTATGATCCCTACAGGAATTCTCTTCAAGAGATCTAGGGTAAACCCAGGTCTAAAACCCAATCTCGAAATCATGGGGGAATGTCGGTATGCTAAGACGAATTCTTTTCCAGGTAGTAGAATGTTGATCTGGGTCCTGTGGTAGATGAAGGCCGATGGAGGTGAACCGTGTCAAGTTCATAGCGTACGTGAACCTTGAGTATGAACAGACTCATTCGAAGACGATTTTGAATCGTTTGAGTCGACGATATCTTCAGAATATTTGACTGTCTTGGGAGCCTGTTTCTCATCTGTTTGGGAAGACTGGCTCCCATCGGTATGTTGGCTCGAATCTTCATCGGTTTGATATTGGCTCGAATCTTCGTCGGTTTGATATTGGCTCGAATCTTCATCCGTTTGGGTCTCGTGCGAGGACTGTTTTGTATCGTCCGAGTCGGAGATATCTTCAGAACATGCGACTATCTGAGACTCCATCGGCCCAGAACGGCAATCTATCAGAGATCTCCATTGAGGAACCGTTTCTATATTATTCACCAGGGTCTGGACTGCTTCATCGACGGTCATCGCATAGTCGTTTGTCGTTTCTATCACGACTCCCTTATTTCCAAGGAAATCAAGAAATATAGGTTCCCACTTGTGATACGATTTCAGTCTCGATCCAAAGGATTTAATGTCTGAGTTGCCCGATCGATTGCGCCGTATATATCGTTTTAGTGCGACGCTTTCAAAACAGCGAATTTTTATCGTCAAGCCAGAGAACAAAGGCGCAATGTCCTGCAGCACTTGACCAAAGTCCGTGTCGGATTGAAACGCCATTTGTAAACCATCAATTACGATAGCTCGTGGTACAACACTACGTGACATCAACTCAGCGGTTATTTCTCGCACCATTTCGCCGCACAGATGAGCTTCGTCAGAAGATGTCGTACGACAATTGTGAAGTTGTAGGACCGCTGGGATAGGGCCGGGCTTGAATTGAGCTAGAACGCTCTCAGGGATCACATCTTGATTCTCCAGATATTTGTTGATCTCCTCAGACATGCCTGGTATTGGATTGTGCCTCATTCTGCTCAAGCGGCGAAACGTCGCACCGAGAGATATGTGATGTAGGTTGAACCGTGATGCAAGCCCAGGGCCTAAAGTCCCTTTGCCGCTCCCAGCGAGACCAATTAGAAAGATGACTGGGATCATCGTGAATAAAGACTGCAGTATGAGAAAAGAAGGCTATAGTGTTAGTAGAGTATCTACATTAAGTGGTGAAACAGCGTGTATATTGAGGATAATTAATAGAAGAAGGATTCAATGCTCCGGAGATACGGCGCTGTTATTACATACATGAAGACAGAAAGTGGAGTACCATCCCTTTGTCTAACATTAAATTAATGTTTGTAAACATTCACTATAATTACATGTTTGCTCAATTTAACGCCCCTTTTGGTTCGTTGCCATATGATACCTAAATCCTGGAAAGATGAATAGTTCACGCTAATATGTTATTCTCAAATGCTAGCGCAAACAAGTGAGAATTAAGGCAACGCAAAGCAAATATCATAGATGACGTGTCATATTTCCCACTCTTGCTAATAATGCCTTGTTGTTATTGCACAATATATACAATACCCGACACCCCGGGTTTCCGAGACTTGTTCCTTAGCTGACATGAGCGAAATAATAACGATATTTTGTTGCCACCCGCTAGATAATATAGTTATACTGTTGTATAAGTTGAGGAGTAGTTAAACAATGGTTAGTAACGTGTCTCTACTTTATCAAACGAAGCGGACAAGGATGTATTAAACCAATAACGCACATCAGTTATATGTTATTCTCGTAAGTGTTGTATTGTGGATTGGAATCATATTGTTGGATGGATGGAGATGTCTACATGGCAATGCCCGTGCGGGGTCCTTATAAGCACTGTTCCTTCGTACCTTTCCAACAACTCGACCGCGCTCTTGTGGTGTCATGTGACTACGTGCACAGGTGGGGTCATAACCCCGCGTGTTCTGCTGAAGAACATAGACTCTCTCTACTCTTTAGCTTCCTACACAATCCCAGCAGGTCTCTGATTATATCATCCGTTTCTCGGTCCATTACCGCAGATTTCTTTGTTGTGTGTGTATAGAGTTTTGTACCAGGACTACGTCCTGAGCCTGAAGATCACTTCGCAAATCGAACTCCCTATCCTCCTCCGGGATCTTACTATATGAAACGGTTCATCCCTACCCCCCCTGAGAAATCAAAACTCACGGGTCAACCGCGCTTCCCCGAAGAAACTCGTGCAGCACGTCGCCGTCTAAACCAAGATCGTAGAACCGAAGCTGCCCTGGGTAGAGCCACAGAATCTTCGGATGGTGATGATGACGATATTCCTAGGCGGCGACTGTCTCCTCATAAGCTGAGAAAATACATAAACTAAGCAGTTTACCCCACCATAGATCCATTCGCAATTATCTAGGTAGTCTATAGCGTCGACTACCTTGACAGAGCACGAGTCCCGGTTTTATTCCCAACCTTTAACTGTATTCTCATTCCCTGTATTATATTCCACCATAGCGTGCAGCCCTCGGGGCAATTCAAAATGCGCCTCATAAATACTCATACATTTGATCTTGAGGAGTTCTACGGAACCGAGATACCAAAGTACGCTATTCTCAGTCACACTTGGCTACGACGTGGGGAGGTCACTTTTCAAGAGTGGCTAAGAAGGGATGCAGACACTTCCGTTCAGGCGAAGTCAGGCTACGTGAAAATCTTAGCCGCTTGCCGAATAGCCAGAGACAGTTCGCTCGAATGGCTCTGGGTCGATACCAATTGCATTGACAAGACAAGCTCGGCCGAGCTCGCCGAAGCTATCAACTCGATGTATGAGTGGTACAGAGGGTCTGAAATCTGTTTCGCGTATTTATCGGATGTTTCAACACGGACGGGAGCCGGAGATGACCCAGAGTTCAAGAAGGAGTTCTCCAGAAGTCGGTGGTGGACGCGGGGTTGGACGTTGCAGGAATTACTTGCGCCGAATAGAGTCCTTTTTTTCACCCGAGAATGGAAGTCGATCGACAGCCGTACATCGCTCGCGTCGGAGATCGGACTAATAACCGGCATTTCAAAAGAATTTCTATTACCCGGGGGCGCCCTCCCTCAAAGGGCCTATGCCTCCGAGAAGATGTCATGGCTCTCTAAGCGAGAGACAACGCGGATTGAGGACATGGCTTACTGTATGTTGGGTTTATTCGATATCAACATGCCACTATTGTACGGCGAGGGACGCAAGGCGTTTTGGAGGTTACAGGAAGAAATTATCAGAGTTTCCAACGATCATACCATTTTCTGCTGGACGTGGACCAACACAGTCCCAGAAACTTGGGTAAGTATGCTGGCGCCTTGGCCAGACACATTTGTCAACTCCTCGGGATTTGTGGCGGTGTCAACTGGTGATGGCTATGAATCAGTGCCGACCCCTTATTCAATCACGAATGTAGGGCTTTCCATTAAACTTCCCGCTATCTGCACGATATCGTCCTGGTTTGTTTTTCTAGAATGTCGTCACAAGGACTATCCTCAAAACACTTCTTCATGCATTCACATTTCTAGACTTGGAGGGGAAAGTGGACCACTTCGTCGATGCCAGTTTCCCCGAAGCCCAATTGCGTTACGGAGACGTGCTGCTGAAAAAAAGGACGGATCTATAGAAGTTCTTTTGCATGATTGGATTATTGCATCGAGATTGCCCTCACACTCCTCTGTTCTCCGCCCAGACATCGTCCCACAGAACTACAATATCTTACTTTTCATCGATACAGCGATAATAAACTTACGGACAGATCCCATCGCACTTTATCAACACCAGACAGCCAGGGCAGACACAAGTCGGGCCAAATTCGATCCCACGACAAAAATGTATAGCCTGGCTCCAGTTGGGCCTAATGCATATGCTGGACTTTGGTATCTCCAGTTACGTGGTAACCGTGTACTTTCGACGTATCTGTTTTTCGCGGTCGTGGATGCTACTACCACAAACATCAGTTGGCATTGCGACATTGCGTTGTACGAAGATATCGAAAGCCTGTATGTCCCACCTCTAGGACCTGGAAGAAGCCAGGAGCCAAGAATGAAAGCTTGCAGAGAAGCTTGGTTTCAAAAGGCTTTAAATAGAGCCCTTCAGCGACCAGATAATGGAGGTATGGTTAGCGAGACCAAAGATGGTTCCTTAAGGCTAGGGATTGGAGGGCCAGTGAGTGGTGAACATGGGCTGGACTTGAGATCAGCTTATTTGTCCAGCCCCAGAAGATTTAGACTTCCAATTCCTGTTGAAGGTTATGCTAGTGATGCAGTTTCTACGACTGCAGATAGTTAATCACGGTATACCAACAACCACCAAGGCTACCAAGAATTCATTTTGGGGTGGAATATTCACGTAATCAGTTTATCGTGTCGAGGCGAGTATTTCACCCCTACTAGAAGAATATGTTGCTACCCTATCTTATATCCACATTAGTGTTCTCCGGCGTGTTTGTTATAACGATCAATCCTTTAGCAATATAAATTTCAGCGTCGTAAACGGGTTGATACCGACAGACTCTCCAGTTAACAATATCCTAAGGAATTAGAGTTTGAAGAGAGCGCAAAGACTAAATTGAAACTTGACAATTATAGTTTCACTCTCGTTTAACAGGAAAACCGATTGTGGCGTGGTGTTTGACATCACTACGTGTCGTGATGCAATGTGATCAGAGAAAAATAACGACATTGGCTCCTTGGCAAAGCATTTATGTTCCGCTGACATGGTGTACCTAGGGTAGGCAATAGACCCTTGTTGTTGTGCGAAGGACACTAAACACCTTCGTAAGCGTTATCTAGCTATATACAAGAGTTTTCTTTGCTCCGCACCTGCGAGCCTGTGTCTCATGACACGCGAATCGATCATCTCACTATGAAAATCGAACACGCACTCATATGCGCGTCAGAATGTGAAGTATTGGAATATGTATAGACTCTTGTTCATACGCAAAGGTATGGACATTTCGTAGGCTAGTCCTTGGCTAGGCATACGTATTTTCTTTTTCTTAAAGGAGGTGTCATAAAGAGGCGTGACTGGCAACGCTGATAGGTCATGGTGGCATTGCGCAAGCAGCATTCAGCCACTAGCAGCAATGACATCAGATGAGAGAAGTTGGCCGCCGAGACCAGAACCATTCCCAGAATCACCGTTATCCTCGTCCCACTTGCGAAGGCGAGGGTCGATTAAATCGAGGTATTCGTCGTTATCATCGCTCTCATCCTCAGATTCTTGTTCGCTTTTCTCATTACAATTCTTCTTGACTTCTTCGCGAGTATCCTCGCAGGTAGCTTTGCGGATGTCCTCGCGGTCGTCCTCCTTGATTGACGGGATATTTGTCTGACGAGGTTTCTTGCGTCTGGTTCTAACCGGGACTATAAAACCTGATATTAGTTCTCACTATTCTTAGTCTGATTCAGAACACTTCTGTAAGAAGACAAAAATCTCTGCCGCATCATTATAGTCTAGGAGTTTGGAATGGAACCTCGATGAAACTGATAGAACCGATAAGAGAACTACTTACTACCATAAAGAAGCTTAAGAGGATCAGAAGAGCCCTTGAACTTATGCGAGCTGCGATAATGGGCTAAAATCGCCTGAAAGTTATCGCTCTGATGGTTGCAATCACCATTGACGCATTTGTAGTCGCCTCTGGCCATCAGCTCTTGGTATCGACCTGGGGTATGGAAGTCGGAGTTATGCGAGCTGATACTGTGGCTGTTTGCCGCAAACTCACGATTGCATCGAACGCCGTTCTCGATTCTTTGGCATAGGTATCTTCCGTTGGCATCTTGGAGATAAATAGATTAGCGTCGTCCAAGAGAACAAAGCTTTTAGGCAGAGAGGAGACGTAGGAGTCGGACTGCACGTACAGAATATGCCATCGTTGGTCTGGCGAGAAACGCCACTCGTATTCCGGTAACCCTTCCTGGTTGGTGGCATGACTGCAACTTGCTTGTGTAGGTGAAGCAGAGATGAGAATAGCTCGCTGCAGCAAGATGTCGCATGCCTTGCAAGTTACTAAGTACCAACTGCGTTCTGACCGAATCTTGGGTGAAAAGTTAAGCAGCAACGCCCTCAGGAAGCACCTATAAGCGGGACCTCGCCTAACACCCCACACTGCACTTCCTCACTCAGGTAACCAGTATAACCTTACCAGGTTCATACAGTTGAGTTATCCATTAGGATACAATACCCAATTTCTCAAAGTCGACCTCGAATCAAGTAGTGCCATTCGCAGAGCTACCAGCCCTCCGTAGAATCAACATTCTCTGCTGACTCCTAGATAGGGGACCCGTCTTCACGTGCACTCAAGCAGACCCAATGGAAACTAACAGAGTCCCCGTACCTTTATACTGTAAATAATTCGTCAGGTTTCTGATACTGTACCCTGGCAGTATGTTTGTTGTGATCTGGTAGAGGGCATTGCTATTGCCATAATCTTCCCGAATGATCCAACAACAACACTTGACAATCCCGCTAGGATTGCAGGAACCCAACTCTTGGAATTGAAAAAGACATCTTGATATCCTTCGAAATGATAGTAAACGTGTGGGGGTGGCAAAACATGCTATTCCCCCGCGGGTTCTTTGAACGAGTTAGCATCTGGCACTATCATCGAGAGAGTGGTTCAACAAGACTTTACCAAATGAGGAGGAACAAGGATCTTTGTCCATTCATGGTCCTTTTTGACAATTCGACATATTGAAAATCACACAGACGATGCCGCTTTTATGTGCACTGCCTGGGCCGTTTGGACAGCCTTTTCTTGTCACGACGCGAGATCACAAATATGTGATCCATGTTTTGGTTGAGAGAAGGGTCGAGAACAAAGGTTGGAGTTAAAGTTAAGACTAGAATTGAATCTGGGGAAGAAGCGCTTTACCAAGAACATACTAGCGTTTGACGGATAAATCTCGGAGATACACAGGAGTTTGACGCTATTCACATTTGAGATGGGCTGGCCGCGATCTGAGTCTATTCATTCTCCTTCATGCTTAGTAAATAAAAAGGAAAATACATGCCAGATGAGCTTCAATATGACAATCGAGTTATATTTCTTGGAACCTTCGAAGTTTGAGCCCAATTGTATAGCGTCATCTAGCTTAGGACTTGACAAAATTAGGACAGACAAGCGACAAAAGTTTTGGGACACTTGGTGACTTTGCTATTGATCGCAAAGTATATTGAACAATGATTGACTTTTGTCATATTATTACAACTGAAGCTCTAATTTCCTCTACAAAATAGACGGTTATGAAGGATATTTGGAAGATTATACTGTATATACTCGAATTCTTGTATCTTAATCCACCACGAGAGGTAAATTACACGAAACAGAAGATGTAGCTCGGTCCGGGGTACCTGTACTCCATACCGTGCAAATGATGGGCACACGGAGCGACATAGCAATCCGATAAGCCCCTCCAACGATCTTCAGACTACCCCTCCAAAGCCGATAAGGAAAAAAGTCGCGACAAGACTGAATACCTACATCATTTCCATCCTCGATCACGATAAAGACAAAACGAGAATGGTGCACTACGATAGCGACTCATCAGCAGGCGAAGAGGAGGATTTCACTGAAACTAACGTACTCCTAGGGTATGCGTCAAAAGACCCTGGAGATGATTCTATAAGTCGCCTTGGAGGACGACCTGTAAGTCTTGTCCCAACGGGTATTAAGTGAAATGTCCTGGAGATGGACTTACGTAGGGTTTTGATAGGAATGGTTCGATCCGGACACCCCGCCTTCGGCAACCCTAGCAAGATGCAATATCTGCAAGGATTTGATGGTCCTTCTCCTCCAACTCAATGCCGAACTACCGGATCGATTCCCCGGCCATGAGCGGCGCCTCTATGTCTTTGCGTGCCAGAAGAAGGGTTGTCGGCGCAGGGGCGGCAGTATACGCGCGCTGCGGAGTTTACGAGTCGCGCCGGGAAGCAAGGTGGCAGTTTTAAATGGCGACAAGAAAAAGAAAGAAGAGAAGCCTCAGCCCAAGGAGGAACCTAAACCCCCCAGTAATCTAGGCGAGACACTTTTCGGTGCAAAGACTCTAGGAGGCGCATCGGGAGCGAACCCATTTGCAACATCTAGCCTCGGTGGCGCATCAGCGTCAAGCAACCCCTTCTCGAGCGGAAGCAATCCTTTTAGTGCGCCTGCGCCCGCCGCGAAATCTACCAGTAATAATACCCAATCAGAGAGTGAGACAAAAACGAGCGAAGATGTGAAAGCTTTACCCAAAACATTCGCCGAAACCTTATCGCTCAATAACACACCGCCTGGCATCTCACAAACGCCACCCGAACCCTGGCCTCCGGAAGCTTCTCAGCCAAAACCATACCCGATCTCCTACCTGTCCGAAGCCGAATACGAGACCCTGGACCCCACACCACCACCGGTACCCCAAGCTACAGCCAAGATGGACATAGACGACAACTCTGGCTCGGGAGGTGGTAAAGAAGACAAGGAAGTATTCGAGTCGGTCATGGATGCTGCGTTCCAGCGTTTCGCAGACAGGCTAGCACAGAACCCCGAACAATCCATCCGTTACGAGTTCGGAGGTACGCCTTTGCTGTATTCAAAGACAGATGCCGTAGGCAAGGCGCTCGCCTCTTCACAACCCGAAGGGGTAGGGGTCACAGTCACTTCGGGCGGTGGGTCAAAGGGCATGCCTCGTTGTCCGAACTGTGGAGGACCCCGTACGTTTGAGGTTCAGCTCTGTCCGCATGCCATCACGGAACTCGAGGCCGAGGAGTTGTCCCTCGAAGGTATGGATTGGGGGACTATCATCGTAGGTGTATGCGAAAGGGATTGCCAGGCAAGAGGTGTTGAGGAGGGACAGATTGGGTACTTAGAGGAGTGGGCGGGTGCTCAATGGGAAGAGATGGGCTCGGCTGCTCCGGCCGGCGGAAGGCAGTGACGAGAGGTATAGGAAACGGGGCAGAATTACTTTATCATCAGCTCACGTAGAGTTTATAATTTATAACGCAATGATCATGATGATGGATATAGTTTTTCTTGGTAATTAATGTGAAAATAAAAAGCGACTAAGTATTTCATACCCCTTCTCGTCTAGTTTAAAGGCTAAAAATATTGTGACGGAGGCTACAAGGGCGAATGGTTCAGGCACCAATATACCTTTATTGCTGAGAAAATAATCTACTTAAGGAAGAAAGAAAATAAAAGTTAAGGGTACCTGCGAGTGCAGGCAGATATATACAGAATTTGTGGGCTGCCAGGTACCCCTTACGGCCGAAGCAGTGAATGCGAATACCATTCACTGCCTTCACACACAATACAGCAATTGCTCAATTCAGCCGCAGGCACCAGCCTCACGCACTAGCCACTCACAGACCCTCAGGGCTGTGACACGTGGATTAAAAAACGTTGTTGTTATATAAACAAATAAGTGCAGGTTCGGTACCAAAAAAAGAAGTTATTTCTGGCGTTTTGGCTGTTGCGGACTTAGTACAATTAATAGGAGGGAAAAAAAGGTGTTAAAGGCGTTGTTAGTAATTGCGGCTTAATGGGGAGCCTAGCAGGTCGGTTAGTTAGTTATCCGATTATATTACTAGATTATATAAGATATAAATCACCAGGTGACTATAAATAAGCCGAAGCTTATTACAGGTTATTTTATTTACTTACTTTTTATATAAATATCCCACTTTTCCATGAGATTAATTAAACGCGCCCCATATATAGAAAAGGGTAAGTTAAGACGTTGGTTTGGATGTTCGTTAGAATTCGTCTCTTTGCTTAAACACACATATAGGCTGGGGCTCTTGTCGTGCGTGGTGGACGAGAACTCCTTGATATTTGACATGTAGAACATGTCCCCTCGCGAGTTGTGCCACTCTCTATAGACCGTTATTCTCGAATTCAGGCCTGTAGGGTGATTCGACTCCACATCGTCTCCTGTGAGAACCGGTGACAGATAGCACTCAAGAGTGGCTTTTCGGAGAATTTGGATATGATTTCTTTCGGCATTCAATTTTTCGATCCATCGAGGCCGGAAGCAAAGGATGAGCATTAGCGCTTTATCATCACCTGCTGGCGTCCGCTGAGAAGGTTCTGTTATACGTAGGCAGGCCCGGACGATATCTCGGTTAATCGTGCTGCGTCCTATCTCTATATGCAGTAACCTCCAGACGAGCAACCAGATTCCAGGATTGAAGGTCCAAAGAAATAAAGAGTATTCAATAATACCTGAGAAGATCACGATATTCACTGGAGCGCCACCAACAACAAGCACTGCACCTAGTAAACCGGTAAGTGCGATACCAGCAAGCACTGTTATCGAAAGACGCATAAGCAGAGGTATGGGGTATGTGTTGTCAGCACCATTCGAGTAGACAATCCGGATGGAGTTTTGTCTTAGTTTATGCTTATCTGGTCGGACTTCAAAATCAAAATTGGGACTGATATAAGACGTTTCAAGGCCAAAGCCGCTGGGAAGATCGACAAGAATGACTCCCGCGTCCTGATTGTGTCGTTCGATACTGCGGACCGTATTACTATGCATGGCACTCTTTGCGAGTTTAATTGTATGACCTCTCCGCAACCTTGTGAAGATACCAAACTTAGTGGTCAGAATTCTCCCCGCTCTCACGTATTGAGGGAGAATGGCTGAGGCTCTTTGCGTTCCGTGCTCCATTAGTGGACCTTTTCTTGCCATGATGCAAAGGCAGCAATCTGGAACTCGCCAAGAAAAACAAGATAATTCGCACAGGTGAAGTCCATTAGGCCTAGATATAGATATGTTCACGCCGAGTTGAATTCCTGCGGTCGTAACCTGAAAATCCAAGTTATCGTTGTATCGCAGGAACTCTGACGCTCTTTCGAAGTCCCAGCAGTCCTTGAAATCGACTGGGGATGCTGCAAGAGCTCCAACTTCCTTCAAGTATTCAGAGTCATCCCTATCAGCGAAAGGGTTTTCATGTTTGCTAAGCAACTCCCCCCACGCCAAGATAGAATGATCGTGGGTCTGATTGATGATTTCTTCCTGGAGGCGAATGAAGGCCCGGTTACCCTCGCCGTATAGTAGCGCCATACTAACACCAAATATACCAAGCAGGGAGTACGCGATATCTTCGACGCGCGTCGTTTTTCTTCTTGATGCCCACGACATTCTCTTGGCTACACAGGCTTCATGGAGTGGTGCGCCAGTAAGAAAGGCGACAGGGATAGAAGTGATCTCACTAACTATATCGCATAGTTGCGGATCTTCCTTCATGTCTCCTATAAATTGCCATTGAGAATTGTAAAACAGGAGATGCTGCTGTGGCGCAAGTAATTCTTGGAGAGTCCATCCTCTTGTAAACCATTTGCTATCTCGGAAATGAAAACGGTCGTTGCCGGGATCCTCTGAATTGTCTGAGTTTTGTGTATCCTGTTGGATATCTTGTCGCACACCTTGCACGTCTTGCAAGAAAACAATGCAAATCGCGGCCGTTTCATACCATTTAAACATAGAGTTAATAGCTTCTGACAACTCAGTGCTGCTTTCCTTGTTGATACAGCAAGTATCAACCCAAGCCCATTCAAGGTTATGACATTGTGATGCTATGTTGCAGCAACCTTGGATCTTTTTAAATCCTTTACGGGACGAGATCGAGTCTGCTTGAGCGGTCTGTTCATGCCGCAACGCTTTATGATAGGTTTCCAGGTCTTGGTAGCTCACTTCTTCACGATCGGGAAGCCAAGTATGAGATAGTATGGTATAGGGTGGCCTGTTGTTTTCGTCCAGAAAAGTCTCGAGCTTAAGGGTTGTTACATTGAGCAGATGCATATTGGATTATTTCGTGATGTTGCCAAGATCGAAACGCTTTATGTTTTGTTACTCATTCGGCATTTTTATCGCGAAGAAAGGAAGCATGACATTGGGAGTGCATAGACAGATCCCGGGAGGTCGTGCTTGTTGAGTAATTGGTATGAGATGTAGGTCTCAATTTTAATGCCGTAAATTGGTTTTGGCTGTTTCAGCCCTGAGGCAGTTTAATTGATTAGACCTAATCCCTGGGATAGGGGAACTTGGGAAAGCTCGCGATTATAACAAAATGCAACAAGATTGATGGAAAGTACCGGCATCACAATTGAATGAAAGTAGGTAAGGAAGCAAGGAGAGTGATTGCTAGCGGCCAGGCTCTTTATACCTGCAAGTAATCGTTCTGATTAGGCCCCTCAAAGCTGCAGGTTATGGCGTACATGGTGAGGCCGCCCAAGGACAGGTGAGGTTTGATTTGGGTGGGTAGCAAGCGGCAAATTTAAGCTACATCTAGGTGGCAGAACGGACTTCTAGTCCAGTGAATCTCATATCTTGGAACTCGCTTATTTTTCCACTTCAATATGTCTCCAACATCGGGCTTACGCATGTCGGTGGCTGATGCACTCGGTTAGGCGACCTGGATAGGCGACCTGGCTAGGCGTCCGGCCGCCTCTTGTGCCTTGCCTTTGCAGTATGCTTATGCGCCACCCTGACGTTTGATTCCTGCGACGTTGAATTGCTATCCTGTTCCTTCCGCCTCTTCTACGTTTGATAAGATTTGCATTATGGCTTATCCCGACGCTTCTTAAAAGGTCATTGAAGGAAAACGCGAGTTGTTCTTTAGCACGAGCTCTGAGTAAACCAGTCTACAAGTGCTCAATCCTATCATCGTCGGATATCATTCGCAATTCGTGCTCGCGGCGTCTAGTGATGTAACAGCACGGCATGCTGCACAACTTGGCAAAGATAAACGCCATGAATAGGTACTTGATGTCCCTGAAAATTGAGTCTATTACTATATCTGTATTAGAAATGAAACCAACCCCACCAGGCCAAGAAGTCTAGACTTTTACAGCAGCAGCTACTTTCCTGTCTGAGTCTGGTGATATCGTCGAGGAATTTGTTTGAACACTTTAGAGAAGTTAACAGTTAGTTAAGCGAGGAAGAACTCTTTTTATCATAGTAATGCTTCCTCGCTAAGAAAGAAGGCATAGAAAACTCTTTTGAGTTTATGTAATAACTTCCCTTGTTAATGTTAATTCGAACTTCTAACCGGATTCTATTCCCAATATAAGTTGGGCATATATATTAGATCGTTAACATTCTTTGCAATTATCATAAACATGGCACCAATTTGACATTCTTTTCACTTAAAATCCTTTCAAATATATACCAAATATTTTCCCTATTTCACCTAATCCTTGTCGTCCACAATATCCACGACGCCTTGAATGTCTTCGTTGAGAGGCTGATTTTGCCAAAATACTCTATAGCGTGCCACAGCCTCCTCACCATCCTCCTCTTGAATTTGCGCGAGCCACTCCTCATCTGCCCCGGGGAACTGCTGTCGGTCTGATTGTGCGCCGTTATCAATTAATATCTTGACGATGTCCCAGAAACCCCTGAAGACGGCCGCATTCAATGCGCTACCGTACTTGCCCCCGCGGGTGTTAACGTGGGCTCCCTTGTTTAGTAACAGCTTTACTGATCTGGCCTGACCAGAGTAAGCTGCTGCCTGCAAAGCTGGACCTAATAACCCCCCTGATTCGTTTATATCGATATCTGGGCAGCTATTTAGAAGGAGCTCCACCATAGGGAGCTTCACCATAGCACCATCGTAAGAGTAGTAATTCTCGTTTGCACACGCCCACTGTAGCGGGGAGCCGTACATCCCAGCCTGGATGTTAACATCAGCGCCGTACTCAAGCAGGAGGCGGAGCCTCTCAATACTCCTCTTAATATAATAATGATAATGATAGTCGAATTGAACGGCAGCGTGTAAGGCTGTATAGTGTTCTGGCCCTTGCATATCATTTATATCAACACCATTGTCCAGAAGTAGTCGTAACACGCCGTTGTCGTCTCTCCAGGGAAACGAGGCTGCAGCATGCCAGGCATTGCCAAATTTACCCCCCTGGAGATTGACATTGGCACCATGCTCAATTAGTATCCCTACGATGTCTGACCTCAATGTCTTCTTGTCAGTATTAGCCACGCATGCTGCCTGCAGCGCGGTTCCATACTCTCCACCCTCAGCATTAACTTGGGCTCCATGGTCAAGTAGCAGGCGCACCCTGAGAGCATCATCTCCTAAGCAGGCAGCCTGCAGTGCAGCGCCATAGCGTCCACCCTGCTCATTGATATTAACGCCCTTGTCTAGCAGTAGCCTTACCAATCCACATCTCTGTCCTCTTTTGCCTCTATCATAAAAGGGTGCGATTGCCGCAGCCTGCAGGGCGTTTCCAAATTTGCCGCCCAGGGCGTGAACATCAGCTCCTCTGTTAATCAGTAGCTGCGCAATATCCAAACTGCCTCGAGAGCATGCTGCCTGTAGAGCGTTGCCGTACTTGCCCCCCTGAACATTCGCGTTGGCGCCATTTTCTAGCAGCCACTCTACCAAATCTCGGTTGTTACGCCGTTTCACCAAATTCAGGATGTTATGCTGTACTCTGCAGGCTGCTTGCAGTGCTGTCCCGAATTTCCCACCTAGTGCATTGATCTCAGCTCCTCGCTCCAGCAGGAGCTCTATAATGCTGCCATTGAGTTCCTCCGAGTAATCGTGGAAATAGCATGCGGCTTGTAGCGCGTTGCCGTATTTCCCACCCTGGGCTTTAATATCAGCACCTTTGCTTAGCAGAAGCTCCACCTTGCTCTTATTTCTTGAATTTGTGCAGGCTGCTTGGAGAGGGTATCCATATTCGCCTCCTTCTGCGTTCACGTTGGCACCCATATCCAGCAGCAGACGGAACTGCTCACTGCCATAGCTACTATCTGCAGCTGCCTTATGTAATGCCGTCTCTCCAGTGTTGCTTTGACTATCAATGCCAGCACCACTTTTGAGCAGAAATTTCATGATTTCGATGGCAGAATCACGAGGCATCTCAAATGTAATTACATTCCCACCTTTATTTCGTGGTAATTCAACGTTGGCTCCACGCTCAACAAGCAACTGTACAACAGGAAAGTGATTTTCGGCTGTGGCGACCCGAAGTACCGACCCTAATTCGTCATGTTCTGTGTTGACGTCGGCGCCCTTGTTGAGTAGAAGACCTACAATGTTCGCATGGCCCATATATGCTGCCGCCATCAGTGCGTTTCCTAAATTATTACTCCCTGCGTCGCCGTAGGCACATTTCATGAGTAGAAAATTCACAATTTTTGTATCGCCCTGGAATGCCGCCGCCAGCAGTGCGCTTCCTGATTTGTCACTCTCTGTGCTGACCATGGTGCTTCTGTCTAGGAAGAACTGTACGGTTTTGAAGCTCCTTCCGTATGCTGCTTCCCGTAGGCCAGCATCAAAATCCCACCATGTCCAGTATTTGCTCAATTCGGGGCTACTGTAAAGTAACATCTCTGTTAACTTGACACAACCAAGCCGGGCAGTATATAAATGAGGCCACTGGTTCATATCTGGTCGTTTCCGTGTGAAATGCAGCAAATATGAGTCGTGGCTTATACCTATATACTGGACCAGTATACGTAGGCTTTGACTTCGGACGGCAAGAGCACGTATGGCAAGAGGAACTACCTTAGCCGGCCATTTCTCGCGCGGCACCATCTCAAGATGCAGTGGCCAATTTTCTGCTGCATAACGCTGTAGCTCGAGACCTTTAACGATCATACCGCTCCATTTACTGCGATGGAGATGGTAAGGAAGGCATAAGAGTGCGATCTCCATGTGGGCAGCAGATTCGGTAAACGAAAAGCCTGCTGCTGGGCCTTGGGTGATACGGTCCGATATCAAATACTCCTTGACGGAAAAATGTGCTAGGCGAACCAACGTGCCTCGGTGATCCGATTGGGTAGTAACCAGGCTAGATAGATATTTAAGACAGATTTCAGGCTTAAGTAGTCGTTCGGCTTCGTCGATGGGAACAGCGCAATCAACGCGGGCGATGAAAACTTCAGCAAGCTCTTTCACTGTGAGGAGCTGATTTGATACTGCAAGCCACTTTAGTGACCTTAAAATCGCAGCGTGATGACTTTGATCCAGATTCTGGAACAGCCTATCATATGTTGCGTCAAGTCCGATGGGGAGCTGTTGGAGAGCTGTACGGATACTCAACTCAGTGTCGAGATTCCGGAGAGCTTCAAACTGGCAGTCTACATATTGGAACCTAGCTCAATTAGTAAGTATTGTATGCCTCTTTTGACGTATTTCATAGTATGACATACATGCCGTCTGCTCTTTCGAGTAACCGAGCTTTTGCCTCGTCCTTAAGGCTTTTAGGCCACTCTATGAAGCTAGTAGAAGAGAACACCGAGTCAATGTGCAGACCGATATCGGAGTTGATGCTTGTCGAGTTATCGCCTAGATCAATAGCGGTTCTTAACGGCGGAGACAGGATACTGTTTATAGTCGCCCTGATATCTGGCTCGGGCCGGCTTGTACAGAAAATACGCATATTATGTGTTTGTGGCATAGCGGTGATGACGCGACTAAGGCTCTCCAAGAGCTCTCTTCGCTCACCATCCAGGTTTGGAAACTCATCTAGAGCATCGATGATGATTGATACCGATGAAAACATGTTTGAAGCATCTATCAATGCAGATTCGAAGACTCCGGTATCTGGACGCTCGCCTCTCTCCTTATATTTCCCTAAGTGTTTGATTAGTTGTTGTGTATCGGATCGACTAGCATAGAGCTGCTTGATAAGCGACGCAAGCATTACGTCTACTTTCTGTCTCTCCTGGTCGCTAAAGCTAAAGAAGAAGTACGCAAATGCAGATCTTGGATCAGCTTCGTGACGTTCCCTTTGGCGTTTTACAACGGACGAGCTAAGGATTGTCTTCCCGGAGCCAGCTATGTATTGTCAGTTAAAGAACGGACCGCACGCAATGATTACAAGGCGTACCTTTTCCATATACCCAGAGTAGAGAACTCGGTGAAGTCTCCCACGTTTTGAACTCCTTGTTGTCCCGTAGCAACCATTCGCCTGTACCAGTTTGATGCTTGCCGTGAGCAGCGTTATAGATTTCAGAGGGGTCAAAAGCACACAACCATTGAAGAAATTCGTTGCGCATTTTCCTTTCTTTGGCTTTTCGCAGCTCCGATATGTCCGCTCCGACCTTTTCCCAACGGCACATAGCCTCATGGTGGCGCTCTTTCGCTGCTGAAGACTCTTCGTCGTATGCCTCGTCTCTACAATCTTCACGCACCTTTTCAAAGATAATCTCTTTGTTTTTAACCTCTTTTAACATATCATCCCACCCATTCCACTTGATCATGTCTTGGCCTAGGCGGGTCAAAGTGTTGCTGGCATAGTAGCAGTAGCTTGTAGTCTGAAAATTCAGGATTTGCCGATAGAGATTCTCTAAGGCAATCTTGTACGCAGTACGTGATGGCAATGTTGGTCGAGGTTGAATAGTAGACTCGTAACGGCGATTGTAGAGGTCCTCCCACGCCCTACTCCGAACAATAAGAGATGAGATATACTCTAGGCCCTCTGCTAGAGAGGTAGCTTGCTCCGAAGGGTTCAAAAGAAGCTGGAGGTATTTATTAATACTTCAGCGTCCAATACGTGTACGTAAGGGCTTGACCTACCGGCAGCAGCAGACTAACACCCCCCCATGCTATTGAAGTATATGGATTCGTGTTCACAGCAGAACTTATGTAATCATCCACCAAGTTAATGGCGTCCGGGATAGACTGTATTAGGTCCCGGACTCGAACCTCGGTGGTACCGAGTTTCAACTTCCACACATCATCGTCCACCTCCTTTATTTTGTGCTGGAGGATATCTTGCATGTGATCTCGTGTAAGGACTTTAGAGCCAATAACAACAGTTATATCACCAGAAAGCTTGCTCTCGTAATTATCAACAAGTTCTCTGTTTTCCTGTCGGAGATTCTCGTATGCTTGGTTCCAGAGCTCTCGGATCGGTACATCTTTATATTCAGAAGTTGGCGGGCTCTCAGGCATGTCGATTACTCTTTCTGGTTGCTGCTCATGGGCATCGTTACAGCCACAGAGGAAGCATTTCCAACTCAGCTTTCCGAACATCATTATGGAAACGAATGCAGTAGTTCCATGCAGAGCTTAACACTTTCAAATTATGCTGGGATCGCTCAATATTGATATGGGGGAGAAATTGCAAATGCCACTATGTGTGCTGACCGATAAAATGTCTATTACTCATAGCTCAGCCACAACCAACATCAAAATAATGTCAGCTGATCTGCCCAATGACCACTCGCGTTCGGTATCTTAAAATGTAAGTTGGTTGCATTGGAGTGTCCATAGCAGGGCTTGTAAAAGTAGCGAGTGGATCTGCCACCCGTGCGGGGTTCCTTTTAACCACTGTCCTTCGTACCTTACAGGCTCGGCTATAATATTTGTGGCAGTCTACTACCTAGGTACCTACCTAGTACCTACTGACATTGCCAAGGTAACTACTTAGTAGGTACCATAAGTAAACCCAGTGTCCAAAATTGGCCCTCCATAACTACATACCTCTTAGAGGGTAGTTAAATACAGCTGATGAAATATCTCAACTCGTATCTACTTAAATACGTAACAACGAAATATATATATGCAAGTATATCATCTTGAAATCAACGCACGCTATCTAAACTATGGTTGTTGTAAGGGAACTTTATTCGCTAAGTAATATAGCTTGGTTAGGCTTGGATGCGTGATGGCTGGATCACCTCCCTCGCTAGGGCTCAAGGATATTCCAATAAAACACGTGTCATTCTTCACTTCACCGTGTCGAAGCTTTGTCGATTTCATTTATTTATTCATTTAAGCTTGCTCATGGCTCTCGAGCCGCGTCTAACCCACGTAAAATAACTCGATTGAGCTATAAAATAACATGCCCCCAACGCCATGAACCGGGATTTTTCATATCCTCAATCGTGCAAGCCCCAACCATTGATCTTTTCATCACAGGAAAACATGACGTGATCTACGCTGTTTCCTCCCAGGCCCGGCGAATTACTCTTGAGAACATGTCGACATTTACGTCTTCGCGAACCTCTGACTTCTTCGCCTCGTTCTCAGGGTTCTTAGGGATCTTGACCAGGTTGCCGTCGACGGTCCAGCCGGCAGTCTCGGTGATGAACTTCTGCGCGGCGTCGCCGTCCATGCCGAGCCACTGCTCTAGTATGGGGAGATCTATCTCACGGTAGGCGTGGCTGACCAGGGTAGCGATGCGCACACGAACCAGCTCCTCGAAACCCTCGATGTCGGTGGTGAGATCGGCATACAAGTCATCAGAGTCGAGGGTGGCCCAGAAGCGAGCATACTGGGCACCTTGTAGCTGATCGTTAAGTAGTCGCAGCTTGGAGACGGCCTCGGGAAGCTCTTCGTTCCGGGTGTTGGCGGGAGCGAGGATGGAAGGCGAGATGAGGTGGAGTGCGAGAGAGAATTGTGGTGAGGGGAAGCACGTCAGGGCCTTGACGAGGATGTTGGTTATGACCTCGTCCTTGACGCGGTCGGGGTTGAGCTGGTATCTATTCACACGCACAAAGCGATGTTAGTATAATGGTCTGGCTCCTGATAAGAAGTAAAGGTGTCCGATATGAGGATGACAGAGTCGCCAGTTGGGTCAGATAGTATTATGAAGACTTCAAGATGCTGAGTCGATGAGGCCCAGAACCAGTCAGGTAATAGGAAACGTTTACATATAATCGTCATCCCAACGATTGGCGAACATGCTTCAAGGTAATTCACATATCCATCAAGAGAAATATATGTGCGAAGGAGCGACAGAGAACAGAAAGACTCACAGCTTCAGCAGCGTTCGGTTCGCATTGGAGTCGGTATATCGGTTCTCGCACTGGTGGCGGACGTAATCCTCGAGATTGCCCACGGCCTCGGGGTTGTACCTCTCGAGGCCGTTTATGATGCTGTTTATCACATCGGGGCGCTCTTGGGGGTCTTCGGAATCCATCTTGACGTATGCGATCGCGAGGCTTGCTGGACGATGGTCAGAGGGAATCAAAATTCGCAGTGCGGCGGTGCTATGTAGGCCTGGTAGTGTGGTGGGGTTTTCGAATTGCTTGTGCGCACTAAGCCGCGAGCGGTCTAGCATATGCATCTACCCGGCGCATTTACTCACATTTCTAGACACTGGATAGATGCATTTTATGGGGCACCAACACAACCGGCTGCCGGAGCACGGGACCGGTTTGACCAGCAAGGTACTTTTCTATGTCTGGTAGCCTTTGTGACTTGGTTCGTATTGTTTTCAATTGAATTTGGTATCTCTATCTCTCTCGTGTAATAGTCTCTCTATCGCAAGCTCTGATCCGACGGCTGTTTATTATGCTTCTACTGGTCTAATCTATGCCTTAACCAAGAGAGATTGACCCGTCATATCCTCGGGCACTGGTAGACCCATGGCCGTAAGGATTGTGGGTGCCACATCTCCAAGGACTCTTTCGTCTGTCTTCTTCAATGACCACCCTTCAGGAGCATTGTCCATGATAAAGGGGACTTTATTAGTCGTGTGCGAGGTCTTCGGTTTGCCGTCGGGGAACTTCATCTCCTCGGCATTGCCGTGGTCTGCTGTAATGAACAGGATGTAGCCCTCCTTCTTGCAGGCGTCACGAATCACGCCAATGGCTTTGTCGGTAGCCTCGCAGCCGATGATGGCAGCCTCGTACACGCCCGTGTGGCCGACCATGTCCGGAGGGGCAAAGTTGTTCATGACAAAGGGGAATTCCTGATCGGCAAGACGCTTGGCGACCTGCTTGGCAACGCCATCAGCAGACATCTCGGGGGCCTTGTCGTATGTCGGGACACTTCTGTTAGATGGCACGAGATCCTGAGACTCATCTCGTGTCTCCAGGGCGAAGACCTTCTCGACACCTCCGTTGAAGAAGAACGTAACATGGGCGTACTTCTCCGTCTCGGCAATGTGGACCTGCTTGACCTCTTGCTTGCCAAGCCACTCAGCAAGCACGTTGCCCATGCGCTGGGGCTCGAATGCGATCTCAAAGGGATAGTCAACCTTGTACTGCGTCATGGTGACTAGATGGATCTTGGGATAGGGGAAGTCAGGCCGGGGAGAGCGATCGACGTCTCCTAGCAACTGAGTGATCTGCCGGGCACGGTCGGATCGATAGTTGAAGAAGAAAACCTCGTCGCCATCCTTTATGCGAGCCTCATCGCCACCTACGATGATAGGCTTGAGGAACTCGTCATTCTCCCCCTTTTCATAACGCTCCTTGACGGTCTTGACTGGGTCTGAGCTCTCTTCGCCTTCACCGAGCACCATACCCTTCAAGGCAATCTCGACTCGCTCCCATCGCTTATCTCGGTCCATGGCATAGTAGCGCCCGACAACAGTTGCGATCTGCCCAACGCCAATTTCTTGAATCTTCTGGAGTAGCTCCTTCATGTAGCCAGCACCGGACTTGGGGTCGGTATCGCGGCCATCGCCAAAGAAGTGGATGAAGACCTTGGGGACGCCGGCGGCCTTGGCTGCTTCGAGGAGGGCATATAGGTGGGTTTGTTTCGCATGCTAATTAATATGAGTGATGTTCTCAGTGGCAGGAAGAGGACAAACTTACCACACCGCCGTGGGAGACGAGTCCGCATAGATGTAGGCGGCCGTTACCGTTCTTAGCACTCTGTAGAACCTTGCTAATGACCTCGTTCTTTCCAAACTCGCCTTTCTTGATAGTCTGGTCGATGCGGACGACATCTTGCCAGACAACACGACCGGCACCGATGTTCAGATGACCGACTTCCGAGTTACCCATCAGTCCCTCGGGGAGACCTACGGCAAGCGACGAGGCCTCCAGCTCGGCGAAACCCGTAGTGCTCTTGGACAACTCATCCATGACGGGGGTGTTGGCGTTGGTGATGGCGTCGCCATGGCTGTCAGCGGTGGGGATTCCCCAACCGTCAATGACAATGAGGCACGCTTTGTGGGACGGGGTAGGCATCCCAGACTCTAATTATATTCTAATGGCACGGCAATTGGTGAAAGACGAAGATAAAGTTTGATGCTGAGGTAGTGCGTGATTTTAGGATTAGGTATGTTGAGTAAAAAGACCGCCCGACATGGTTGAGGTTTCGAGGATCATGCAAGGTGGGATGAGATGGTGGGGGATCTCACGAATTTTCTGGCGTAGCGGTATCTCAATACATGGCCTAGCCGTAGCGAGCTATTTTCATAGTTATATAATTACACCTTGAGGTTAGTCTTCTTCTTACAGAATCTAAACTAGGGACTCTCGATAGCTACAAAATTGATTCTAAGACATAAATTGTGAAAGAAACCCGATGTGGTCTCCGTTTGGCGCTGATGAGATTATGACTATACCATCTATTCAGGTATTGTTCCGCGACCGCCTCTGTACCTACCCCTCCACATCTGAGATGCGCGACCGGGGTTTGACTGGCTGACGTCAATTCAGCGGGGCTCCGAACTGCGGACAGGGGTCCTTAGTCGCGACTCCGTTGTTAAGCGCGTACAAGAGTCGTACAGCTCTTGAGACTGGACCCCGAATTTCAAAGAAACGGAAGTAGGTATCTAGTCTAACAAAGCAGAGCGACCAGACTTCGCTGGAATCATTGCTCGACCAAAGCAATTGAGGGAGCTTGTGTGTACGATTGTTAACGCTAATACTGGAAAGAAGCTTACCGCTTGACTGGCTTCAAAACCTCAACCAACCGTCTACATCGACGCTCACTCTACATAAGAAGCGGGAATCAACACTATAAATTCCAACTACTGCAAGCACGACAACAACCAGCACAACCCAGCCACCTCCAAAATGTCGACAACACAACCCAGCACAACTCCCCTCCCTCTCCCCGAAGCCCTCAATCCCGACGCCCTAGACGTCCTCTCGGAGCTCGCCAACCTGCTCACACGTCTACGCACGCTCCCAACAAATTCAAGCGCCAGCACGGGCGCGACGCCCTCGCAATCGCAATCCCAGCCACAGAACGCCGGACCGCACGCAACGCCCACGCCCACGGCTCTGCTGTCGTCCCAGGCCTCGAAGAAGACGGGCGAGCTGACGCTGAAGGAGATCCCCGTGGCGACAGACGCGCTGAAGCACCGACTCCAGCGCGCGCGGAACCTCGCCAAGACGATGCTGTCCGACCTCGATCGCAGCCTTGCCGAGCAGGAGGTCGAGATCGCGGCTCTCGAGGCCCGCATTGCGCGCCAGCGGGACACGCTGGCTCAGTTGCGCGAGGTCGGGGTCCAGCTTGCTGTTGGGCAGGGTGAAGGGGATAAGATGGAAGAGTGAATGACCTACACGAGAAAGAGGATAAAAACTTGAGAGCCCGATAGATGGAAGCATATTCACTTGCGAAAGGGTGGTCATTCCTCAGAAGAGAAGCCGGTAATAAAGACGGCACTAGCGACGATGTTAGATTGATTTACGAGATAAGGTTCATCAGTTCAATAGCTTATGGAAGACTGATATGAGCGTGTTATGGTGTTTTGGCGTTAGCAACGATACCACAATACAATATACAATGTTTCACAGGAAGCACGATTGGTTCTCAAGATGTCATTAAAACGATAAAATTATGCTATTAGTGACGATATACTATGTATGCACCGCAATCGATTGATTTCAAACGCCCTGCACGCTCTAGACGTCCTCAAGAAGGTAACGAAGTGCTCGCCCTTTATCATATACAGACCTGGTACAATTTACTCTCCAGACCCACGACGAGTCTTGGTCAAGATCTTAAGCTCGCGGAGGATATCATCGGTGCTCATGCTCGCCTTTCCACATACCGTGTTCTTCCACACGTCGTCTAGGATCCGCTCGTCCTCTGCTAACACGCCCCAGTTGGGGGAGGGTGTGTCTTTCAACCACTTGAAATCATCAACTTGATTCCACTGGTTCGTCTCGGGCGTGGTAGAGTCATTAACCTGTCGAAAATGTCAGCCTTAGGCCTAGAGAAGGCCAGTAACTAGCATCATTCTTACATAGAATGCAGGGAGAGGGGCAAATGCCATCTTGGAACAATCCTCAATGATAGGGTGGCTCGTGCAGTGTAGATACACGCGCACGTTCTTGCAGTCGTGTATGCGCACCTGACGCGCCGCCACAACAATGATACTATCCTCGATGCCCGTGATATGCGCCGGCCCGGCGACGTGTCCCGCGATGATGAGACTACGCTTGATATTCTTGAGCGCGAGTCCGGCAAACGGAGCACCCGCGCTTGTCGGAATCGTCATGTCCACGATACATCGTTCCAGGTTCGTCAGGCTTCCCGAAGATGTGGCCCTGGAAGCCGTCGAGGGGAGCATGATGTGCAGGCCGGTATGGCCGGAGATGGCGATGTTCTTTGCCGTCGAGAAACTCGGCTTCCGCACGCCGTGCGTGTTCTCCGAACGTGCGAGCTCCTCATTGTAGTTCTTCGAGCCGGCTATCGAAGGGAGAGTCCCGACATCATCTCGGGTCTCGGCATCGGGAGCCGGCTTGTTCGAGTCCTCGGTATCCTGGCTACCATCGCCACCCCACGGCCTGAATAGCCTAGGGTCGGAAGTAGTGTGTGATGATGCTGTTGTCCCCGTACTCCGCGACTTGAACTGGAAGCGCGATTTCGGGCCAAGTTTTCCGGTTGTTGTATTGAGCTTGTCCGTCAGCGCTTTGATGGCCTATATTGTTGTTAGGCGACGTCAAAGAGCTGACTAGTAGTGCATTGTACCCACCTGTGAATAAGCTCTTTGGTCATAACTGGGGATGAAATCTGTCGCATCCATGACCTCGTTGGACAAACGAGATATGCCTGCCAACACTTTATCTATGCCGGTTTGACGCTCGCCGCCGATGGCTGACATTGTTGCCAGACTGTCAATTTCATCTTGCATAACTTGTTGACTTGGGAATTAGCCAGAGTCGTCTTCTTTACGTTCAGCAAGCGTCAGTGTACTTACGGGTTATTTCAGCTTGAAAGTGACGAAAGAACTTCTCTTTAGGGTCTGCCATCTGCGGACTGGTCAATCCTCCGCTCGTAAATGCTGGGCTAGGAGAGAAAGGGATAAAGGTTAAAAGAGCCATGGCAAGATTTCGAGGATGGAATATATAATATTAAATATTGAGCTATATGTGACTATACTTGTCGTTACCGAGGTATTTCACCTCTTCAGACAAGACTACTTATAGGCTACAGTGCAGTCTCCAGGCAACTATAATACAAGAAAATGGGAGGGAGTAGTATGAGGAGATAACCGCACTTACTTATGTTTTTCAGACTTTTAGGGACTCTGGACAGGTGTGAATAAGAATCCGCTGTTAAGGGGAATCTCTAGGGCTCTTAGGTCGTATTATCCTGCAATATGTCGTCGTTTGGCAATGCAACTCCCAAGGTGGTCCGTTCGATAGTGTGCTGCGGCGACGATCGTCTCCAAACAAAGGTTCAAGTAGCTGCAGGGTTGGTGGGGTAATGGGAGACGCGCCCTTTATCGAATGGTTTAGGGGTCCGATAGGAGGTCGGTTAGCGGGGCCGCCCACCACTACATCTCAGATTGGCCAACCAACCTGGTCATGAGCTCAAGGTCTGACGTAACTTGTTCATTGTGCGGATTTATATCTACGGTAACAGTCGCATTGCATCTTGCAGAAGCGTCCCCTTATGGTGAGTGCGTCACTTCAAACAATTTGGCCTCGGTATTTATTGCCATGCCCAAATCCTAGTAGCTAGTTTGTCACGATTTTAACCGATGAATGAGCCCAATCGTTTCCCAAACTGGACTCCTTTTCGGGCCGTTGTTTAAAGAAATGTCCTTCAACCTCTACACCATCAATTTTAGGAAGCTAATATTCCGCTGAGTCAATTACGGTTTATAAACTCACTTCGAATTGGTTCTAAGAGCAAGCTCGTTGATAAGGTCAAATTGAATTAATCGACGTGTGCTAGCCAACTCTAAGCAATTATTTTTCATCAGTGTGGTTGAAGTCGCGGGCTAGTTTCTAACACTTATAACACGTTTGTGTATGCTCAGCTATATGTACACTCTTAGAATCAAAGACAGGCGGTGATGCCACGTTCGTAACTTCGAGTCCGCAACATCTAAATATAATCTCGATTGAGGTTACCCATTTTTTTTTTTCGTCTTTTTCTATTTTCTATTTTATCTCTACTGAATTTCTTTTTGTTGTTTTTTGTTCATTTCTCTCCTTTTTCTTCTCCTTTTCTTTCGCTCTGTTCTCTCTTTGTTGCTTTTCCACTACATTCCCCAATTATATACTCATTTCGATTGATGAAATCGCTCCGCTCCCTTGCTTATTTCCTAGTTGATTTGGTCTTCAGTTACCGTCCAGGCTTTCTAACGAACGGCGGCTCTGGTAGTTTCGTCTTGCTTCGTGGCCAGGATGGACACTCACGGCTATATGGACCCCAGATCCATAAATGACGTGGCTGTCCGCCAACATAGTTCCTTTCATCTTCGGTCATAAGCCTCTTCACTTCCTTGACAGTTTTCTTCGCCCCTTTAACTATTACCTCCTTCTTTTCTACAAGAACATATAGATGTCCATGTAACTTACATGTGTCTCTATCCGGTCCCATTCGAACTGTGAGGTGGTCGTCATCGTCTGACATTTTCCGCGTTTTACCAAACTGGCCTCGTGTTGTAGAAACTGTTGTTCGACTGTGTGTCCCCATCCTGGAAATTAATCAGCTATGACTCTATTGAAGCACAATTGGCTACTTACATGACCCACACGAAGGCTTGTCCGCATCTTCTGGTCTCTGTCATAAGAAGCTCTTCGAGATTTTCGAGATTGTACTGTGGGGGCTCAGAAAGCCAGATTACCTAGTTGATGTAAGCCAATCTTGGATTTGGAAAAGGGGAGATCGTACTGACCTTTGGATAGTCTATAGTTCCGTTGCCAGCTAACTCTCTATTTGGTGCGGTTTCCAACCTAGCCAGCATTTCTGGGTCGTGAGGACCACCTGGACCAAGAATTATATCTTTATCCCAGACAATACTTTGTCCTACCGAGGGCGGCTTAACAAACCTAGGCATTTTAAATCTCAAATTTGTAAATGGTGTCTAAATTTTACTTGATAGTATAGTGATATAACATCAATACATAACCAAGCACTCTCATCATAGCCTCGTATATAACTCCCCACGGCCATAAAGCCAATTATGGACAAAGACAAAGCCCCTTAACCGACATTGTAGTTCAATGATCTTGGAGAGCCCGGGCTTTGAAACTATTTTGGGTTTCTTTAATTGGATACCAAGGGGTGTATTTGAGCCGGTATTCTTTCGGGCTCATTACAAAGGCATTAATATCGCCAAGTCACACTTATGGAGACTGCCCTCAAAGAGACTCAGATGAGAAGGCAGTTATTGTTACAAGGTAGGGTTACCGGAGAAGAATGTCCGGATTTCAAAAACTATCCTTATGGTGCCGTTCCCAATGCACATTTGTGATAAAATATGACTTTACCGGGACGGAAACTTCCTTAATCTTCTATTAGAACAGTTTGGCATTTATCATGAGAAAATGGTTACGGCAGCCGGATCGTAAACATACTTTTTGGGAATCGATTTCGGCTAGATATGCAACTAGAATTAATCTAAAGCTGCAGCAATGATAATGTTCCATGTGTCCCTTTACCTTTCCCATTTACTACCTCTCATTCCATTTTTAACAAACTAATTCGCAAACCAGGGTTGTTTTGAAACTTTCATTTTTTATGTCTACACACAGTGAGTCCATATATTCAACTATTCAATCACGGAAGTATCCATAAGTTATTTAGTCTATCATAATCTATTGAAAATCCTCCGTAGGAAAACATTAAGCCGATGCCCCTACATATTTCCGAAATATGTCGAGCAGGTACCACAATCCGGTGGGACTAGTTATAGGAACTTCTCTTCCTCGCAACCACTGGTGTCTCTTTATTACCTCGGCGGATATTCTACTTTCCGGGTGATATTGGAGCATTTGCCTCAGTAGATCCGCTAAGTCTCGAACTTCTTCCTCTTCATATCGATATTCGATGGGGGGCTTATCAATACCTTCGCCGATGCTGGGGGGATACTTGATCCTTTTCTTGCCCAGCATAGCTTCGAGAACATCGTCGTATCCAGTATCATCCGTAATATCCGTCCGTGCGCAATTTATCGAGGCTAAAGAACACGTCGCGGCCATTTCGACGACAGTTTCATCATCTTCTATGACCTTCACGATATCATCTGGGCCCTCGCAGCCTTCCTCATCCCAAACCTTCCGGTAGACATTCGGCAACGGGCCCAGCAGAACTTCAAGTTCGTAGATAACTCTTTCAAATGCAGAGCCATAGAAACTCCCGCCAAACAAGCTTTGGCCTGTGCGAATCTCGTAAAATGTACACGCCAAAGACCAAATATCTACCTCGACCCCTACAGGTTGACGGAAGAGTATTTCTGGTGCCGCGTAAGAGGTCGGGATCCCAGTGCTTTGCCTGGAACTGCTAGTAAGGAAAGATTCGCCAAAATCCGTGATCACTATCTCATTTACTAATAGCTTCTCACACCATTTCGAAGTGAGCGGTATCACGCAATACTCGGGTCCTCTTGGACGAGGATCGACACCGGAGACTGTTTGAACCTCGTAAGCCTCCGGCTCTTGCACAAGTTCTAGCATCTGGGCCCTGTTCAGTTGGCTAAGGGCATCTTGGTCAAGCTTCATTAGGATATTTGAAGGCCGAAGGTCCCCATGGCACAGGCCTTGTTCATGAAGAAATGACAACCCCTGGATAAGCTGCTGGCATGTTTTCTTTGAGAGTTTTGCTGTCTCTGGGTTGACACTGTCCAATCTGCTTCTCCACCTGGAGATTGTGCACCCGTAGACAGGCAAAACAAAACAAAGGTGCCGACCATTAGGGCCATCAATCCAAAATGAGTCCAATGGAACGGCTATATGGTTCCGGTCGAGCTCTTCCAGGGAAGAATTCTGTTTAAGGAACTCGAACGTCTTTGCTTCGGCGGAGTTTGATGAGTGATCTGCGGTCATCACTTTGACTGCCCTCCACTTTTCAATGTGGCGATCCCAGCATAACCATACAATTCCAAAGCCTCCACTGCCCAGTTTATGAACCACCTCATATCTATCATCCAAAACATCTTCGATGTGAATTGGGTGAAAGCCCCCCTTATTGTATCTGCTAATATCTTCTAATCCCCACTGTTCGGTGAGATAGTCGTATTTGTATTCTTGAATGTCTTCTTTCGCTGCAGTGTCATCATGGGTAGAGATACCGTCGTTAGCGTGGTCAGGGAACATTCCCTCAACCTCGCAGTCATTCTCCATATTTTCAATGCTTCGGGTTCAATGGGGACTTGGGAGGCGGCTGAGGCGCGATATCTCTGATCAAGAGCGGTTGCGTTTATTTAGAATTCAAAGTTTAGTCGAGATAAATGTTGGATAGACAGCGATTCTCTGCATGGGAGGGATGATGTTAGAGATTAAGTCTTAAAATAATAAACAAATAGGCAAAAGGGCCGCGACACGTGTCTTTGTACACTGTGTTCTAAAAGACGCGGAAACAAAGGGATGTTTTGTCAAGTTGAATGAAATAAAAAGAGGTCGGGCTACTCTGCTATTAAGTGAGAACGCTAAAAACAGTCGATTGTTTGACTTGAGAGGACAATGCATCGCATTTGTCAACTTTCATTTCACAAACTTTGCTCAACGCTGAGATCGCTATCAGCATTCTTCTAGAATGCTACGTCCATAGCGAAAGCTCTCGGATTATACGCAATCATGTGTCCAGTGGCACATAACGCTTTTCTTCGGATTCGACAAAGGCTACTACGTTACCATATTCAGAGTAGGGATGGTTAATAACAAAGGCGCTTGAACAATTAGCTTGACTGCTAGGAAGCAAATTGGCGAAATAGCTCCGGTTTTATAGAACAAACGAACAAGAGCAGGTTCTAGAATTACCTATTTATGGCGTGAGGATATTGGCACATAGACAGTGAGGAGGCTTTGCGAATAAAATAATATCCTCTTGTGAGTACAAAGAATAACCCACATACTCTTGGACCTCATCTTGCTATTACGCATCCAAGGCCTGGACATATCGATAAATTCAATGGGAACCGTGCGATCTAAAGGTAGCCATTCAAGTGATTTAGTAGAAAATAACGATGAATTCGACGAACAAATAAGTGGTGGTGCCGAAAAACGTGTAGATCATCGGACAGGTTCGTACAGTTTACCAAAATCTCCTCGTTGCCTTTCCCCCTATATTGAATACAAGTAAAAATAACTCCTTCTAATTGGCTAAGTCTGCCAAAATCCACCTGCAATTTTTCAATTGTCTTCGTCTCTTCGCTTCAACAATAACAGTACTAATATTTAACATTGTTTACCGTAAGGCACCAAGGACGACAGAATTCGTTGATCAATTGATGCGCTATCATCCTTGATCTAAATTAAGGTTCATAAACAAGCCAGGTAAAAATTACGCATTCTTTAACGGCGTCTGGTCTATTTCCTAGTTCCTTTTCCATTTTCCTTGCGCGCACGCATACATACCATCTTCGTTCCAATTTCCCTGCCATGGGTATCTGTGGTTTCTTCGGATTCGTGTTCGATAGAAGGCGCCTAAAAAGCTCCAGAGTTTTGCCCGCAGACCATTCGCCGAAGTTCAAACATTGGGCTTGAAGACATTGATTCCTAGCTTTGTCATGTCCCTAGGGGAAGGGTCAGTATCTTCAAAGTCCCAATCCAATTTCCCCATTAAACACTGATGCTCCTCTTGACTAGGGGTAGCCATGTAGTCTGCATCAAGGCACTCTTCTGATTCTTTTCTGTTGATAGGATCGCCGAAAGGCCGACAAAGCATCGATAGCAGGTTAGTAGATAATTCCTCTAGCGACTGTTCGGCACAGCGCGAGGAACCTGCTCGGAGCATTGCCTGGGGACCACTTCTAAGCGTGGTATTGACTGTTAAAGGTTCCAAACCTGTGTGTTAGGAGTTACTGTTATAAGATGGGGTTTGTTAAATTCCAGAGAGTCTCGGGCTTTTTGGATAACCGGAGTGTAAGAGCTTTGATAATGCGTACCAGCGGCAGTCCTATTCAAAGTGCAGGGCTGCCGAAATCCCGTGTCCACATCGTGGTAAGTGATCTCAGGCTTGTTTAGATGGTCTTTCATCAGTAAATTGTATACGGACAACAACGACGCGTGAAAACGGGCTGCCACGTGGTCAAGAGAGCCACAAAACGAAAGAGTGCTAAGACAACATCGGATATTCTCAAGATCCTCGTCACAGCCGAGAGGTTGGGTTTTTAGGGCTATCTTTCCCAGAACGGCGTGTAATAAAACGATGCAGGATATGTAGCTTTGAAAGCTACCGAGCGGATTAGCTAGTTGTGTCCATACGTGTAACGATTGAGTAACCAACATGACAATGCAGCACCGTTTGAGAACGCACTTCTCGTCCATCATGATTTTGATTATTCTGGCCGAGCCGCTAGCAGCCAGAGACGCTTCGTCTGCTTGTTTTAGATATTCCTCCCGAGACGGTTGCTCCAAAGCAGGCAATGTTTCGTGGGCTTCGGACCTAACTTTTTGAAACGCGATTCGACGAAAGAGCAACATGTTAGTACCGAGGTATGTCAAATGAACCAGATATATGGATCGCTTGGTGTCTTGCGATAGGTCCCGCCCAGGAATTTCTTGAAGGCGCATCTCCTGGGGCAGGTCATTGTACCATTCTTCGAGTTCTCGAGTTAAAGCAGCTATAGCAAGGCCTAGGTACTCATGAACTGTGTTCAAGTACAAGATCTTGACTTTAAGAGCTAAATAATATTTGTCCATTAGACATAGTCAGGGAGTAATTTGATCCGCACTCACCAGCAATCCTTACCATCTCGACCTGAATGACTTTTTAATAGATTAGTCAAATTTCGCACCATTTTCGAAGCCATGAGTTACCTTCAGAGATATCGGAAACATCAGAGACATCCAGATCCGAGGGCTATTTATGGTTAGTGCTTCAGTACAGACACGCCGGGTTGGGGAACACTAACGGATATCTGCTCAAATAAGTACTGATTGCCAGATCTATATCCCAGGGTTGCCGAAACCCAGCTGATAGAGCTAATTAGTTGCCGACCATTAGTTAGTTGACTGATTAAATTAGACTTACGTCGAAAGGAACATCAACGTGCGAAACGCTCGACGATAATCCATCCACATGGTGTCAGTCAGAGAGGGAAGCTGACAACGTCGGCAATGCAGCCCAAATCGACGGCACAACGCAAGCCCAGTATCTAAATGAGATTTAGTCTTGATTTATAATGGAAGTAGATGGGAAAGGGTTTTCACCTGCATAAGCTAGTGATGCGACAGCCTTTTTCATAATGTTATACATGCAAAGCAAAGTGTAAATCTTGACAGCATCCAGAGGCCGCATTTCCAAGACAGAGTCAAGGTAGACCTTAGATATATCATAAAAGGTATCGGAAGCGTCAGTATCCCCAGCGGTATCAGTATACTGAGTGCCAACGGCTGCGATGGCCATAAGACAACAAACGTTTGCTTTCCAATCTTGGCTCTCGATGTGCACACCGTTCCAAGCCGACTCCATGAAAACAGAAACTTGGGAGCGAGTGAAGATATGGAATAGCTTGCTGCTGCTACTGAAGAACCCGTCGACTGCCTGTTGGGTCACTGAAATGCTCGGTAGGGACCGCTGAGGGACGATGCTGGGTAACTGGTCTGAAGACGTAGCCTGGGGTAATACAGAGGCGGACCTAGATTGAAGTTGAGGTTGAGTTTTGGAGGCAACTGTCTGGCTGGCGTGCCGAAATTGACCGACCTGCTGCTCGAGTACCTTAATTCGAGTTCGCAATGCAGTCACGCTAGATCGCTTTTCACGATCGTAAGCGCATTGTCGCTTTCTCGAACGGCAAGTTCGACAACTAGGACGCCCCCCGTCGCACTATTTCGCGTTCAGCAGCCGATACTATTATCAGTATACAATTCCACGCACCTTTGCCTTTGCTTTCCGACATGCATGGCATGCCTCAATAGGATGTATCATTAGCGACAGTCTAAAATGAGCGAAGTGGATTCCTAATGACCACTGACGAATCATCTTACCTGACTTACGACGTCGCGCTTCTTGGGCGACGGTTCACCAATATCGCCGGCCGGTAGTATAGGACGAAAATGAGACATCGCGTGCGATGAAAGGTTTCTCTTGGTGCATCTGGCTCAAGATACCCTCTTCACTATGAATCTGATCAGGTTGTATTGTATTGTACAGCGCACCGCCCAAAAAGCCGATGATGCTTTCCGCTGTGCCAGTTGCTCCAAGACGCCGTCAAGGGTCTGGGAACCCTGTAAGTCGTATGATTGGCGGCGACTTGGGTGGCAGCAATGACGTCACACACCTATAAGTTGGGTGTTAAGGTGATTCTGACCTTTTGCCGTCATAGAAATCGAAATCTCGATATCTGCCTCAATATGGATTTTGCCCAGGGGGAGTGTTGATCAACACCATCTAGGAACCCCGCAGCATCTAGGATCAAACCGAAAAAATTTCACGGCCGCAAAAACAGCCATTAGGCTTCCAATTTACTAAACAATATTTTGCATTAATAAATCTAGAAAGAATAGAGAAAATTAAAATAAAACAAAGAACATCAACCAGACAGTTCATTTCGTTATATCTAATAAAACTTTCAGAAATTTATCTGAAGAATTATTTGCGGTTTCAATTGGGCGTGTGAGATTTTTGATTGTTTGACCTAGCCTTGGCCCTGTAGATCTCCTATTTGAATGTCATGAGACCACGTGTTCGGCTGTAATTCTCGGTTAGCGGCTTGGGCGATCCTATCTGTAATGGTTCTCACGATGCTCGCTTCTTGCGTCACACCCTTATTATTCCGACAGCTCGTGCCAGTGAGGATTCAATATCAACTCTGTCCCACATTGCTAGTAATGCCGATTACCAAATGTGAGTCGATAGATGCTCTGATCCGAGACATTCCAATTTCTCCACAAGTCAATATCGACGTACATTATGGCCTGATTATGGCACTTACAGACCGCATAAGGCGCCAACTTTGATCAAGTGCTGCTGAATGACTAAGAAGCTCATTAAAATCATAGCACAATTCCCATTTAAGAGTATTTCTTCCGCCTCAAGAGCACCGACCATCTTAAATCTGGTCTCGCCTTGAACACATAGAAACAAAGTAGAACTTATGCATTTAAGTTCAATATAAAAACTTTATCTCGAAAGAAAAAAGTCAGAATTCAATAAGTACCGTTCTCAAGTCTAGGAAATCGCATATAAACATGAGGCTGAAAAACTACTATTAAATAAGAAATATGACGAGCATGAATAGGTAATAGACTTGCGGTTGAGCTGTGTGTTAGGACCTCGCATATAATGTGACGTCTGATCTGTTATGAATATACATGGGAAAACCCATATGCCACCTATCATACCTGACTGCCCGTTGCCTTTAAAATAATGAATCCGCTGATGCCCCAATCACTGATAGATGTGGAATTTCGCGAAAACTCCTGAAATTAGAGATATGGGCGGGGGAATAAATTTGCTTTCGGGGTGAAAACTTCCCCCATATAGCTTGACAGCAATAGGTCGTAGAATACTTGTAGAGACCGGTCATGATTTATCCTCGTCATGAGCCTAAGTATCAACCCTTTCCTCCGGTCGATGGACGCCTACCGCTGTATTGCGGCGGTGCCGCAATCTTGACCTTCCTACCTTCCCAGATCCCGCTCTAGTTTCAACCACCAACCCTCCGTACCCTAAAAAATAGAAAAGTCGAAGCAATGTTCCCCTGCTCCGAACGGCGCCTGTTGGGGCGGAATTAGGAACTAGCACGCCACCGTCAGGGGCCCTGTGACAGCACACCTCGCCTTTCGGTATAAAAATAAATGAGATGTTAAAAGGATAAATTGTTTATTCCGATAATAATTAATTAATTGAGACATTCAAATGTATATCCTTATCTCACACGCAACAAATTGTTATTTAGGGTATTATTGATCAATCCTTCATCGTTACACTACGGCGCACTAATATATATTCCGCTCTATAAAGTACTTAGATTGGCGTCTTGCAGATCCACCCACTGCGGTCGTAGTACTGTAAACGCATAAAGGTCACGACTTAATTTCTTATTCTATCCTTCCAGGAAGACTCATCCATTCATACGCAAACAAAGTATTAATCGGCCATATCCCGGTCAAATTTCCCTCAACTCAATCCAGATTAGCGATACTACCTTCGAGCCAGAAAATAATTGTCCAAAGCATGTAACTCTAGAAGAAAACTATCAAAAGACCACATCTAGGCACTGAATGCTGGATCGCTCATCACCTCTGCACTCAATATTAGGGAATGATTCTTTTGGTTTATGTAGAAAACCAAGAGTGTGTGAGTAAGGTAGCGGCAGACGGTCGTGCCTGTGGGTCAAAGTGAAGAATTTCCTTTAGTAAGGCCACGATCTCATTTCCTTCCATCTCATCAACGTCGTTTGGCTTCAACCGGAAAAACTCATCCTGAAGAGGGGGGGAAGCTGTCCGAGGTTCATGGCTCTGAGGAAGCTTCAGCGCTATTGCTCTCAATCTTTGTCCCATTTCGGATTCATCAAAGTCTTCAGGCCTAGCATCGAGGCGTTCGCCGCCTGGGCCAAAGTAAGTAGTGTATCTCGGCCATTTTGCCCGCATATCAACTGGTAGTGATCCAAGGACTTCAGAAAGTGCTATGAGATGCTCATCATCGATAACATCGGCTTGGCGGCCAAAGTCGAATACCTGAAAAAGCGGACTGTCAGTTAATAACGCATACATAAGGCACCCAAAACTCCAAATGTCGCTAGCAGGAGATCCTTGGCTGTAGAGAATGATTTCGGGAGCTCTGAGAGCAACTGGTGTTACAATCGATGCCGGGGGCTTGCTAATCCAGAAAGCTACAAGTTCGAGCTTAAGTCAGTTCGAGGTTTGTAGATATAAGTAGTGTTAGATAGATACATACCACCACCAAGGTCCGCCAGCTTGATTACCTGCCGGCTGTTCGGAATCTGCTGTTCATAGGGCACAGCTCCTTGGGCTAGTGGCTCTGGGACTGCTAAATATCTCGGGGCCCATAGGTCCATTTTCCCATCTACACGCATGACGGGATCAAGCTGGGAGTTCTCTTCGTTTTGTTGCAGCTTAATCGAGTCAATTCCTGTTAGACTTTGGAAAGAAAATAGTAAATTTCCGCATTGTAGATCTCCGTGTACAATTCCGTTCCTGTGAAGAAAATCAAGTCCCGATAAGATGTTTCTCAGGACGGTTTTATTCTGTGGTGTTGGGAATCGGTGAGTGGGAGGGTTAAGCGGATCATAGTACTCATGTGGTGCATTCAATACTGCCGACACACTTGGACCCATGGGGTTGGTAACAAAACAATGATGCTTGCCATTGGGGCCATAGATTGTGAAAGTATCAGACATCAGCAGAACAAATTCCGAGTTGGAATCTTGCGAAGCACTGTCGGCAAGATGCTGGTGGATCTTTAGCTCATTTGATATGTCCACATTGGCTGCGTGAATTTTCAGAGCTACGTAATTAGATGATCTGTTATAACATGGCGTTTTATCAGCGCAGCTCATTTCTTTCAAAATTATCAACTTGGGGTGCAACGTACACGGAATCCAGGGCAAGCCAAACAGTGGCGGATGAGCCGTATCCAAGCTTTCTAATCACACGATAGCGATCGTGGAGAACGTCGCCTAGATGAACCGGATGAAAACCGCCCGGTCGATACGAATCAACGCTTTCGCAAGGTGTCCACATGGGTTTAAACCTCGAATCTTCGAAGCGAGGCATCTCTGAGGGTGGAGTCGGTGGCCTAGACATTATGCACTGAGACGCGATGGTTAAGTATCAGGATGCGGTCAGGCGAAACGTGGAGAGAGTGTCGATAGTGTCAGTAGGATGTGGGTAATACAGCTGAGCAGAGCAAATATTTAAGATGGAAGGTCCCGATCTCACAGTCCTGCTACATGATTGGAAATAGTGATGAATTTATGTAGCAACGGTAGTGCAAAGCAACAGGCAGCAAACATTACCTATGTGGGTCATCTTCCCTACATTGAATAATTTGAGATTAACATTCTGGAACAGGCCTTTAACTGTGAAATCGAATCAAACACCTTTATTTAGATGCTCGTGCATTACCAGAATTTTCACAAAGTTTGCACGCTGGTAAATACTCGCGGCTTATGCGTAGCAATCAAATCACATCTTGTAACCCGAGCAAAATTGCAGCACGACACAAGAAAGGCATTAACTCGCATCAAGTGACATCTCTTTTGAGGATCTACATCCACTAATGTTTAATTAAATACAAACAATCACGGTAAATATCGTAAGAAGTAAACAACAAGTGTCATTGATAAAGTATATATATGGCTACTAATAGATAGATATATGTTTCAATTGTCTTTTTATTGTGTTTTGATCTCCAGATATCTTTATTTCAGTCAAGATGTTCGTGGTCCGCTTCAAACCAGAATCTATGTATTCCAAAAACCAAGGAATGCGCCAATATTGCATCGAAGCAACTCGATCGTGGATAGTTGCGAACGGACATGCTTCTACTGTTGCTCTTGCTGTAATCATGTCAGTACTTCTTGATATTCTCCGTTCTAACAAGTTTGCAAGGTACCTTTTATTGAGAAATCCAACTACTTAGCTATTATAGCTATCACATTTCTCATCACGATTTGGAGCGTTGCTAACAGTCTTGGTAGAAGCGGTCCTCATACTAGCAGGTCAGATCATAACACTCATCTGACAGTTGACTTATTTGCCTTTGGAACATGGGGACCCGCTGAGAAGCCGTATGCGCGAGTTCATGTTTCTGGCCACTAGGTTCCAAATCTTACACGGACTATCCCAATCAATGCACTAGGATTGCATCTATTCGAAACCATGGGTTAGGGCCACCGACATCGCGCAAACAATCACATCAGCAGCAAATCAGTTACTCAGCTACATGTGCCCCTTTTCACAACCTTTTCTGTTTATCCGATCGTGGTAATGGGCTATAGAGAGCTAAAAGGGCAAGGCTAAGCGAGTGAGAGCGAAACTCTCATATACTTGAACCTAAAATTCCGGCAGGGCTGAAAGAGAGGACTGGACCTATATAGGTATTAGTGGAGTCATATGAGCTAGTCGCCGCTCACATAAATCACTTACAAAGGGGTCATTTGTACGTCAGGGGATAGGGGATATGTGGTTTTGGAGCAGCAACTTCGCCATCTACACCTTCGTCTTGGCATCATCTTACCCTAGCCATTCGTCGAATTTGTCGTTGATTTTCCTTCAATAGTTACCTGAATATCTACTGCTTTGCATGATCTGTATTTGAAATTGAATTAATACCAGCCTCGGACATGTAATAGCTAGGTTACCTCCTGGGTTGAACTTGGAGGTATATGGGTTACTCGTGGCCGTTTCAATAGCCTCTATGACGCCGTAGTAGATTATAGTATTGAATAATTCTCCAAGCCCTAGTCTACTAGCCCTTTCTACACCAAGAAACTAAGCATACAATGCATCTCCACGAACTTTCAAGGCTAGTTCCATCTTACCACGTCCGCTATGTTCCATTATGCCCAATCCGCACCTTCATCGACCGGTCGCACACCTTCAGAGAAAAGGTCGAAAAGCCATATGTCACCTGACGAGATTAGGTACTGAAACCAGCTGACGGTTTCCTGAACCAGCAACTGATCGTCGACGAAGTGGTCTGACCAGAGTCTCCCTAATTCTCGTGCCTCGTCCCCTTCGACATAACTTTTCGGAGGCGGCTTTGGTGCCCACTCCAGGCAAGCAGCCTCCGTGGCTTCACGTAAGAGTCTGATGCATTTCTCACAAGCGGGCATGGGATGGCCACGATACTCCCATGCTCCATATCTCCCGACCACAAAATGCATGTATGTAACAGCCCCAATACCATATACGCCAGAACGGGGATGCTTAAGCACCTCCTCTAACATGGCCTCCAAGAACGCATGGAATGGTGCCTCAATGCCAAATCCATAAACGGCCGAGACAGCGTTTTCATGATTTCCAGCGGAGACATCACACCGCCAGTCCAACAAATCATGCAAAGCCATCATGACAAGGGGAGCGACGAGGCCGACTTCGAGATCACACTCATCGAAGTTGTACTTGCTGTAGATTGTGCTGCATCCGCCAACAGCCCTCCATGCCATGGCCGCCTCAAGCGGCTTGAGCTCTCCAGCCACCACGCCAACCGCTTGTTTGGAGGTTCCATCTACGAAGACGTTGAGTGCTTTCCCACCAAATCTGTATGCCACACCGGCCGATATGGCAACCATGCGCATTCGGACAGCATAGTCTTCCTCCGTGAAACTACCGACGTCGTCACAGACCGATAGATGAGAGATGTATGCTGCTTGAACCGCTTTTTCGATAGGGAGAAACCACGACATTGCGAGAGAACAAGGCATCGAGGCGCATTGGTAGCAAGTGGCAGCCAGGGGGCTAGACTTTGGATAAAATCCGGCTCCAACCTTTGCGTCGTGGCGATGGCGCAAATAGCTCGCCTTTTTGTTGATATGGGGAATCGCAAGTCCGTCACCGTTGAAGTGGTTTTCGATGATGGATGCTGTTCCTGATTCGGCTGCTTTGATGGTTTCAGGACCGAATCGCTTCAGAAGTTCTTTATGTAAGTCCGAGCAAGAACGCGCCCACGGAGACAATGCTCTCTCTGCAGTGTCCTCTGGCGCAAGAATCACTTCTCTCCCATATGCCACAACATCCTCCCAGGTTTCGTTGTTAGCGATGGAGATGGTACCGAGCAGTGACTCGATGCCACTTCTCATGGTTACCTTATACATGGTCTTATATGCTCCGGAATAACTTCCTAAAGCATAGTGATCCAAGTTCCCATCTACGCTTTTTAAAAGCAGAGTGAGGTCTTCATCAAGCTTCGCATGATCAGCTTGGAAGCCCTTTGCTGGTATGCTGTTCGTGGTTACAGGCATCGCGTCTTTCGTTTGAAGTGAAAGTAATTAGCAATTATGGTTTCAGTAGGTTGATGTACTCCGATGAGTTGAGAATAAATGTAATGAATGGGAGATCCAACGTTCACTTTATATATTTCGCGTAGCGAACTCCTCGGCGAGTTCATCCGAGTCCTCAATATACTTCAGCCGTCGCTGAGTTGTACTAACCAGATTTCGAAAAGAAAATCGGGTCATCTTCTTATTAGTTGTTCTCACCGCCAATGTGCCTACTTTAGGTCTTGATGTCGGTTTCACCCTTTCATATCCATAGCATAGAGTATTATTTGGTTACTTGCTATCAACGCTTCGCTTTATGTAGCGCAGAATATCACGTCAGTTATCAGCTCCATAATGCCTCACAATGCCTTAGATACTGTGCCTGTGTATGAGACGAGGATTTCGTTGTTTTATCACTTTCTAATGCGGTGGACAGATCATGATCCGAGATACATGGAGTTGGTCAAGCGGCACGGTCGCCTCAGTTCCATTGTTTGTAGTTTAGTACCTTTGTATAATGAATTAAGCACCAACAATAAGTGTCAATACTAAGACTATTAGTACGCATTCCATACCAGTGTCTGGGCTTCTACTATGCATGTGTCTAGTCTTTGCAGATGATTGTCGACTAATCCATTGAGCTGAGTACTACTCGCATATACTCCACCTGAGAACTTCACCAATGAGAATTTTCTCTCACTGGATAAATGAGATAATACCTGGTTGACTCGAAAGGTTTGCTACTCCTAAAGCATAAATTCAATATGTCGTTGGAGATAGTGGGGCAGCTCGTAGTCAGCTGAAGCAGCTTTCCCCGAAGCATGTTTTCGCTAGTGTCGGTTTTCTACAGTAGTGCAGAATCTGGAGTTCTCTATAGCAACTTGGAAGCAACAGTCTTGCATATCATACCACTTGGCAGCCCTATGCGGCAGTTGCGCAATACAGTGCAAGCTGAACATCGTGTCTATTAAAAGCTAGCTTAGCAATTCAATCACCGGTTCATCCTTGTCAGATTACGGGCACCCCTTGATCCTTGCTTGTTGAACCTTTTGGAATTAAGTAATTGTCTAGCTATGAAAACAGTCAAAGTGTTGCTGGCGTTCTGTAGCTTGGCCAATTCAATCATTGAAAAGCAGCAGATACGGGAGTGTTGCACCGACCGGTTGGTGGCGCCGAGACTTGACATCCCAAAGCGGATAGGTACCATTATCGCGGAGATGTGGAGCCCTATACCGTTACTGCCACATCGGCGGTAACGGCGTTGTTTGTCCGTCAGAAGCATATCCGAAAAGGCGCGAGAGACGACAACTGCGGGCAAGACATACCGGATACTAAAACAGTTGGTCGGACCGTACGGCCCGACAGGTCAACGGCATATCTCTTATCTTCAGGCAAGCCTTCCAGAGATGGAACAGTGTTTTATTGTTGGATCATCCGTGAAACTGGGCAGTGTAAGTATGTATTGGTTACGGCTTCGGGCTCTAATTTGATGCGGAGAGGTTTACTTTACTTGTTTTTTTCATGTGCTACTTTCTAGCTTCATTGTTAACATCGGTTCAATGAATAGAGTACTTAAGCGCTTTATCAATTGAGTTGTTGCCACTATCGTTTGCCGGCCCCTCTCGGAAATTTGAAAATAGTAATACGCATATATACACGCTCTTTAAATTGACAGCAAAAAGATGCTGTTCAATCTGAAGTTTTATTCAGTACTATATGAAAATAACGTTAACCGATTGTTTCAATATGTTTGATGTCGCATTCTGATTGTAAGACATCGCCCTATTATACTCGTCCCTATCCCATACCGAATTAAGAACGACTCCAGCTTTTGTGTGCAAACAAGTCGAAGTTATCCGAGTTATCATGTGATCCTTTCTTCCTTTCTTGTAGATCTGCCAGCTTCATATCCGAAGCTAGTGAGTTACCGGTGCCAGCAGCAGCCTCTGTAGCCTTTTCGATACGCTTGCCGAGATCGGCATTGACACGAGTGAACATAGCTAAGAATCACTTATGTTAACAAGATGTTTCTTTTTCTAGAGCCATGCATAACAGCGAATATAGAAGAATGCGGAGAAACTACATACCATAAGTGACCTTCCGCACATCTGCAATGGCTTCCTTGAGGTGTCCCGCGACATTGGAAACGAAGTTATCCTGCTGGCCAGGCTGTCCAGCCAGAGTCTTCTCCCAGAAGATACGAGCCTGCTTGAAGTCGGCATCGACGACTTGCGAGTCGTAGTTCACTACAGTGCCAAGCCAATGCTCCTCGTCGGGCCGAGCGTACTGAGTGGCGACACCGTAGTGAGAGAAAGATGACGGAAAATAGTTCGGCGTGGCGCCTAGCCCCTTGAATGTCGCCGCGCCATCGCGCATCAGCGGGGTAAAGCTGTGCTCCGGCTTGTTGATTGGCAGTTGATAGAAGTTAACGCCCAGACGATGTCTCTGTGTGTCTGGATATGCCAATGCACGGGTTTGTAGAACTAAGTGGGAATAGGAGAGTCAGTGCCATATTCATCGACTTGTTATGGAGTGACTTACTTGGGTCTGGGGACAGGGCCCATCCAGGAACGACATTTGTAGGGCTAAATGCGCTCTGCTCGACCTCTGCGAAGTGATCATCTGGGTTCCTGTTTAGTACAATACGACCGAACTTCCTCTTGGGAAAGTCCGAAAACGGTAGCGTCTTAGTGGAGTCGAAAATATTGATTGGGTAGTTGGCCGCCTTCTTAGGGTCAATTATTTGAGCATAAACATCCCATGATGGAGTGTTTCCAGCCTCAATATCTTCGAATAATGACCTGGTCTGGTAGTCTGGATCCTCGCCAGCTACCCTTGAGGCCTCGGCCGCAGTGAAGTTCTGAATGCCCTGGTTGGTATTGACGTGGATTCTCACGTATACAAATGAACCATCCTTGACTACCAGTCAGTCTCTGTATTTATAGCATAGCAGACGAAGCGCTGTCGTGTAGTTCAGGAGGTAGCTTACGGTTTTTGTGAATCGGTAGGTATGAACACTAAAGCAATCCGCATGTTGAAAGTCTTTCGGGGTAGATCTATCGCTAAACAAGAGCATCAGGGAGTGGATTGATTCTTGATTATTATTGAAGTAGTCCCAGAACACTATAATGCATTAAGTCAGTCGTCATTCCGAGAGTCCCCATACTATGAATCCAGCTCCAGCACGTATGCATGTATTATTCACGAGAGAAGAAGAAGCAGGAACGGTGAAAACTAACTGGTGTGGTCCGGAAGATTGCTCCGGGGGTTGCGCTTTGTGGCGTGGGTGAATGAGGCGAACTTGGCACCGTCACGAATAGGGAAAGCTGGCTATGGACAATGTTAATATTCGGGAAAATGAAATAAATCAAACTCAATCACATTTTTAGTTGGGCGGTTGCCATAAACATACAATTGATAGGAATACCCAGTCGAGATTACCTTCTTTGGTCCTTATCTTGAAGGTAAAGCCTCTTTGGTCGCGGACCGTCTCAGCCCCTCCACGCTCCCCAGCAACGACAGAAAATCGAGCGAAAAGCGGCGTCTTTTCCCCGACTCGTTGAAGAAAGTCGGCACTAGTTACGTCGGAGATGTCGTCGGTGACTTCGAAATATCCATGGGCACCAGTTCCCCTCGCATGAACTATGCGCTCCGGTATACGCTCATGGGTGAGATGTTGGATCACCTCTAGGAGATTGATGTCCTGCAGTAGCAGAGTAGCTCTTAGCTGGTTGCCAATACGTTGGCTTGCGGCAACATCATGCACGGGGGCGCCTACAGGAGCTCCGTCAGTACTATCTTGATCTCTGTTGGATGTTTTTGCCACTTGCCATTCATCGCGGTCATGACGTTTCCATCGGAAGAGGTTCCAGTTGTGGCGGCATTCTGACCTCCTTTTTTGTTTTTTCCATGGTTAGAACCATTCAGAATTCCGTTCTAATGACACAAGCATATTAATTGGAGGTGCCATCTAACGTTGATTTATCCAGTTTCTTACCATCTTATCTAAGATTTATAGTGGGATATATAATGATGTATGAAAATAGTTCGCAGGTCCCTAGTCCAAGAATTCAACGTCGCAGGAGTCGCCTACCATAGGCCTTGTATATCTAAAGAAATTGATCTATGTCTAAATTCATTACCGAAATCCGAATCTTTCGTTCCATAGTACCCCCTAATCGACCCGCCAATGTCGGATTCGATTTAAAGTTTCTGTCAGGACTGACTATTGGCTGTTGAAGACTACCAGAATAGACTATTTACATGCACTATGATCAGACATGCGTCATACAAACTTCCTATACTTATTCAGCTTAGTATTGTATGAGGCGTACACGAAAACCGCTGCCATTACCATACCTAAACCCATTTGCTACTCGTGATAATTTCTTCCCTTCATTGAAAACAGCAGGTTCGACCTGTTCCTCTCGCTGAGAATCTCTTGAGCCATACGCTGTCGCAGCGACTGAACGTGAAAACATTCCTCCAATAAGCTAAGCCAGCTATCATCCACTCGGTCATTTAGGTTTCGTATCCAACTATAAAACCACTATGCATACTTTAAGGTGTATGCTACTCCGAATCGGGCGTGTCGAAATGATTATATGTTACTAATCCCAAATCTCGGATTGGCCAGCAATTCATATAAGATGAATCATCAAATGCTTGCTTCGTCCACATCCAATCAGCCCTTACGACGCGACGCCCGGTATTAGTATGGATATCTCATCGTGATGTTAAATATTCGGCATGAAGATCTCATGACAGTGCAGCTGTCACGCTTACTGACAGAACTAGATCTCTTTATATTGTCATACGGGCACGATTTTGCGTGACCCTTTCATAATGCGGGTGCGACTAGTCTTTGTCAGCAACGGGTACGACATTGCGACGAGCAACTTCCGAATCGGCGGCCTTAACAGGTATAATATATAATAACACAACAAAGATAGCAACGTACTACTATAAATATCAACGTTTTTCCGAGTTCGATTATATTATTCGACAATGCAGTCTAGAAATGCTCATTTTAAATGCCCTCGAATAACTTCAAAAAATAATAATGTGACCATGGTGCTAACTCCTTCATGTATCTTATTAGATATCCTTCTCCGTTTCATCCTTCTTTCCGGTGAAAAAGAGTATTTTGCGCCAAGCATTATCTTTATGTATCACGCAGTTTGTCTATGTCGACATAGAGAAATTCCCCGAACTTGAAGTCCACCATTTCCATTGCCAAGGCCCGTGTCACATACTTCTAAAAGGCCTAATAAAGCCCCCAGCGACACATTGCAACCTAGGACACGTGATCAAGGCAGCACCAATATTCTGACGGTCTAAGCCACATATTAACGACAGTTCCATGTAACACCGCGAAGGTCTTAAAATACATCATTAGACCTTCGGCCCAAACTTGACAACCCAACTGAACTCAATGACTCCTTCGGAATAATGAATGACCGGTCCGACATCATGGACTCGTTGACTACCCAGGAGCGTACAACTCATTCACAAATTGCATTTCCTTCTGATTCGTACCTTCGATGGAACTCGGACAGCTTCTCTATTTCGATCAAAGAAGCCGTTCGTGATGGATTAGATCCAAATATTTTGTGGACTGAGGATGAGCTAGTTAATCCTCGGGTTCTTGGAGGCTGCGTTAGACCGTTAGTGGAGGATAAGGACAAAGCTTGGCTACATTGGAATACGCCTTTCCACCGGGCGATGTGGATTAAAGACTTCGAGTCGGCCACGTTCCTGCTCCAGAAGGGAGCAGATATCAACCTCTATAATGAATTTGGGCAGACGGCTCTTCACGAAGCTGTCTGGAGGGGCGACCGAAATTCGGTCGCTTTTTTGTTGCAACATGGTGCTGATGTCTCCAAGCCAAGCATCGCGAGAAAGGTAAAATGGCAAGGACGCGACATATATGGCCAGGGTAATAGTCTAGCTCTGCACCTCGCCATTTCAAACGCCGATACTGCGATGGCAGAACTGCTTCTTGATTGTGGAACCGACTTGCATTTTCTTTCTGCGGGATGCTGGACTTTTCTCGACTTAGCCTTTCTGGCACGAAATCGACGAGCGATTGGTCTCTTCTCGTCTCGAGGAATCAGGTTTTCAAGTCCGACCTTCGATGTAACGACAGTTCCGCCCAACTATATGACGAAAGCTCGAGACTTGCTTGTAGTTGCAAGTAGCAACCGCGTTATCCCTCCATCAGAACTCCATGATGTTTATTGCCATATCCTATCACGACTCAAGCTTCCAATCGACCTTGTGTATGATACGGCAACTATCAACAAAACCATAAAGCTTGTATTCGACGCCTTGTATAGTGCAGCGGGTATTCAACGACCAGCTCCAGTTCCAGGTTCATGTGATCGTTGCATGGAATTCCAATTCCAACTAGACTACTTTTGGGAAAGCAAGAACGTGCCAGGGCATGATTTCGATTTCCAGCTGTACGGAGACAGAAATCAAGTTGAAAATTCTGCATCTGGAGGCTGCCCTTTGTGTAGTTTGGCAGCCGATGCGTTGGAAAGCTGCGAAGGGAAAAACGACGCCGTCAATCCATCTAGTAAATTATCGCGACATGAGGCAGTCGTTCACAAGAGGGTTCTTAGATTCCGTAACACGCAAAAGGATGATCCTCAAATCAAGGATGCAATTAAAGATTCAGCGATATATTTGGGAGTTCAACAAGCATTTCTGGTACGAGACAGCGGCCTCTCCCCTTTCACGTTTTCGGTACAATGTGGCTCCCTCCTGAAAATTCTACACCTGGGTCGGTTCGACGCCGAGAGTGCTATTCCCATACCTCAGACTCCGAACGAGAGACTCTTGGGGACTGGCTCAGCTCGAGCCTTTTGGGCTGCTAGAAAATGGCTCCAGAATTGCAAGCACGCATCTGCTCATTCTGCATGTCAGGAGGCGCATCGCCTGGCCAGAGGCACGGAATATTCAGGCCCGTCAAGACTCCTTCACGTCGGAGACCATAAGACTGAGCCATATCTGGTCGAGTGCTACGATACCCACGTTGATTACGTCGCACTGTCGTACTGCTGGGGAACGTCAGATGGCAATCTCAAGACGACCCGGGGAAATATCGAGAAACATAGAAGGTCAATTCCAATTAGTTACCTACCAGCGATGCTTAGAGATGCTGTATTGGCAACGAGAGCTCTTGGTTTCTACTATGTCTGGATCGATGCACTTTGTATCATTCAAGATGACGCTAGAGATTGGAGTCGTGAGGCTTCACGCATGGGCACGATTTACTCAAACGCCCAAGTAACAATATCCAGCTTGGTGGCTGAAGACGCTACAGAGGGCTTATTTCATCCCTCGAAAGTACGAAGTCCATACCCAGTGCATCTAGCTATATGGCAGCGGAAACGAGAACGCTTGGATTTTCAGAATCTGGATGGCAAGGTGCAGAGTTATGCTGTTTACCGGGACTGGCTCCACGACGACATAGTCCGTGAAGGCCCGGTACATGCTCGGGGTTGGACCTTGCAAGAACAGCTTCTTAGCACCAGGATACTCTATTTCGGGCGTGGTCTACTTCATTGGGAATGTCTACGTCATTATGTCACAGAGATGGATCCTGCAATGGAAATTATCACGGTCTCTAGTGCACGTATCTCCAGGGGACGTTCGGAGCCAAGGTGCATCATCAAGGGGTTCCCTATACAGGACTCAATTGGGCCTACGCCCATGGGGTCTTTGTTGCCACAAACGGCCTTCCAAGTCTGGCAATCTCAAGTCGAAGAAATCACTCGAAGGAATTTTACCAAGATTTCAGACCGACTGCCTGCTTTTCAGGCCATTTCAGATGCAATGGTACTGAATCAAGACGAGTTCGTTGGGGGCATCTGGAAAGGCGACAAGCTGCTGGAGAGTCTTTGCTGGAAATTAGAGTCGTCATCCAAGCAGCGTTTGATGCCTTCTTGGACGTGGATAATCGCACAAGGACAAGTCTCGTTCCATTACGTAGACACACACGGCCGGGGACCAGACATCATACCTAAGGCAACTGTAGTCTCCATCGACGTAAAGGTCGACCAGATCTCGTTCGAGGTGTCCGGTTCACTTAGGCTCAAGGGTCGCCGATACAAGAAGACCGCCTTGGACCGGTTTACACGGGAGTCAAGCTTGTCAGTATGTTTTAACTGCTCTTTCGATTACGCGCCCAGACCTGACAGAAATAACTATTTCTTTGACATTCTCGAATTCCAGCGGAGTCGTCCACCTAGAGTAGTCTTTCTGATCCTTCAACCAGTAAAGGGGTGTCAGAACAAATTTCGACGAGTTGGTATCGGAAGTCATGAGTATTCCAGTTTGGGATTCCGGCAGTCTGCACATGAATTGCTAGAGTCGTTCTTAATTAAAGAGGCTGACTGCGAAGTTGACCAAGTGATCACCATTGTCTAGGCAGCGCAGTTACACTGTTGTATTTCAAGACAGAACCAAGTATAGAGGTTAAGAGCAGACATTCAACAAGCACTTCATTGCGTGGTTGCAACTGTTTTAGTTACGTCTCAAGTAACCATCCATGCTTAAGAATCACCGTAGATTAATCACGACATGATCAAGCTAATGTCTCTTAGAGAAAGTTATATTGTGACCCCACCATATCAGACCAAGCAGATGACCCAGCCCACTGAAATGTCCATAAAGGATCGTTGAAATCGAATTCCTCAATGATGTTGTCGATGTTTGGAGCTTGCACACGTTCGTTCACGGAGCATATATCAGGACCTCGGTTTTCTTTTTACGTCAGTCTTGACTAAGCATACCCCTCCAGCAGGATTGGCAAACCCTTATCAGCAAGGGTACATAAAAGAGGAAATGCTCACCACCAAGTCGTCGCTGGTTCTCTCGACGCACAATTTCCAAGAATCTTTCCAGGCGAATTTTGACTTTCTTACCACCTTCGATCCGCCACATATGCTCATCCAGGACTTTGAATGCCTGGGCGAGCGCGTTATTGTGCGGGCCGATGTCATCTAAACTGATACCAAGCTCAGGGACCAAGGATGCGGCAATAATTACTGTCGAAGCCGCCAACGTTATGAACATGGCGTTGCAGCTGAAAATCCGCGACTTGAAGAGCAAATTCGTATGGAGCGTGGAGATAGCCGACGTAGCGGCCTGCACACAAATCTTGGATATCTCGGTTCGTATCGTAGAGTGCAGCGAACTTGGTGACTGCACGAGGGAGTCGTCTGCAGCAGAGCTCAGAAGTGATCGTCGAGCAGCAGATAATACATAAGGTCGCAAGAGAAAAAGTCGAGCATATAGAATCCTAGGTTGAGACTTGGTTAATTCAAATGACACCTGTGCTTGATCACGAAAGACTGAGTAGAAGAGGGTGCTGCTACCTAGTCATCACGCCTTCGGCTTGAAGTCTGAGGACTTGATCGCGCGGTGTGGAAGGTGTTCCGACAATGCTAGCTTTCAAGTGGGATGGCAAGCTCCCCTCGATCTTGTCAATTTGGCCATTTAGTTGCAATACTTGGGTCAAGTCATGCAGATCAACATCTTGGTCTGAGAAGCGAGTTTTCAGTTTCCGGGTATCTTCGATAACTTGAAAAATGTTGATGGTTACAAGGCAGGCCTCAATGATGGATGGTGTTCCTATTGGTTGGCTTCCTATGCCCTCCTCTTTGAGATATTCATCGTCGATATTGGCAGGGAGTGGTACAGCGCAATCGACTTCGACCATGGTCTTCAGTCCAAATACGCTAGAGTAGAGCCTTTTGGTTATGTTAGCATAAGCCGCTAGTCTTGCCTTGATACCATCAATGCAAGTTTCGTCTGAGGTGTTATCGACTAGGAAAGACCTAAAGGCAATGGAGTCACAAACCTATCTAATGTCAGACAAATATGCCAAACGCGCCTATTCATCTCTCTGTTTAGCTGGCTAGTCGAGGATGAATCAGCGTCGACTCGCAAGCCTATAATCTGGCAAACTCTAATCGCAACAGCGAGCGTGCTACAGCAACGATTGGTATATTTAGTATAGCTAAGGTAGGTCGACATCAGGAGAAGATACTGCGCGACTCCTAAGCTGGGATGATCTAAGGCATCCAACGGGAGAATCTTACGGGCTCGACGATAGAAGCAATCGGCTGTTCGCAGCTTGAGGTGTAATTCGGTAGCAGAGTCATTAATGCATCCCAGAGCAAACACAGTGTTGAGCGTGGCGTAGAATACTGCCTCCTCTGCTTGAGTCTTGAAGCGACCCAGCTTTCGCGGGTCCCAAAGACGCGCATATTGATTCCGAAAGGTTGGCATGTGCAATATTGGGAATAGAGGATAGACCAGTTGCTCATATGAATCCAGTAGGTCGTCTGATATAGCCCTTTCCGGGACTACCATGGATAATCGGTCAGTCTCAACGGGCGGTGAGTCGATCTGCTCCCACAATGAATCATGGCGAAGCTCTCCCTTCGATTGGGCATCAGCCATCTCCGTGATCTCTCGCATAAACTGAGTGGTCGGGTTTTCTCCGAGAAATACTGAAGACTCAGATTCCGGATCACCGCCAGGTTCTAAAGCAGAACTTCCATGGGGCTGTGGGCGCCATCGCGGATAAGATGCTAATTCGCTAGGCCGTGCTGTCAAGGTAAGTCAGAGTATGACACCTGTGTGCTCGCTATTCAGGTTTACCTGAATAATCCCGCCCTGTAATATGAGTCGGCGGGCTGTTTACTTGCCGTTCCAACTTTTGTAAGCGTGACTCAATGCCTTCTAGTACAACATTGGATACGGGAACCGTTGCGGCGTTATACTCGCACTCAAGACCTTTGGCGGTACACGAAGAACATGCCGGGTGTTGTCCATCACAACGAGTTTTCTTAGCCCTGCACAGTTTGCAAGATTCCGCCACCTTGCGACGCTTCGGAGCTTGATGCGGGCTCGTATCGTCTGGCGTCATTGCGAGCCTACCATCCCGAACATCTGGAGAGCGCACTAGAATGATGGTACGGAATCATCCGCGGAACGGTCGGGGGTTCTGTGGAGCATGGGACGTTAGTCGCCAAGTGGCAGAGCCCCCTTGTCCGTTGCTAGCACATGCAAGGACAGCTTTCGGATGATTCCGCGGCCGTTTCGTGACGTCATGCTAGATGTGCTAGAGTGATCGGGATGCTCCGCGAAGTCGGTGGCTCGCCTTCCCGTCTTAACACCAACTATTCAGACATCGACACATCACCGCAGCTTAATGGTGGCCCGGGAAAGAGCAGAATGGCGGCGATTCGGCCCCTGAATCAGTCCGAACGCCCTGATTCAGTCCGAACAGGCGAATACTCGCGAGCTGGGAGAAGTTCTTGTTGAACATTATGGACAGCCGCTTGCATGATCAGTATAAAAACCTCGAGAGCCCTCCCCGATAGACAGTTATTCTTTGAGAAGCAAGACAAAACATTTCCTATTATCAAAGATTACATTCATCAAATCAAACAACGTTCAAAATGGCATCAGCACCAAAGATCGACGTCCACCACCACATTATCCCCCCTCAACTTGATGGTAATTTCCTCCAACTTACTGAGCTTGATATACCTCAGACAGTATTCTAACAGGATTATGCAGGTGTTGCCCATGGCTTGAAGGGAATGAAAGTTCCAGAGTGGAGTGTCGCTCAAGACGAGGCCTTCAGCAAATCAGTCGGAGTGAAAACCAGGATCTTATCAGTCAGCACTCCGGGCGTTACATTCGTATCTGATCCCGAGGAGAGCGCCGTCATGGCCCGTGCTATGAACGAGTACTCTGCGTCGATTCGTGACAGTGATCCTACCTCGTACGGATTCTTCGCCACAGTCCCTTCTCTCGAGCACACCGATCTTGTACTCCGTGAGCTACGTTATGCCTTCGACACGCTCAAAGCCGACGGCGTGACTTTGTTTACAAGTTACGCCACTCCTGAGGGCTACCTAGGTCATCCTGACTATGTGCCCATCTGGGAAGAACTCAATGCCCGCAAGGCAGTTGTATTCGTTCACCCTATCAACAACAAGGGCGCAGTCTACTTCGACGAGAGACTACCCATGCCTGCATTCGATTGGCCCCACGAGACAGGTCGCACGGCCATGTCGATGATTCTCAACAGGCGCCTCCAGCAATTCCCTGACGTCAAGATCATCCTGTCGCACGGAGGAGGCACTCTTTCCATGCTCATCAAGCGGGCATCGATGATAGCTATGCCAGAATTTGGGTCAATAATGAGTGCCGAGGACGTCATCAGCCAAGCGAAGTCCTTCTACTTTGATCTCGCGCTTTCGGGAAGCAACGAGATGCTGCCCTTGATACTCGGATTTGCAGAGCCGGGCCATCTTCTGTTCGGCAGCGACTTTCCCCACGCGACCGCCCGGTTCAGTCAAGCCTTCACTAAATTCATCGACGAGTACCCGATGAGCGACGAGAAAAGGAAGGAGGTATACAATGGAGCTGCACTCAAGTTGTTTCCGCGTCTGAAGGAAGCCTACAATGCCTAGTCTGGCTATCATTTCATTGCCCCCATACAGGCATCGGACCTCTGGAGACCAGGGTTATCAATGCTCTATGAAGAGACATCCCGAGACCGCGAGAATCTGTCGGCATAGTTTCTTAAACGGCGTGTGAAAGAACCCGCCATGTTGGGACTCAAATGGCATTCGAGGTTCCATTTCCATATAGAATACATAGGGTTCGGTCAAGTTGTAAATTTATCGCTGTAACATATCCTAGAAATAAAATTGTCATCAAAACCTAACACATGAGGTATGCCTGATATGATCAAGAGCGCCTTGGAGGTTCACGACGATTCGAGGAAGCTTACCGAACTATAAGGAGACGAAGTCATCACAAAAGCTACCAACCAACTCATGCGACACATAGTTCGTAACGTGTCTGTTACCCTCATCGACTACTCTTCGGTGCACTAGCAGGCTTATCCCAGCACAACCATGCCCGCTTGGAATTCATCCATTGCGTGTGTCAAAACGTTTCCTTGAATGCTTTAGCATTGCATTTATCACTGTGTCTTAGCACGCTTATTTTATTGTACATTCATTGAATCATCTATGAGGTGGTCTACGCACGCTATCAAGTGGGTGGGTGCCATCTATTGTGACGTCTAGATACGTCTCAATCCTCATCAGTCCTTATGAGATGTGTTCCACACATCCTACAGCAAATTTCTTGGCAAACGCCCAGGCGGCGATCTTAAAGCATAAAATGACGATTTTAAGCTTTCAAGGCGCACAGCGGCCCATGAACCGAGGGTACAGGGAGCAGTCCCGAACAGTGTGTTGGTTGCACAACCATGCCAGGAAACGCTCGAGCCCGAGACCCCATCCACCGTGTGGGGAGCTACCGTATCTATAAAAAGCCGTTAGCATTTGACTATAAAATAAATTGCGTTATATACTCACTTCCGCTGGTCGGTGTACCAGTAGTAGGTGGCTGGATCCAGGCCTTCGCGCTTAAACGCCGCCATTAATTGCTCGTTGTCGTCTATTCTCATAGAGCCACCGACGATTTCACCCACACCGGGCATCAGGCAGTCTACACTCTCTGTGACACGAGGGTCATCTCGGTCCTTTTGCATATAGAACGCTTTGATCTCGGCGGGAAAGTGTGTTAGGAAGATAGGCTTCTTGATCATATCGGTCATCTGGCGCTCAGCCGCTTCGGCAATATCATCGCCGAAAGTATGAGGCTGGCCTTCCTCGTTAAGGATCTCATGTTCGCGCAACCATTCAATAGCGTCTGAATACTTCATACGCATAAAGGGCCGTTCGGGTAGCTTGAAGTCTGGGTTGAGGTTCTTGATATAGCCGGCAGTAACGGGGTCGGCCATGACGATCTCCAAAACACGGCACATCATATGTTCGATGTTGGACAATAGGTCTTCGAAGGTTATAAAGTCCAACTCGGCCTCGACGTGAGTGAACTCAGACAAATGCCGTCTTGTCAATGACTTTTCGGCACGGAAAGACTTCTCGATACAGTAAACATCACCCATAGAGGGTAGGCAGGTCTCAAGGTAGAGTTGAGAGGATTGGGTAAGATAGGCCTCGGCGCCGTAGTAACCCAGCTGGAAGAGTGTGGCACCTCCCTCTACCTGTGTCTGTACAAGTGCCGGAGGGCTGACCTTTCGAATTCGTAATTCCCTGAATGCCTGGGCAAATGCAAACTCGACCGCGTCCCGGACAAGGAGGACTGAGGAGGCTACTTCGCCACGGAGGGTAAGATGGCGGAGGTTGAGGAGGGTGGAGCGATCTGTGTCGGCTGTGACTCTGTTGGTGATGGCCTCGTCGCCACCAGCAGCTCGCCAGTGTTCGGGAATCTTGTAGAAATCGGCGTGTAGTTCGCGGTTGAGGGGAGCCCTGGCTCCGGCGGGAACTTGACGCATCTCACCATAGATCTCCATGGACGTCTCACGCGTGAGGGTAAGGGCTTCATATGTCTTAGTGAGCTTGCCTGAGAGAACGACCTGCATAAAACCATAGCCATCTCTTAGGGTGATAAACAAGACATCCTTCTGTTTGCGCTCACGATGTACGCGGCCGACAACCTTGACACGTGTCCCCTTGCTGTCAGGGTCTTCCATGTTGCGCAGCTTGATGTGATCGCCAACCTCATCCAACTTGATCTTGACGGGCGCCGGAAGGCTAGCATCCTCCTCGAGCACGATCTCCTTGGCCTTCAGCAACACGGCGTTGCGCTCATCTTCCTCTTGTTTGCGGCGCACTGCGAGCTCCTGCTCACGCGCGGCTTTCTTCTTCTGCTGCTCGTGGTAGTTGACAGCCTTCTTCAGTGCCGATTTCGCGGCGGGTTTCCAGACCTTGCCGTCGACGGCGTCGGTGTCGTCGTCCGAGGCTGGCGATCGCACGAGATACTGGGATTCGGCGGGGCGCTGCAAATATGCGAATTGGAGGGTCTTGAAGGGTGATGCTTCAGTGCCCTGCTGGCTAGGCTCGTCCCGGCCGATCTCCTCGTCAATGTAGATGGTCGCCATTGCAGCGCCAATGGTGAGTGCGCGCTGCTGCAGGATTGGTGTTCGCAAGTCTTCAAATTGTGGGATAATTGTGGTCACAAACAAAACACAGAAAAAAGGCGAGCCTCATAAACCGTGTAGATACCAGATACTTAGTGAGTCACGGTCGAGAGCTGAAACCCCGCAATCGCACCTGGCTGATAAGAACTGGCCAACTTTCAACCCCTCCTTCAAGTACCCAGGTACCTGAAACGCATACAGGAACCCGTGTTTGAATCTTAAACGTGCAAGTATACTCCATATACAATAACTTACCTAAGTGTTCCAAACAGTGTATATATGCCTTTCTTCAACTCTTACTGTACTTATCTATGCACATACTCGAGATACTTCCAAGTTCGGTACAGTATGTACGCACATATCCAGTCCTTACCCCACTATACCAGGAACCGGACCCTGAGACTGCCAGAAATAAAGGACCTACTAACCTCATAAACTCAGATTGTATTTATCTCGCGGCTCACCTCTCAGGTAATGATCCAAATCCTACTGAGCTTCTCTATTAGGCTGAGTTGGAATAAAATGGATTATTTATATATTGGGTATTCGCTGAAGGATCCCGACTTCGGAGGCACGGTCTCTACAGTGACACAGACACAGACTCTTACCCCTTTACTGATAGGACTATAAATCAGCTGTTCAAATATTTAGCTTTTTCGTTCTATGCTTGTATTCAAAGTCACACTCATATATGATAGCAATATCAATTGAACTTATAGTAACTAGCATAATCAGCCAACCCTAGTTATCTCCGACCATCACTGCGAAACAACACAGCAAGACCGCCAGCGACCAACCAGGAGGGCTTCGCTCACAATAGATTTAAATTCCGCGTTTCAAGTTCCTAAGCTCATCCGAGTGCTCTGCATAATTGGCTCCAGGCAAGATGACGATGTTCTCACTCGTAGCCAACCATACCACTAAAGCAGGGGACCGTCCCGCCTTATGCCGCTAATTAATAGAAATGTAGATCGCCCGGCGATCGCTGTTACCAGAACTTCCGCATCCGGAAGGTTATAGCATGGTGATCCACGGCTGATCAGTCAAGCGCTCCTGCGCGGACTTGATACTGGCGGTATAGATATTCTACCTCAAGAGAGATTGGCCAATCATTCTCATGTATCGAACTCATCCATCATGACATACGGGCGCCTGTCGAGCCCAGCCTTCCCGAATGATACGCAGCTGATATCTTGGTTCGGCAGGTGAAGGGATAGCCTGTCCACATGCCCCTAGGCATCAGATGATAACAAACCCACTTGAGATGTAAGAATACAAGTATAAGAGAAAGGCCGTGTAGTGTTATGCTTTATGTTTCCTCAACCCGTGTCTCGTTTGCTTCGCAGCAATCAACCTCCTTCAGTCTCAAGATATCATGGCCTCATTTTTGATCCCAGCAGCTCTTGCGGCTCTTCCGCTCAGTAGTGCTTTCTCAATTCCCGTCCTTGCTGCATGCTCAAACGCAGTCGATAGCTGTTCCTCGGGCGCCAATTCTTCTTCAGTCGACGCATGCTGCGTCAACAAGCCCGGAGGTTTATTCCTTCAACCGCAGTTCTGGGACACTGATCCCATTACCGGGCCAGATGACTCGTGGACAATCCACGGACTATGGCCCGACAACTGCGACGGGACATACGAGGAGAACTGTGACTCTTCTCGTGAATATACAGACTTGACAAGCATCCTCGAGAACAACGGAAAGTCAGACCTCGTATCTTATATGAAGGATTACTGGCAAAGCAACAACGGAAGCCCTGAGAGCTTCTGGGAACATGAGTGGGCGACACATGGGACCTGCGTTAGCACCATCAGCCCAGACTGCTACTCGGACTACACAGACGGTCAGGAAGCAGCAGATTACTTCCAGGTTGCCGTAGACCTGTTCAAGACACTGGATACTTACGGCACCCTGAGCTCTGCTGGCATCACGCCCTCGAGCTCGCAAACTTACACGTCTTCGGAGATCCTTGATGCCCTCCAGGGAGTCACAGGAAAGCCCGCAGTCATTCAGTGCAGCAGCGGCGAGCTGTATCAGATATACTACGGATTCTATGTCAACGGACCCCTACAGAACGCAGACTTTGTCCCTGCTACAATCAGTGAGTCTTTCAGCGCACTATCTCTCCCCCTTTTCAGTTTATCTTGCGAGCGAGAATCTCTGGTCGCTGTTTATCTGCTTCTAATCTCTTTCTCAAACTCAAAAACCCAGGAGAGTTCGCTTTTGATGTGTTTACTGACTTCTTCGTAGTCGGCCAATCATCCAACTGTCCGAGCAGCGGCATCAAGTACCTGCCCAAGAGCGGGGACAAGAAATCCCCAAACGGCACGATGAGCAAGACTCGCTAAGGACGTAGCTCATCTTCTGTAACAAGACAGCCAAGGCGGCACACGTCGTGTCTGTGTCACCAAAGAATTCAATAAATACGATTAACCAAAGTCTTATCATGTAGCAACTTGCCGTCCCTTGCAATAATTCGGACTTCTGGGCTCCACGATAAAAGTGAAAAATAAAATCAAAAGAAAGATAATAATTAAATTTCTCTCCTTTTTGGCTGGTGACAAGACATATGCTCATAGCCGCGTACTAGCAGTCATTGGTAAGTGATAGGAAGCCACCAGCAACCCCACAAAGCGACGCCGAAGACACCATCTTACTTATAAGATCCATTACTGCGGCTTGTGCCGTTTTCTTAATGCTTCATTTGGCAATATGTCAAAGAATTATATCTCTTATTTGCAAAACAAAAAAAAATGGAGGAAAAAATCGATGAAAAAGATATTTCGATTGCCGAGATCCTTGAAATCGGATTCACAGTTCAGCACTGACCGTGCAACCTCAAGTAAGCCCCTTATTCCTATTCCCTCCGGTGAGCTTGGGAAGACTATTTCCAGACTTAGCATACTCGTGATTCGTCGATCGAACTTTTCAACACAAAGCCACTGTATCATGACATGAAGTCTTGCCGGTAACACCTGAAGCCTCTGGATTCCTCGATCATTCATTCATGCATTCATTCATAATCTTAGCCACCTCCCTCATCACATACTCGGGCGAATCGGAATCTGGTTTGCTCTCCGTCTCCTCCACCTGAGCTGGTTGAGGACCCCATACCACACCAATAGCTTCGGCCGCCGACCTTTCCTCTTTGGTAAGATTATCACCGTCTAGGCTTTTGAGCGTCTCATCTATCAGAGGAAGCCAATGATTCATCCAGAACTCTTCGGGGCTGTTGACTATAAGAGGCGCCCCGTTTCGGTCCTCGTATGCGATCCGGCTCAATTCAGTTAAAAGATTGTTGAACAACGTCAACAAGGTGTCTTGCTCCGAATTAATTTCATCAGCTTCTTCCGGCGTAGAATGTGATTCCTGGTACCATAATGGGTCCTTTGAAAAGTTACAGCAGGTATGTGATATCCCTAGGGCATCAAACGTCATGCGCCTTAAGGCTGCCATAAAATGCTCTTCGTTCAGGTTAGTTTGAAAAGTTCGAATCGAACTCAGCCACCACTGAACGAGATCATGAAGTATGTGTAATGAACGGGACGTAGGATGCCTGTACCAATCGAAAAACGCTTTAAATGGAGTGCAGCCACCAACGAAGCAAGGGCAGGAAAAGCATGTATCGCTGACCCGGACTTGTATCAGCTTCTCGAAGATCCATGTAAGCTTCTCGTGGTCACATTCAGCACCCCAATTAAATAATATTTCTCCAATACTTCTGAGGCAAAAGTGCGCTTGCGTAATTGGTGCGGTAATAAATGGTGTCCAGTAATCGGCGCCGTGTTCAATTAGCCAGTGCATGATCTCAATACAGTGGATGTTGGATAGCAGAGGGGTCTTTCCATCTAAATCACAGCTATCGACATCTTGAAAGCCCAGGGCCCATAGTTTATCAAACATCAATGTTGATTCTCCAGGGAAGGTATAGAGTGGGCGCCAATCCACGAGACCGTTCCTGTCCACGTACAGTTGTGGAGGAACATATATGTCCTTCTTTAGTAGTAGATCCTGTACCTCATAAGCATTACCATCTAGTACTTTATTTTCGTGAAGGCCAAAAGACTCGGCTTCTGCTTGAGTTAAGTTCTCTAATGCGAGCACTTTTAACTCGTTTCTGCGCTGCTTTAGTGCAGTCAATACATCGTGAATGCAAGATTTGTCCATATCCCCCATGCACTTTTGCGTTATGAAACTGCCCGAAGACAATAGAATTCGGGCTGATACATTATAGCCCAGCTTGCTAGCCATCTCAAGAGGCGTGGAGCCAGAAAGATCAGCATTCTCAAGAATTAATGATCCACCTGCCTCTAATATCAGGCGAAGGCATCGCGGGTAATTGATTGCAAGATGTAGAGGGGTATGCCCGAGTTGGTTCAATTCTTTGATGGTTCGAGGGTCTCTCCTTAAGAGATCTGCCACGAGTTTCTCATCGCCGGCTATGGTTGCCAGGCTTAACGGGCCGCATCCACTAGCTGCTTCTTTGTTAGCTATGCAAGGAGCTACAAGGAGTTGCTCGAACCTTCAGCTAATTCCAATTTACTCAGAACCCAGAAGAGAGACGGAAAAACGTTGTTCAAGTACGACCCTCTGAACAGTGGTACATCTGGGTCCGTTGGGAGGAAAGGCTTCACGAGTCTCATAAGCGCATCAATGTGATCACATATATGCATGCAAGGAATCGATGGAAACCTATTTCACTAGAATGAGCATTTTTAAATCCGACGTGCCACTAAGATTTCTCTCATATGTTTGAGGTGCAGAACTTACAGTCCATCGAGACTATATGTGGTTACTGGTACTCCACAGGCAACCAAATTCGCCACAATGGGAGGCAACACTTCGGTACCCGCGCCGTTCTCGCTATTATATACCTGTAGGAAGGATTAGTTAGGGATTATCTAATTTACTTAACATATGTGCTTACCAGAGCGGCAATCTGAGCCACCAAATGGATTAGTGACTGCCCGTCTGAGTTAATATCTTTGGGACATGCTTTCTTTCGGCTGTAAAGTGCGAAGATGCTGTTAAAACAGTACTGCAGCGTGTTCATGGCTGCATCACCTGTACGATGTTGAGGATTGAAAAACATAGAATAGGTTAACTCCATAATACGGAAGGCAGGGGCGATCTGCTCGTCGACGGTTGGGTAGTAAGTGAAACTCGGACAAATGCTTCGCCCTCCGGCACCCTGAGTAATAAGGAGTGAGAAAGCAACAGCCTTTTGGAATAATTTCCTCAATCCTTTGTACTCTATTGTCAAGTTGGTAGCCTGCGTTTCGTCATCGATATGTGAAAACTGACAATCTGGTAGATGTCTCCTGATACTCGAGGCCCGGTAGGAGAACGAAAAGTGTCCCCAGCTACGCCCATAATACGATATCTTGCGAAACTGTCGGCATGAACAAACTGCTTGTATAGTATTGCAATGTTTCAATATTTCCATGGAGCTCGATAAAAGACTAGGGGGTTTAGAAGCCAACGATGCTGCAGTCTTAGTTGACTAGAATATGGAAGTAAGTAAAAGGTATCTCCTAACAAGCAAATTTTCGTAGATACATATACCTACATCTAATGGCGCGACCGCTCCCCCGCTTGCTGTGTCCTGGAGAATGGCGCGGGCTGGCGTTGATGTACTCGGCGTTTGCATCACATTCAACTGAGACACGGAAAGAACAAGATCATAAACTTGGCGTATCTTGTTCGCTGAAGTGATAGAAACATTCCTAATAGTTATAAGACACAATACTCATCAAGACCGCATTGGATTTGAGCCACTCACAATTGCGTAACTTGCAGCGCCGTTTGAAGTGCACTGTTTACCTTGGTAAGCCGCTTCTCGAGGTGAATTATGTGGGATCGGTTGAAAGGGTAAGTTAGTTTCTTTTTCTTCTCGGCAAGTTTGAGTCGAATACCTGAGCTCGATAAAGCCGGTTTAGATAGCTCGGACAAAAGTGCATTGAGTGCGTTGAGCTCAGCATCGCAGGAATTCACATGGCGCTCAACCAGGGTCGCCGGTGAGGGCCAGTTTTCCTCTACTTGCGGTAATAGATCCTTGATTATCAATAGCAACTCTTTCATCTCGGCGGTTTGTTGTTTGGCCGAGTTTAGCTCTTCTGTTCGCCCTTTCACGGCATCTAGATAGTCGGACAAACCACCGGAGACTTGCAGCCCGAGGGAGATCACTCTCAGCACAACCCCCGTGATTGAGAAAGGGTCCGCCATTTTAGACGTAGATGAATATCAATAGATGATGATACCAAATCAAAATTTGTTCCACAGTTGAAATTGGAATGATAAATGATGAGTGGTCATCATAGAGGAAGTTTGAAGGGAGCAATGATCAAGGGAATGCTTTCTGTCCTGTAAGAGTCTGCCAGTGGCGCAGCTGGCCCTCCATAGTCTTACCGATTCATCAAGAAAATTAAGCCACAATATGCAGGCTAACTTGATACACATGTGACTGCGAAGGCTCTAATCACTGAGGTCAATCGGGGTTGCATAGACTCGCCATGTATGGAGCACTATTTGGTATAGAGCCTGGTGGCAATCACCAAAGGACCTTGCGGAACAATAAGTCCTGATCTCTTAGTAAAGGTAAAATCTTTCTGGCAAGGTCAGGCATTTTAGCTAGGGGGTTCTGACTGGGAGGCGAAACGCCACAGAACACCACCTGAGCATTTATATTGCATTCAATATAGCCCCTGTCCTATACCTATTTTCAATATGAGCGCCTCGAACGTCCTAAGTTAATTTGTTGCAACGTAAAGCAGGCAGACGCAGCAGCAGCTTGAATACCTTACTGCGTAGAATGTAGCCCAGTATGGTTAGTTATAAGACATTTGTGTCGAGAGATGTTAGATAATAGTACTATTTATATGGCTATGTCCGATTTAGTCAGCGACTAAACATCGACTGGACCAGGCGGACCTAAGGAAGTTGTATTTTATATACTCCCGCTGCTACTGTATGTGCATTATCTCGTTTTAATAATCCTTAATTTCAAAAAAAATCCGATCCAGCCGACAACGCTATTCTCGCGAATACGATCACCAACGTGGATTCTCAAACACACAAAGAGATTTTAGAGGAGCGGAGAGACGGTAGCCAAGGATGCAACCGTGTTGACCCTAGTAGTAGTATGGTCAATCACATCGCAGATTGAGATGCCTTGGGGCTTTGTTGATGAATGAACAGAAAGCTAACCACACGCTATGTCGTCAGGCAAACACCGCCTGAAATATGACAAAGTGCTATTTCCTGGACACATGTCTTGCAAACCCACGCAATGGAACCCTTAGCCAGCAGTGTTATCGTCGGGAAGTATTGATCGCCTAGTTTTCAAGGGGATTGAGTTTTGAGGGACTTAATTGGAATTTGGGCAATGTGGAAAAACCCGCACCGGAGAGGGATAATCTATTGTCTCTTGGAATACATATCCTCCAAACATCGGGCCACTGTATGATTATAGTACTGTTAATAACCAGCGGCTCAGGAGATAATATGGTTGATCGAAGATTATTATATGGGAAACAAAAGACAAGTAATGCCTATCGAGCAGAACTGCACAGACGAGACTAAAATATTCAACGTTCCGGATAATATCTATAAGTCTACTTAGTCAGCTCCAGCTCTTAATCCAAATGTAACTATCCTTTTGCTGCTTCAACTGAGTGGCATTCGATGTTGACTCGAACGTTAGCAGACGTTGTCATAATATACCAAATCTCACAATAGGAAAAGCTAGGACGTGTCAGACTCTCGCAAAGCCTCGCGATACTTACAGCTGCATACCGCTCCTTGTGCGACAACAAGTATTCAAGACTTAACCCTACGCTGCTATCAGTATCCAGAGGTCGTGACAGGACGTGTCATTGCAGATATCCTGTGATACTTCAATCTGACATTGCTTTATCCAAGAAACACTACGATACGCTACGATGTAACTACATTACCGGACAGCACACGTATAATTGAGTTTCCGACCATCTCCCAAGTAGTATTTAGGAATATCCCCCTTTTCGGTAGAGACGTCTCCTCTGCAACTATAGCAGACGAACGAGGCTATGGCAAATTCACATCGCACCAATGTTGCATATGTGTAAAATAATACAACTATAACGTATCCAACTGCATGGGGTTCTCTGAGTCAGCGTCGTGGAATCCGGCACACTCGCCAGGGCGCAAATGCAGATTACGATCATGTCTCGGCAAGGCACTTGAGCGCTTGGCTAAACGTTTGCCAGTATGGCCCTTTTATATCACGTAGAGTTCTTATTGCCCTTAAAGCATCAGGCCAAAAGGGCCGTTGAACTTGCCAAATGGGCGGAACACCTCAGTTCTGTTTCTGGCCCCCTCGGTCCCGGCGCTCCTCTTCGTGATACGTCGCAGGGGGCCAACTTTTTCGCAAACAATAAACTTGACCTGTTTGGCTGTAATTTTGATAGGTCTTATGTTTTGACATCTTGTCACGACCTATATGAGACGCTCCTTGGGCTGTTTGGAATCAAGATCAATGCACGATATTCAAGTGGGCCTCTACTGTTGGGGCACGCTGTTGCCGCCCCATTCTTCCAGGTTCAAATTGAGAAAATCAGAAAGATGCCGGTTTTCGATAGGACCAAAGTTCTATCCCCCACCTCGTTGCCTTGTCCTCCGCTGTAAAACAGGACTTGAAGCACGACATGGCTGAAATACTGTCCGCACGCAGAGATGGCGTTTCTGGTCCTACACTCTCTCACCATGTAGTTAACAAGTGTACATAGTGTAGATGGTCTGTCTGTCTGTTGAACTTAGCGATCCGCGAAATAAAGTGAGGTTGGAAAAAACTGGGTTCGCTACACAGCACAGATCACCTCAATCGTCGGCAGATAACTACCGAGAAAAAAACAGTCCCGAACAAGAAAGCGAACTTCGGGTTTCCATCGTTTGTTTCGCTCAATGCTATGCCAGATAGGGCACTCTGGCACTGTCTCTGCCTTATTCTGCTGCCTGCAGAGAAGCGCTGCTGACGTCACGTTCCAATCGGGAGATTCCTAACCCATTCATCAGCTGTTTCACCAAACCCAGAAATGTCTCGTCTTGGACCCCTGAAGTTCCATATTCCCCACTCCGTGTTTGTGACAAATGACGTGCATTAGGTACACACTGTAACCACCTCTGCACTAGTAAGGTTATTTGTATGCTGTAAGTATTCCGTACTAACTACAGCGCAAAGCATCAAAAGTATCAATGATGACTTTGGAAGCTGGAAAACGCGAACATTATGGATGATGGTCAATCAATGTAATCCCTTACATGCGGTGCATTGCCTGTCTTACTTTGTCGCGAGGTGTCGAATATACGACCATGTATGTGTACCGTAATTATTTAGTGGAGGTAGGTGTGTAATTACGCGCGGCTGCTCTAGAGTCTTGGGCAGGTTGGGGCTGTGTAGTGATTTGCAAGCGCTGAACCAACCAAATTGGAACGATCAACGCCGTCGATACGAGGTGGCTAAGAGGATTAGAAAATAGAAAACAGTTCTCAAACGTCGACTTTTGATCATTATCATTTTTCCTGTCTGCTTTCCCGTCTCTTTTCAATAGATTTTCGTCGTTGCTTTACTCTCTTGCGAATTGATCTTCCAACTCATACGATACATCCAAATACCAAACGAATCCGATCCATCTGCGTTCTTTTAGCTGGCTAAATAAACACCGAAAACAATCAGGAAAGATACCGAAACATATTACCGAGAAAACCTAATATTCATCATCACAATGCGTGCTACACTCTCGCTCCTAGTCGCCGGCGCTGCCGCCGTCGCCGCGCAGAACTCAACATCATTACCCGACCTCGTGTCTATGCTCCCGACATGCGCCACCCCCTGCTTGACCCAAGGCGCCAGCGCTGCCGGCTGCGCGACGACCGACTTCCAGTGCATTTGCGGCAAACAAACCCAATTCATCTCGGGCGCCACATCCTGTATTATCCAGGATTGCCATGGTGATGACTTCAACAGTCAGTTTCCCCCCCTTCGTCGCCCCTTTATCCATCCCTCCGGGTCTGAGGGCCTTGCTAACGCTTTATGTCTACAGAGGTCATCTCGCTAGCCGGACAGATCTGCACTGTCGTCACCACCGACAACCCCGACCCATCCGCCATCGCATCCGCCTCGGCTATCGTCACCTCTGCCCTTGGTGCTGCGAGTCCTACGTCGAGCCCTGATTCCGCCTCCGTCCGGCCAGAGCTTGGGCTTGGCATTCTGGGTGCCGCCGCTATGGCCGCATTGGCATTATAAGCATATAGCATATGCAAAGATAAACTATCCTTTGTTTGGGTGGCATGATTTATGAGCGTTTTCCTTTCTGGGATAGGAATGGGAATTATACAGGCATCAGTCATCTTATAGAATGGCATTAGATTATGCTGTCGGCGTTACGGTTGTGGGCATAAGTAAATACGGCATTTGTCTCAACAACTGGGAGACTTTGATATGTACCTATTTCTCTCGATTCTCGAGAAAAGCAATATTACTCAATCACATATTTAACACAAATTTTATAGCAACCCTGGCGGTGAGGTCTCAGTAAAACAAATTACGACGATCGTGTCGTGGAAGCATACTTGTTTCTGTTGGCACGTGTCAACCAACAAAATTCTATATATCACTTTAGGTCGTGTGTGAATGATAGGTTTGTTTTTAGTAAAGCAAACAGGCATCCGGCACAGACCTTATCCATAGCGATGATAGAATTACAAACAACTCTGCGGTGCGAACAGCCAGCCTTTGGAGGGTACGAGAAATGGTTTTTGAGGCTTAGGTAACCCTCACGACGGTTGCCATTTCAATTGCTCCGTTGCCTCTACGTCAAACACTATTCAAAGGGTCAAGGCTCAGCCTATTTTATCGTCTGTCAACTCACTACAGTAGATCTGCATCGTAAGTGAGAATTTGTGCCGTTCACATACTATACTCTGAGAGTCAGACGAACCTCCATGTGAAAGAGGTCCGTAGATCCGAGCCAGCCAATCTAGTTTACATCCCGCTTTTCAGGAACGCGCAACCACCCCTCTCCGAGAAATCGCGCTACAACTAAAAGTTCCGGCCGATCCGATTTCCGACCATCCATCTAGTTGCTCAGCCCAGTTGCGGGCTATTTTTGGTTGGGGCCGGTTGGCATCGATCGATACGCTCGGCACAGCCCCCGGCTCCTATCCACACCTCATGCCGATCAACCTACACGGCTTTTTCTCGCTGTGTTATCGCTGCTAAACTGACTTGTGTAGAGTATGTGATACTTATAATGCGTTAAGGAATCTACGAGACTTTCGCGTAATGTCTGAATCTAGACCTCGCTCGATGACCCATTAGCCAAGCCTATAGCTTCATTGCGAGACAGTCGTTCCTAGGTATTGAAAAAGCGCGTTTGAAATATCTTCGAAGATCGTCAAAAACAAATCAATGATTCAGGGCATTTAGACCAGCTCCACGTTACCACTATATGCCGCATGCCTTTAGTCCAAATACTTCAACGTCATAGTATTTAATAACCTCTTCACCTCCAGCATCTTGGCATTAATAACCTCATGACACCTCGTGTCTCTGTGTGAGTCGTATTACAGTAGTCCCAGCCTGTGTCCTTTCCCTTTCGTGTTCGGAAGAGAGATGTTCACTTATATCTACACACCGTAGTCCCAAAAGGGCTTTCATTCTAGTAAACGTATCGTCTTCCTAAGCTATTACAGAATAGGAGGTCAATCCTGTTAGACACACAACCGTGTTCAATCTCTTTCCGAGTGCGTGTGCCGTGATTGTGAAGAAACTCCAGTTTTCTCGAGAAAAGACCGATACTAAAGCGCTCCGCACGTGGAACCACCAACCATTAAAATCGAGTAATAACACTGACTCGACAAGAGCGATACTAGCAAGATGACGTTGTCTGGCGACGCCGTTGAACTCTATGATGTATTGCATCTACTGACACTGATCTGGCCACGAGGAAACGCCGGGAAGCATATAGACTTGGCGATAGCTGCTTTCACTTATATAAGTCTTGTGATTCTCACTTCCTCAATGCTATTCTCAGGATCAAACGACTTCAGAAGGAGTCCAAATATCATTCGTTCGACAAGGCTATTCATTCCTCTGTAGTCATCATGGTGCACAAATCAGCCGCCTTCTCCTCCCTTTTGGGAGGGGCTTACGCTCTCACCATGCGGCAAAGCGGGTGCTCCTTTCACATGAGAACCGAAGGCTCCCTCAGTGCACCTGTGAGCCAGTATGACAGCGGTCAGACACGCGCCGGCTCAAACGAGACACCATCGAGCTTCAAGCTAAACGGCAATACTCTCACGGACGCAAAGGGCAGAGGTTGTTGGTGGACGCCTCCGGCCATGGTACTACAGTGTGACGTTGGACAGATACCGGAGTCCGGGTTCAATGTCGGTTGCGATGGGACTGTCTCGTACAATGGCCAGACAACCTTTTACGAATGCGAGACTGGCGCCAATGACCTGAGAATGATTTATTCCGGCCCCAATGGTTCCCAGTGCAAAGAGATTACGCTCCATGCTGACGGATGCTACCCGAGCGGTTGCAGCGGTCAAGGAACCGGGTCTGGGTCTGCTGCTCCCGCTTCCAGCACTCTACCTCAAGGAGGATCCAGCAGTTACCCGGTTCTTCCATCTTCTCCTGCCGGGGGTGGGAGCGGAAGCGGAAGCGGAAGCACACCTCCTGGTAACTCACCTTCCGGTACATCACCCGGCAGTGGTCCAGGCGGCGCCTCGCCCGGGTCTTCAGGTACCGGTACTCAGCCACTTGGCGGGCCAACCACATACCTAGGGCCCCCGTCATATCCTACTGGAACTATAGGCACATCTCCTGGTGGCGAGGGCTCAACACCCCCGGGGCAGTACCCGGGTGGTACTCCAACCAGCGGAACTTCTAACGAAGCAAGTCCGACGCCAAGCGGTAGCACGCCTCCAGGCGGCGTAGGCTCGTCGACACCACCGGGACAATCCCCAGGCGGTACATCAAGCGGTAGCACACCGAACGGAGCAAACTCTACACCGTCAGGACAGTATCCAGGATCCACGCCCATCGGCAGCACGCCTACAGGAGGTTCAGGCTCGACACCCTCAGGTCAATACCCGGGATCAACACCAAGCGAGAGCGCACCTTCCGGAGGCGCGGGTTCGACACCATCAGGACAGTACCCTGGTGGGACGCCAATTGAAAGCACACCTAACGGAGGAACCCCAACACCGAGCGGCAATACGCCCCCTGGTGGCAGTGGCACAGGCTCATCGACACTGCCGGGAGGATACCCGGGCGGCACGCCAAGCGGCACCACATCGAATGGGGCAGGCTCAACACCACCAGGACAGTATCCCACTGGAACCGGCAGCTCGCCAGCTAGCACGCCAGGCGCACCCGGACAAACCGGCACTCCAGGCGTCTCGTGTCCCGGCGAGTTGACCGGAGCATACGAATACCCACATCTGATCATCCCAGTCGACAGCGCCAACGCGAATTCCGCGCCCGGGACATCGAATTTCGGCGAGGTGACCTCGACGATCTCGACCGCATTCAATTTCGACATCCCGCAGTCCGACTCCGGCAAGACGTGCAACCTCGTCTTCTACTTCCCGACGCAGAGCCAGCTCGAGACGTCATCGTTTACCTTCAGCGGCTCAGGCGCGATAGAGTTCGGACGTCTAAGCAGTCCCGTCACCAAGGGAACTAGCTATTCCAACCTTCCCAGCATCGCCGAGTCTTATGGGCAGAAGACGGTAACGCCTGGGAGTGGACACACTATCAGCTCGTTTGTGTGTCCGGCGGGACAGCGCGTGGCTTATGAGATGAAGGCTGCGAAGGGGGATGCTTCGACTAGTTTCCGCTATTTCCAGGACTATAATCCTTGTCCTCTTGGATTATACATCACTGTATCTTAGGGAGGGAAATACGTGCAAGCTTAATATATTACATAATATTCATAGTTTCGTTATATAATTCTTGTATATAGCACACGCTCGAAAATGCTTTGCTAGTTCCGTATCCTACGATCAATCTACAATACGTCCCCACATAGGAGCATTGCCTCTATCAAGGACACCAATCGTGACAGGATTTCCTGAGGCTCGCCCATGCTTTAGATAAACACTTCCTACCTTCCTTTCCTCACCTGGCAATTAATTAATAACGCTATATTTTCTATAAGTACTCAAATATAACAGGTCCAGAATTCAGTATTCTGTCAGATTGCCGCTATTTCGCATGCCGAGTTTTGAGTAGCTAGTAGCTAGGTGCCTGTGGTATATAACATGCTTGCTCACCGCTTGATCTGAGTTAGTTAGCTGGCAAGTTGATATGGTTAGGGAGGTCCTAGCAGGCAAGTAGGGGGCATAAGAAGCGGAGTGGGGGTTGATTTCATGACGTATATATAGATATAAATGCTATCTACCAATAACACATTCTCTCGCTTGACTAATATTGATACTTCTGGCTTGTCCGCTAGGCAATAATTTGCGAAATGCGTTGTGACCATAGCATCTACAGCAGGCGGACAGTAACCAGTCAGAGGCATTCCTGATATCGTGGAATGAGGCACCACTGTGTAGTGAGGGGAACTGTGCATGGATTAACATCCCACAATGAAACCGCATGGTAGCTGCTGGCATCTCAAATCTGGACAACTTTACTCTAGACTCAAAACAAAAAGAACACTATCAGAAGCCACTTTATTCATTAGTTGAACCCTTCACGCACTCTTTCTACTTATCTCCACCTACTACATTCAGATCAGTTAACTGGAATTATCATACAATGGAATGGACAAAGACTACAGGTTTCGACTTTGTGCCATATTTTGCGCATCCGTCTTCCGACCCTCTGAACTATACTTTCGACTCGGGATCACAGATTGGCCCCCCGAAAATATGGAGCTTCCCGCCGTCAGCAAATATGTCTTTCAACCAAATGGTTGAGAGAGTGACAGTTCCACTATCTCAATCATATCCGTTTGAAAACTTGCCGCTTAGCAACTTAGAAAAAAAACTGCGTAAGTAAGAATTTACCAAGAGAAGTAGAGTCAATTAGGTGTTCTGACCCATTTTGAAAAGTGGTGGAATTCGAAGCAGCGATGGGGGCGCTCGGGTCTTCAGACGATGCAGAGAGACTTGCATCATTGATCAAGCAATGTCGCTCATTAGATATTGGTTTAGACATTAATCGAATTGCGCGATACGCCGTGTACCATAAGAGAATCTCATGTTTGCGACACCTAGTCGACCAAGAAAGAGCAAGTCTCACCCAGAAGGACACTTTCGGTAGATCCGCAGTCTTTTATTCCATGGCCACAAGGTCACAAGAAGAGCGTGACACTGACTCCTTATTTGGCACCCAAATTTTGAGGGATACAAATGACAAAGACTTCTCAATGGGCATCCAAATGTTGAAATATACCTATGAGATCATGTCATCGCAGATCCAGGACGGGAGTAAGATGGAAGATTTATTGGGCCAACCTGACGCTAATGACTGGGTTCCATTGCAATACGCAGTACACGGACTTAATTTATGGGCTATTGAGTTTCTTCTTGCTAAATGCGCCAATCCATCAATCATGCATAGGTTGGCTGAGGAGTCAATCAGTCCAGTCACCTCAAATCTTCGGGAGTTGCGGATAAACCTTGTTTTCGAATTCAACAAGCTGCTACCGATACTGTCTTCGTATAATTTTGCAATTATCGGTACAGAACTGTCAGAACCTAACCTAATGCAGCTTTTTGAAGAAGCAAGGGGGAGTTGGTCCTCGTCACAAGAATCTCCATTGCGCTATCTTACGCCCAATGATAATTTCGTGGCTAGGCTTCATGTCCCTTGCCTAAATGTATGACGTCCTTAACTCTCAACATAATACATTGCAATTAACAATCAATAGGGCATTGTAGTCTTCGTATGTTGAGAATGACAGTTTTTGGAACCTACACCTAATTTCCTCAAGGGAATCCTCAGACGATACATGCGAGATTTTGGTCGCTCAAGATACGACGATCACGCCTTTGGGCGCTGGCTCCAAGAATCTTCTCCCACCATAGACTTCGACCGTGTTAATAGAGAACCTAGCTATCTATCTAATGGCAGATATCAATGTTATTCAATTGTGGTATGTCACAATATATTTGTAATAAGCTCTACTAATATTTATAGTTCCCCTGTCTAGCGCTGCGCACCAAAAAGAATATGATAGCAGCAAGGAGAAAGACCAAGGAATCGAGAGACACAATCACCCAAAATAGGCTTAAAAGGCTATTACAATCCGAGCGTACCATCGACGAAACGTACTTCCCTAGCCTTTCAGCTGAGACCCTCAAAGATCGAAACAATGGCCAGGTAGTATCCAGAGAAACTAAAAAGAAGATGCACAGTGGATGGGCTGATGACGATCAAATACCAATGTTAATGGTACCCCAGCTATGGATTTGGAGATTTGACAAACTTGTCCTAAGCGCGTATTCGTCTGTGAACGCCGGACATTTGACAGAGGAAGAGTTACAGCATTTGGATCGGGTTTCCCACAGTGACACTAATATTATGGTTGGGCGCATCATAGCTGATCATATATCACAGTTTGGGGAGCCACAGATTAACGGGAAGTTCCCATGTCCCCTTGATATCTTCGAAATGAGCATCTTAGATGTTCTATCCGAGGTCGAGGCCTATGCAAACCCATCAATTGAATCGCAGCTTTCAATAGACAAAGAACAGGGGTTTTTATTTGAAATCGCCGATATCCAGGAGGAACTAGCTATGATCCAGGACGTTCTCAATCAACAACTCATTATTATAGACAAATTCATGCGGGATCTTGAGATTCCTGGCTTTGGAGGACTGGCGTTTCGCACAGGGTGGGAAGAACTTAAGCTTGCTAGGACTAACATTGAGACGTACCAAAAGCGAGTCAACAAGCTCAATGCGGATGCAGCAAGAATCGAAAAAAGGATTCAGGATCAGCTCAACCTCAAGCGGACATACGCAAGTATTAAGGAGGCTCGTTCTGCCCGGGTACTTAGCGCAGCTGTAATCGGATTTACCGTCGTCACTATCATATTTGCGCCCCTTTCCTTCATGACGAGTCTATTCGCCCTACCTCTCGACTCCCTCCAAAGGAACCAGCAGAGGATAGATGAATCCAGTAGCACAAATCTTGCGGATGATTCCCAAAATGCAGTTGCATATAGTACGAGATATGTCGGGACATGGTTTGGTATGTGTTTTGGTCTTTCAACATACTTCACAAAGTCTTCCTGTCTACTAACACGCCGAAGCCGTGGCCGAGATTGTCTCCCTAGCTGTCACAGGCCTCATCGTTGGACTTAGTCTTTGGCTTTTTAGTGACAGTAAAGCGGCTCGACAGCGACAGAAACCTTCTGGAAGCAAGATGGAGGGCCGCGGAGGCGGAAGAAAAGACAAGCAAAGACTGCCAGCTTCAGACCTCAAAGAAGACAACGGATCACGCTTTGAGAAAATGAGCCTGAGAAAAACAATAATCGATTTCTTGCGTCGCTTGATCGATTCCTTGGATCGTACTGGGGACGTGGAGGAAGGACAGGGTCGAAGTGCTCGAAATGCAACCCCTGCCGCGGAATGCACCGGATGAATGAGACGTGTCTTCTGGCTCGACGGGACTTTCAAAATATATTTGGAGACGAAAGAAAAAGTTATGATAATGTTAGGTCTCATCTTATACAAAGTTCAACGTTTGTTAAATATAAGAGACATCGGCATATTTATCATACAAAGACAACATATAAAACCCATGCGAAAGAAGTAGGTACTCTAATAAATAAAGTCTTATGATTTATATAAAATACTTTGCGCATTTGGTCAGGATTAAGGCACTAAAGCACATATCTAAAGTAGGGATTCTCCTTATCCGTCAAATCTTTAAAGGCAACTCGGCCCCTTTCTCGCTCATTTAGCCCCAGCTGTTCTCGCCTCCTATTTTCTCGGCGCAGGATGACATATAATGTCGAGGCAGCGAGAATAGTAACAACGTAGCTACGCACACAAGATTAGCGCTATTCTCTCAAACCGGGGCGGAATTCTAAGAAGCATGAATGATCACACACAAGATAATCAGACCAGTCCAGAGCGCAGGATAATGCTCAGCTTTCGTCTCGCTGCGAACCAGCTGAGGACCGACGATATTCCCCACACAATACGCGACGAAGGTAGCAGCAGCCATGAAGCTCTTCTTAGTCTCGCCAGCAACATTACCAGCACCAAGGGAGACAGTCAATCCTACAACGGGGCCAAAGAAGCCGATGATGGAGTATCCGACGACAGGTGCGACGGGACGATGACCCCAGCTAGACTTCCAGATGACGACGTAGCCGGCGATCACAGGAAGACAGCAGACGATCAACGTCGGGATCCGAATGTCGCGGTACCGGCTGCAGAGCCACCCCGTGAGCGGGATCCCGACGGCACATACCGCGCCAAGGGGAAATTGGAAGAGGATTGACTCGAGAGAGGAGTAGCCGAAGGTCGAGACGATCAGGGGTCCGAAGCCGGACACGGCGCCATTGACGGTATATCTGGGGTCAGGGTAAGCCGAACGAGATATGAATGAAAAGGGCGGAAGGGGCTTTCACTCACGCGGAGCCCATAGTCAACGCAACAAGCCAGACCTTAGCATCAAAGAACGCCTCCCTGATCTGCGCGGGCTTGATCTCCCGATTCTGATGACACACGCCCGTCTGGCCGGCGCGTAGCCTTTCGACCGCGACCTCTCTCTCCTCGGGCGTCAGAAACCAGGCGTCGAGGGGCGAATTGGGGAGACAGAAGAGACACCAGATTCCAAAAAGGAACGTCAGACCTCCCGCGAGCACGTAGATGTACTGCCATGGCCTGAGGGCCGAGTTGGAGATCTGCGCGAACCCGTAGTTCAGCGCGCTTCCGATGATGGTGAACCAACCTGTTCCCGAGAACCACCACGTCTGCCGCAGTGATTGCTCGGCTTGCGTGTAGTAGCCGCTGACGATTATCATGAATGCTGTTGGGACTATTGATTCAGTGAAGCCTGTATGTAATTATTAGCGATTCTACTTATCTCAGACGTCTCAGTTATAAGGTAGCTCAGTAAGTATTGGCCGCAACTTGCCTAAAAAGAATCGCTGCACTAAAAGACCTTGCCATGTGGTGACCCCAGCCGTGGCGGCGCATATGACGGCCCATGTCATGACGGCCGGCCCAAGGATGAACCGCGTGTCGAAGCGCTGCAGCGTGTATGTCATCGGATACGACCCGATCAGCTGGCCGAAGTAGAAGATTGACGTCGCCCAGCTCAGTCTTGACGTATCTGTCTTGCCTGTCGCTGCGTTCACAAAGGCCAGCTGAAGGTCGGACGTCATGCCGAAGAGCGCGGCGCTTCCCAAGATAGCCTACATGTCGCTATCAGTCTTTATGAAAGAGATTTACTGGATTGCACGTTGAGGTATTACCTTATCATAGTATACGAGTCCGTAACCTGTTTCCCGGCCAGTTGTTAGCTCGCACTCTGCACTTGAAATTAAACATCGCCTGATTTGGCTCGGCTCCCGTACCGATTACCATCGCCGGCATCAAGAACATGTCGATCTTGCGCAAAACCCGCCTCTCGACCTCCGGTGCGATCGGCCGCATTTCGGGGCCGGTGGCCTCGCCCGCAACCGGAATTTTCTCATCACGAGCCTCTCTATTCATCGCTAGAGTGCTGAGACCTATTATCGACCTCGGAAATAGAGCACACTGTTTGGGGTTGATAGAGAATCATAAGAGGGAAATATGATATAAAAAAATTATATCTGCGAGCTATAGACTAAGCGATTGACCTCTATACCTGAAAAGGAAATATCGTAGATCGCTTGAGCGAGCGTGAATTGATTGTCGGTGACGAACCTATAGCAGGCAAGCCTTATCTATTAACCCCTCTTTACATCGCTTAAGCTAATGACGGGAAGACTATGTTAGCTGGCATCCTTCTTCCCGCTTAGGTCCAAGAGAGACAGATACAATATTCATCGCCGAGATGGATAAAACTATGATCCAAAATCCTTACTAATTGCTTGAGCGCACACGTGTTTCAAAGCTGGGCGATGTCGTCCAGTTCGTGTCTACTTCTTGTGTGGAAATTCCACTTTTGTTTAATATTGCTAGGGACCTAGATATTGCTACAGGTTACCGAGATAATCAAATGCCATCTGCATAACCTTAGTTCTCGATCAATGAGGCGTGTTTTATCTTCCTGTTTCTGATGTCCGCGTGTATCCCAAGTCAAGGTTCGAGCCAACGAGTAATCTCTCTGCGTATTCGGCTTTGCTTCCAGTTGTATACGTTGGCTAGGCAAAAGAAGATAACCAATCCCAAACGCCATGCTAACAAGAAATGACAATGGCTCAAAGTAGGCCCCTCACTGCCACCTTCATATAAAGCTCTATCATTTCTATCGTTCCTCACTTGTAAATGTTCCTCGAATCCTTGCGTAAAGCTCCGTATCATAAAAGTTGTAATTCGTGTCTACCTCACAGAATTCGTGATGTCTGAGAAGGTGCAAAGCAGTAGGTCGATCTCTCGGGTCTCTGCAGATATGTTTAGTCACTAGATTCTCGGATAGAAGACTCGACATAGAGATGACATGTAAGTAAATATGACTGGGGGGCAAAACTTACACGGTGAAACAGTCCAACATGAACCCCAAGGCATACGGTGTGATGGCAGCGCGGACCTCGTCATTTATAGGCGGAGTCTCGCCGTTCGCGATCTTATAGATAGCGCCCACAGCCTCTTCTTTGCTCCAAGGACGGCGACCAGCGAACATTTCCAAGACTACACAGCCTAAGCTCCATATATCGACCTTGGCGCTGTATCCCTCGCCTCGCGAGCGGATGACTTCGGGAGCCATCCAGAAGACCGAGCCTTGCATCGAGTTGGTCTTGTCATTACCATAGATATCATCCGTTTTCTTGGAAATACCAAAATCTGAGATCTTGCACGTTCCATCCAGATCCAGCAGGATGTTGTCAGCCTTGAGATCACGATGCAGAATACCTTCGTGGTGCAGATAAGCAAGTCCGGAGAGCGTCTGACGCGTGAGGGAACGCACAACTGGCTCTTCGAATTTGCCGTGTTTACGAAGACAGGATCCGATGCTACCACCCGAAATATACTCGAGAAAGATGCTGATACTTGTTTCTTTCCTCTCGCAGCCTAGATACTGCACGATGTTCTCGTGATCGAGATTCTGCATGGTATCAATCTCCTGATCAAGGGCAGCAAGAAGTTCTTTCATCTTGTTTTTATCTCCGCCGGCTGCTTTTTGGTTTACCTCAACTTCCTTCACAGCCAAGAATTCACCCGTTGTTGCATTCATACCAAGGTACACACGGCCGTACGTTCCTTTTCCGATTAGTTCACCTTTGAACCATCGGAATGTGGTTTGTCGTTTAGGGAGAACATCTTGTGGTATTTGCGGCACGATCATAGATCCCCGTTCAGGATGAATCTGCACAACATTGGCGCCAAACATCTTAGTACTCTTGCGACGTTGCACCATGGACGTAGATCTGGCACCAGTGGCTGTCGAGGTGGTAGTGTAACGTTTGTTTGCCTCATGAGCGCCCCGGGCGACTTCTCGAATCGACTTCATTCGGCTGATACCTGATTTACGCATGCTTTTCCGTGTATTGGAAGCGATGGATGCGGGACGCTCAAGAGCTTTGAGGGTAGACTCATCCGAACCAAGCGTATCACTCTCATTGTAAAAGGTTCTCCCTTCGTCATTTGTATCTGGTGGTGTAGGAATTTCAATCGTCACATTGGTAGCGCTAGGCGCTGGCTCCTCCTGTTCGGGAATAGGAGATACGGGTGGACTCGGTTCTTGAAGCTGACTCTCGTCCAATACCGGCTGATCAAGATCCAACTCAGGGAAATAAGCATCGAGATTGCTTAACAAGGCTTCAGTTGGGGGACGATTGGCCCACACATCACGCTCGATGAACGATTTCCGACGATTCAGTTTGCTATCGTCAGATTGCCACTGGTCCGATCCTGGTGTTGCGGGTGTACGGCGGTGAGAGCTGCGGCCACTCCTCACGCTTTCTTTATCGTCTTCATTCATCGTACGAGGAGAGTCAAACGAAACCGACATGTTCTTGCCCGACCTCGACGTCCTAACCCGTAGGATGGGTTTCTTGCCACCTGACTCTGAATCGCTCTCTCGGTTGGGCGTTTTCAACTTGCGTACTGACTTCGATGGCTGCCTTCCGCGCACGGGAACAGCAAATAGTCCATCATCGGAATCATCGCCAGAATCTTCGATGGTATTGTTCGTAGCCTCATTCATTTTCGAGAATTGCACGTCTGTCTCAGTGAAATCAACGTCGGGTCCATGTGATTTGCGACGGACACTATTTGCAGACGCTAAGCCTGACGCAGCGTTGGCTGGATGAGATGTATTCGGACTCAGATCGCCGGGAGTGGCTGCTTGGCGAACTTTAGTAATTAACTCATGTTGAGGCTTGTTTCCAAGGTTTAGCGGAGTACCGCCAGGCGAATAGTCGGGCACGATGAATGGCACATCACCGCGACTCCAGGTGATAGAACCTGGCGAACCAGACCGTGGACTGCTACTACGACCTGAGGTCTGACCAAAATCAACACTTGCCATTGCGCCCTTACCTCTTTGTTCCACATACTCGACCCCAGCCGTTGGATCTGAGCTCACACGGCTGGGGGACTTGGGGCGTCGTTGTTCTGTAGACGTAGACGTAGAAGGTCGACCCAAATGACCCCAAGCACTTCCCATATTTACCAAGGCCCCCAAGGCTGAACCGGCGGGTGGCGAAGCTAATGCGGGGCGTTGCTTATGGGACATTTCGGGGCCACCATCGTATGAGCCAATGGATGTGGCCGGCCTTCTTGGGCTGGGAATGCCATCCATACCGCTCTGAGATAACTTCATGCTATGCCCAGTTTTCTTGCTTAGCGAGTTTGCTTTCGTGAGCGTTGCACTCCCAACGCCTGGAGGTGCTGGAGCTTTCCTTTGCGGAAGAAGCGTGTCTGGTTTCTTGTCTTCGTAGGGAGACGTGCGGGGATGATCGAAGTCAACGTCCCTGCCCACAACGCCTACTGGTGGTGATTCTTGAGGAGATGATTGCTGTATGGTAGCCTGGCTCCTCTGCACTGGCCAAATAGCCTGCCTTGGATCCATATTCATACGGTACTCTTCAGACCGCGCAGATAATTGCTCATCGCTAGGTCTCGAGTTGCCAAGCATGGTGTTAGTTCTGGACGTTGGTGGCGAGGAGCTAGACCTCATACGATAGTTATTCAGCTGAGAATAGGTGTCAGATTCGCCTGGAGGAACCAGAAGAGATGGTACACTAGTGCTTCCGCTCCCCGCATCGCCATATTTAAGGAATAGTTTCATAGAGCCGACGGTTGTACGCTTAGGATGCCAGATGCAGACGTCTCCCAATGGTTGTTCGTGGACCCCTTGGCCAAGCTCGGTGGGATACATTTGCAAAAGGTCTGGGTCGCGTAAACCAAGATTCATGCAAATGCTGATTTGCAATTCTCTGGCAGTGTCACATTCGGTAACATCGCACATACGGTAGTTCCAACCATCCAGGGTTACTAGTATATACGTCCTTTGCGAATTGGATCCAATGCCGTTCGTCGATACGCCATTTGGTCTATATAAGCCAGGACTCGTAGGCGAATCCTTGTCATCGTCTCTCTGTTTGTGTTTCTTCTTTAAGAAGCCAAATAAATTCTTGCTATCTTTGGCTGAGTTCGGCTCGGCACCAGCCGAGCGGTCACTGGGTTCCATCGGCGATAGACGACTACCATAGCCAGTATTATTCTGCGTATTGCGAAGGAGTTGCCCAGCTTCTGGTGGTAGCCCCGAACCATAAATAGCAACACTGGATGAGACTGATTCAGCGCTGTTTCGGGGTTTGTGACCAAACCTACTGGATGGTGAGGAGGGGGGTAATGATGCAGGCAATTTCGGACTTGCACTAGGACTTTGTCTTCGCAAAATGCTATCGCCAAATTCGCTAGCGCTACTTGGACTACCTTTTCGGTTACTTTCAATGTCGATATTCTTTAGCATAGCTCTGTGGTTGGACTCGGTTGTAATAGCACTACTAGTCGGCATCGTCGTAGCCCTTGTTGTCGGGGGAAACTCGCGACCAGCTATCCGGGAACCATTCGCTTTGATAGGAGTATTGGGAGACTCCATATCTGTTCCTACACTCGGTCCATGCGCACCACTGAAAGACTCTTTCCGAGTGTGCGATGTTTGCGATTTGGGCTCAAGGGGCTTCCCAGTAGCCAAACTTCGAATAAGCCGACGCATCCTCTTCCCTTCATCTCTTTCGCGTGTTTGATCCCAGCCGGTCCCACTGTTAGCACATTCCTGGGCCAATCGAGGATAAACCATCTGATGCATCATGCCAAAATTGCCGCGGCCTCCACGCTGGCTACCAAGCTCGAGGAAGCGAGCGCCATGCAGGTCAAGTCCCTTAAACGTTTCCTGCCAATCTTTCGAGAAGCTGTTGGCGGCGAGCCACAGGAGGACATGGTCGAGGGGCCATTTTGCGGCCAGCTCTGGTGGTATCTCGGCGTGTGTCGTAGGGACATTCGATCTGGTAGATACCTGTTTGTTCTGGAAAGTGTTGGGATATAGTCCAGTGCGACCCTCATCGCCTGGCGTGGTGCCAATAGTACCATTGCCGGCTGTTTGGCTCGTTGGAGGCCACAGCGTTTGAGAAGTGGTGGAGTACGTAGACGGATCGTCATGAAAGAAGCCCGGAATTCCAACGCCCTCACCGTATGTACCGCCATCAGGGATATAAGTAGCGGTCATGGCCGCGCGCTCCTCGGCATCTTCATTGCCGAGTCTGTCGCCGGGAGGCTTTCCCGAACGATCCGACGTCAGTGGCGGAGGAGGAGGAATAGCCGACAAAGCTGTATTTGACAGCTGGTGGTGAAGTCTAGGATTGTATGCGACGGGGCCGCTAGTAGGCTGGAGAGGAACAAAGCCAGAACGGTTGTCGTAGGGACGACTCCAGCCATTCTGCCATGGAGCATTGGCACCGAGGGCGCTATTCGGAGGAGGACCGGGCGGCGGGGGGAGAAGAACGCCATTAATTGTGGCGGGCGCAAGCGGATATCGAGGGGGAGGCGGTGGAATGCTAGTCATATGGTTGAGTTGACCCTGGTTAGGAGTCGTCAAGGGCGGCGGTGGCGGTAATTGGAACGGCCGTGCCGGATCCCTTTGCGTATTGGAGTACATGGCAGAGGAAGCTCGAAGATAGTTTGCGAAAACAGTTCAGTGGTGGTCGCGTATAAGATCTGGACTATACATATGCGTATAAGCGCATACGTGAAGGCGTCGGCGGCTTCAAACTTTGCCTGCGACCTGCCTCGAATATCAACAGTCGAGGCCCAGGTCACATGTACGTGGACAGCAAGCGCGGCGTTCTAAGTCGCAAAAGGTCTTTGTGATGGCGCAATGGGGTCGTCGCCGCCGTCGTCTATTATCATGTGCGTATGTCCAGATCGTCGAACGAGGATCGTGATCGTGGTCGTGTCGTAGCGAATCGTACTCCAATATAAGTTGCGATAGTGTAGTATCCGTCGCCTCTTCTTCTCTTTCGCGGCAAACACCGCCCCGATTACTGGTGTGTCCCGTGGGGCGCCTCGATCATGGTGTGGTAGAGCCAGTAGAGTAGTCGGGATAAACAGCCAAAGCAGCGCAAAACATGACCTTCAAGATACAGAAACAAAGGTCAGACGTCTGCTACCCTTGGGTGCCCACCTTTCCCGCCAATTTCTCTCCTCGGCGACGTTATTAGCGATGGAATAAATCAAAAGGAGAAACAGACACCAAATATGACGAGGGAATATGTGAAATCACCAAATACACATAGTACTGACAAGACAGTTGATCAATCAAACACAGTTTGGTCTAAAGAGAAACCTTATCATGGGGTCCGGGAGGAGAAAGAGGGTTGCTGAGGGTTACCGATACAGTGTTCCCTCAGCTAGCGGTCCTATCCTGCACTGTGATGTGGTTGGGTGTTTTGGCAGGTTCCACGCAATGACAGTGCACAGCCCACAACCCGGTCACAGTACAGACTGTACAGACTGCAGCTGTGGTGACCATGTGCTTTCTCCATCAATCGTGGGTAAGTCGTGGCGGTTTCCTTGCAGTAGTAACCCTACTAAGTGTATCACCCCAGCTGACTTGAATCTTGGCATGCGGGATCCCTGCATCGCGAAGAAGTACCTATTTCTTGGTACTGTCTGACAGATGCAGGTAGTTAACTTACATAAAAGACTTAATGGTTACAGCATTAAAATCCAGTGCCAGGTGATAACAATACTTCCAGCTTACCGCAACATGACCACTTTGTTTATATTTTATCTTGCAGCGAATCCACAATCCACAATTGCGATGAGGTGTGACGACGCAAAGTGATAGTGGTGGAACATGATATGAGTCGAGGTTAGTTGGTCAATGTGGTTGCCCCAGATGCTCCAATAATCGGGTGACGAGTTCGGAACACTCCGCTTCCAAAAGAAACTAGAGAATAAATGCTCGATTTTCAGAAATCGCCGAAGACGCTGCGTCCTTGGGTTATTGATTGATGATAAGTATACCTACTTACCGAGAGGAATGTGGCGGTCATTGGAGTTGGAGGCGGAGATCAGCGTGACAAGCTGTGCATGGCTTGTATGCAAGGTATGTACAGTTAGTGTGTCGAGGCGTCGGGCGGCTACGCGTCTAATGGCAAACATCCTCGCAAAGCCCCATCCTGTTCTAGCAGTCTCATCCGATTGGGGTCGAGTTGATGTTGCGCAGACAACTTGGCCGTATTACGTAGTTGTCATTGGGAACACAATCCACGAACCAATGAGAAAAGAAACTGTTTTCAATGTAATCCAAGCCATCCGGACATTAACCCTACATTAAACGAATGGAAGTCTTTAATCGTCACCTCCAAATTCCACTATATGTAGGACGACGAATACGCGAATGGAGGGTAGGACAATAAACCTACTCTGCAAACCAACGAATGACATTTGCGGCTACACCAAGAGCTACCTAGGTACCTGGTAAGAAAGCAACGGAAGCCGGGATCTGCCGACCTATGAAACAAGTAGACACCAAGCCCAAGGCAGACCAAGGAACCCCGACTTCCCGTAGCCTGGATAGTGGAGTCGCAATAAGTGAACCGTCTGACATTGATCGACAAAATCTAAACGCGCTCAAACTTCAGTACGGCGTACGTGGGATGAAGGAAACCCAAGGATCAAATATCAAATCCTCCAGTATAGCGAATCTGCCTTACTCATATTGATGCGACGATTCTCATTAAAGGCCCTTAGTATAATGATATGAGTCTGAGTCAGGGTATCATCACGTAAGAGAGAACCCCCAATCTACACTACGGCTCTTCAGGTTTACTCCTATCAGTAGGTAAGCATTACTGAACACACGGCAAAATCTTACATAAGGTACGCTGCATAAATCTACGACTCGACCCCAAATAAATAGAGAGTCATAAAACAAGAGTGGACAAGCCAGCACAAGTGAGAATGCAGCGGCGTTGACCTTACAGCTCATGTGCATAGGTAGCCTATAGGTAAGGTAGTGGTTCGCAATCCGAAGGCGAAAAGGGGTATGCAGCACGCAATGAAAAATACGTGGCAGCTATATACCTATACTATATACAATTTGGGCCAGGTTCTCAATCCGTAAAGACATTCTAAATCGTCTTCTTTCTCCCTTCCTCGTTTCTAATTGTAGTAAAATAACACTCTCATTTCCTCAAATCCTGTTCCAACCATGGATAATTATGGACGGATTCACACAATAAACGTAAAATCGGTCATATTTCCTATCCAATTTGCCCATAAGATGAGATAGGGCGGAAATAGTTTTTCAGCGATCGACGTCGGGGCTGCTGACAGGTGTTGCCTCGCAGCTAGCCAGCTTTCCTTGGCCGAGGTCAGCTTATGTCGTCGTTGTAGTCTATGCTACGTCGCAACGAACCAAAAGGATCTGTGTTTGATTGCAGTGTCAGCACATTAATTGTGATATTGCCAGGGGTAGCATACGTGGTACGTAGACATCAAGCGTAGCACTATCGCCACGCTCTCGGCCTACTTGATATATGTCGAAACCAAGATACGACCATTAATTAAATCAATGATTCTGGTGTCATTTACATAACACTGCAGCTCTTGAAATCAACACCATATGACTGCTGGCATTGTTCCAAATATCCCGCTTCTTCAGAAGTCCCAGAAAGCGTGTTGTGTGGCCTGATAAGACCCGTTATCCTAAGGCTCTGCTGGCCGTCACCGTGCCACCATCGTAGTTTCTGTGTCCATGCACCTTCCTCGTCGTCAGTGCTGATTTCCCACTTACCAGAGCTTACAGCAACGGTGCACTGGTCCTTAGGGAAATGGTACTCGGGCAAGAAGATGACAGTCGCCGAATCAGCTGACCGTCCTCGTGGGGCATCAATATTTATCGTAAAGTTACAATTTTTCAAGTCGAATCCGTAGTTAGTGACTTTCCCACTAGCGACAACGGGCGCTGGGCGAACGTAAGCTTCAGCAGCTCGATAGCCCGGCGTGTTTGTTAATTCTGGGTTCAAGCTTGAGGGTTGTGATGTTATTGAAGGATTCGTGAGAGTCCGTCTCAGATTAGTAGGTGTAATTGAAGTTTCATCATCAACCTCTAGCCTAGCAGAAGCCACAGTTGCGTTTTGCAAGTTACTAGATGGGATGGCTTGAGTTTTAGGAAGGCTTGAGACTGGTAGCGCTTGGTCATCTACCGAAAAGATAGATAAGTCCTCGCCGTTCCACTGGTCTCCTCTTGGGTGATCATTCTGGGTGCGATATCAGCGACGGTATATCTCAATACGTTGTCAGGGGTGGCAGTCTTTACCGTAACAGTGTACACCCATAGTGTGTATCCTTCCATTCCCGAACCTTCTACCGCGAAGTGATTGGCATCCATAGCGGCTGACTGGCTGGAATAATCGCCTGTCTTATAGGCATGTTTGTCGTCCATATCATAGGGAATTCCGAATTCCGTTAGTATGCACGGATGGTTTCCCATATAATCCTGCCCCTCCTTTTTAATGGCTGCCAGCTGTTCTTTGAACGAATTCCGGATGGCAGATTCGCCTATTTTGATGGCAAATGCGGGGTGAAGGTATCTACCTCGGAGTACGCCAAAAACGTCGACGTTCCAGGTGCGGTTCCACTTCTTCGTCATGAGCGTGATTCCATCATAATAATGTGGCGCATACACCATTCTTGGGTCGTCATCTTCGGTTCCCTTAATCGTGGGGGGAATCTCAAGGGTTGGAGGCTGACAGAGCAAAATCGCGTCCTTATGTATAGATCGTATCGTATCTCTATAGTATCGATAAAAATCCATAAAATACGTGTTGGTGAATGCTGGATAGTCTAAGATTTGTCCGGTTCTCGGATTCTTCTGGAAATAATTCTTCTGTAAAAGGGCATCCGTCGAAGGGTCCCACACTCCGTGCTGTGCCCAGACGCATTCCCCGAGCTTCCAGTCGGGATCACGCTTCCATCCGTATCTTGTATCATCGTAGTCCTGAGGCAACCAAGCCTTCTCTCCCTGCGGGTCAATAAGCGCACGTCCGACCTTGTAGGCACCCAGACCCCCTATGTCCCAGGTGTCAATCTCGCATGCTCGCCCAGAGCCGGTCAATAAGCTCTGCCAAAGAGTCGGGCAGGTGCCCTTCTTGAGCTGTTGTTCTTTGGGAATGACGCCGAGGTCAACATGCCCAATCATCCCCCTGTTCGGTTCATTCAGACTCTCCCATCCAAATACTACTCCATTCTCAATGTCACCAGCTTCGTGTATTCGTTTAGCGAGATGTGCGCAAGCCCGCATAAAATGGCCTTGCAAGAAGTCTTGGATATTTACGCCGTTTATGATGCATTTCGGGGCAAAGTCTCGTCCGGCGAAGAACATAGTGAATATGGTGGCGGCCGCTAAGCGATAGTAGTTGGTTGACCAAATCATCTTCGGGAACTTCTCGGGTTCGGGATACGTGTTATGGACAATAGCGGCCTCGGTGGCAGCGAAACTCTGCGGATTCAGTCCACAAGCGTATATAGTCCACATAGGAGCACCAGAACCGCCACAATACCTGGACCACTGTATAGTCATATGGAGTCAGCAGAGGACATGGTCATTTTTTGAGTCTAAGGAGGCGAAAGAGCGACGAACCACATCCTGATGGGGGTCCATGAAGACATAGAAACCATATTCCTTGGCCACTCTAAGAACATCGATTGTATGTTGAATCCACTCCTCGTCATATTTCCCAGGGCCGGCAGCCTCGATTGCTTCCCAGGTAAAGATATAGCGAATGGTATTGTAGCCGAAGCGTTTTATACGGGAGAAATGGATATGGGCATCCTCTTTTCGAAAAGGCCGGGCATGAAACTTGACATTATCACCATCGAAGAAGTCGTTGGCGACGTGGGAGGGCACATCGGGGTGGCTCGGAAGCTTCGCGTCAGCCGCAATATTGATACCTCTCAAGAGGACGTGCCTCCCATATCTGTCGCAGAACTGGCCATCCTCGATAATCAAGCGAAGGGAATCCATTACAGTATTGAAAAATAACACAAAAATGGGTCTTTAATCCAGGATGATGAAGAACGATACGCTATCACGATGATTAAAGGAGCCGTACTGAACAGGGCGAGCAGGACGAGCAACAGTCAATGATGACGTCCCTACGGAACAGGGGTGCTATATCGCTAATTCCCATCAACTTGGGGTAGGTGACCTTGGCGAATTTGATACTAGACTAGAAAGCTAGGGCAATATGGGGCAAATAAGCAAGCGCGCGCGCTGAAACAGCACGGCTGAACGTAGAGATAATGCTGTAAGTAGAGGCCGGGACGCTGTCAAGACAAAGAGGAAAGCGGACGCGGCGGCTTCGGGATGAGAAAATCAAGATGGAAGGATGAAGGAGAGTGTAGATAGGATCATCAGTTAGACTTAAAGGTCAGGCAGGATTAGACGTCGGCTTGGTCCCAAGACCGAAGACCAACAGGGGGCTTGAGATCGATGAATGAATGACTGACAGATGGTGATGGCGAGTGGGTCAAGGCCATCACCCAACAAGAGGTACCAATAGTAAGCGCAGCATAAATCGGAGCTAAAATATACCTGAGCATTGATAGTTACATAATTCAGTTATACAGACTGATGCTACGATCTAGCCGGGGTTCTGCCGCAAGACGGTGCCCGGCGCGTACCTAGGTACCCCGCCGATGTTCAACCGGTCCTGGGTAGTGCGTCATTCTCCGTACGAGCTTGCAGCAATATGTACAGCATAGCAGGGCGAAGCTTAAGGTCCTCGCCCTACCTAAGGCTACAGAAGTCTAGATAGAGGACAACCCGCCCAACAATCGACCGGCCGGACTAGTTTTCAGGTCCACATTGAAATGACGGCACCTCAGAGCCTTGTCACATCAAGACATGACACAGACCCCAGGTAGATCCTGTGTACACTCCTCATCACAATGGCCAGTATCAAGGCCTCGCTGAAGGCCATTAATGATGCCATTCGCCAACAGAAATGGGATGATGCCCTGGCCCAAACCGACAATCTCATTTCCAAGGACCCTAAGAACTACCAAGCGTATGTCAAGTCACCCAACGTCTAGCTCCTGTTCATGTCGTGGCTAATTCGATGTGATCAAGGCATGTATTCAAAGCCTTTGCGCTCGACAAGAAAAATCAGGTCGATCTTGCCGAAGATGCTTATAAGACAGCAACAGATCTTCGACCTGATCCCCAAGCATGGCAGGGCCTGATCAAGCTATACGAAAAGCAGGGTGCTAAGTCTCTCGAAAAATACTACCATGCTGCACTCAAGCTGGCCGAAATCTTCAGCGCCGCAAATGACATGTATAAGTGTCAGGATGTGGTCGACAAATTTGTCGATTTTGCGCGCGCTCAGGGTGACCGCTCCCAATACATTCAAGCTCTTAACATCATACTTCCCGATAGCCCCATATACCCCGTTCTAGAAGGTCGTGTGCCTCACCCTGCTAAGACCTACGAAACGATAGCTCAGATCCTTGAGGTTGATGAGAAGAAGCGCATCAATACCCTTATAGGAGAGAGACGAACGAGACTGGGTGCCAAGCTGAGCGAGGTCACTGTCGAGGTTAATAGGGAAGTCTTCTGTCAAAGTAAGCTTGCCTGGATTTACGAACAACTCATACTCTGGACGAACGACGATGACATCAGGCGCCAGTATGAGGAAAAGCTGCTGCAGTTCCGCTATGACCGACTCTTAGTTCTCCCGGCCGCTGAAAAGGGCGCCGAACTTCAGGTTGTGCAGAAATTAGCGAATGATATGGTCATTATCAAACATCCCTTCAAGCTTGCTTGGGATATTTCTATAGAGTGGCAGGACTGCAAAGAGATCAAAGACTGGGATGTCAACGTTCTCAATGAGTATTGTGCTCACTTCCCCGATAGCGACCTGTACCGCGTGTTAACCGGGTTCATGACGAGCGACTTATCGCCGTTTCCCAAAAGGCAGGAGGACAGCACACCCGCCAAGGTCGAGACAGCTCAGGATGAGGATGAGAGCGAAGATGACGAGGAAGGCGGTGCTCCTACCTCTGTGATTCCATACACAGATGAGGATAGACTGCTCATGATGACAGAGGGGATTTCGACTACCACCTCTCTCCTTGCTCATAGATTGATGGGAGAGTACTATCAACACCTTGAAGAGTATGAGAGCAACGTTGAACTAATGAGGAAAGCTATGAATATCATGACAAGTGAAACCGAAAAGACAGGAAAGGTATTTACGAACACCAATCAGGCGTTCATGCTCTATCTCGGCACGGCTTTGGTCTTTTATCAATCACCGCGAAACCACGGGGAGGCCAAGTTTCTCTTTGACAAAGTTTTGGAGGTTGACCCCGCCTCAACGTCAGCCATGATCGGAGTCGGCCTGATCTACGAAGAGGAAGAAGAATTTGACGATGCAATCGATTTTCTGAATCGTGCGTTGAAAGGCGACAATACTAATCTTCGGGTTCGCGCTGAGGTTGGTTGGTTATACGCACTTAAAGGTGACCATATCCGTGGAAAGTCAGAGCTAGAATTTCTACTCCCGGTCATGATATCTGAGCCCGTGTCGAAAGATCTTTTAGCCCAGACGCAATATCGCCTAGGCTGCTGTATATGGAACATCGACCCTTCTAAAGCTGCGAGAAAAAGCCGTGACGGGGCTTACGCTTATTTCATCGACGCCTTGAAAAGTAATTTCAGCTACGCGCCAGCATATAGCAGCCTCGGTGTCTACTACGCGGACTATGCGAAAGATAAAAAACGAGCTCGAAGGTGTTTCCTAAAAGCTGTCGAGCTTTCTTCAGCGGAAGTCGAATCAGCAGAGCGACTCGCAAGGTCCTTTGCAGACGATGGTGACTGGGACCGTGTAGAACTCGTCGCTCAGCGAGTGGTGGACTCTGGACGGGTGAAGCCACCTCCAGGGTCCAAGAAGAAAGGAATTAGCTGGCCACTGTCCGCACTTGGTGTCGCTGAACTCAATAAACAGGACTACGCCAAAGCCATTGTTTCCTTCCAGCATGCACTCCGAATCTCACCAAACGAGTATCATTCATGGGTCGGCCTAGGGGAAAGTTATTACAATTCGGGGCGATACATCGCAGCAACCAAAGCAATCCAGAATGCTCAGGGGCTAGAAGCTACGATGGATGTCAAGGACCTAAGGGACACCTGGTTCACTAAATACATGCTAGCCAACGTGAAGCGGGAGCTCGGGGAGTTCGACGAAGCCGTGGACCTATATCGCGATGTTATAGCCGAACGGCCCAACGAAGAGGGTGTTGCTATTGCACTATTGCAGACGATGGTTGAAAACGCCGTCGACTGCGTTGACAAGGGCCTCTTCGGAAATTCTATTGAGCTTGCCACTAGGACATTGTCTTTTGCTGTCTCTGTCCCTGAACCTATCACCCACACATTTAACTTCTGGAAAGCTGTTGGTGATGCTTGCTCTGTCTTTTCACAAGTTCAGGGCCACGCGTGTGATCTGCCCGTCGATGACATTCGTGAGGTATTCAACTTGGGTGTAGACCAGGAAACAGCTTATGGCATACTACATGACATCGACGGTGTTGGTATGGAGGTAGTCTTTGCCAAGGGAAAGTTCCCCGAGGATGAACAACTCGGCGTGGACCTCACACGAAGTCTGCATGCCACAATACTAGCCCACAAAAGAGCAATCCATGTAACAGCGCAGGATGTGCACGCCCAGGCAGTTGCGTATTACAACTTGGGCTGGGCAGAGAATCGTGCTCATTCATGTCTCCCTTCAAGTCTCAGGCTTCGATCAAGTAGATACCAGAAGGCGGCCGTGCGCTGCTTCAAGCGATCCATCGAATTAGAGGCTGGGAACCCCGAGTTCTGGAATTCACTTGGCGTAGTCACCAGCGAGATTAATCCATCGGTTGCCCAACATGCATTTGTACGAGCGCTCTTTCTCAATGAGAGAAGCCCACATGCCTGGACAAATCTGGGTACATTGGCGCTTCTCCAAAATGATCTTCAACTAGCAAACGAAGCATTCACGCGTGCTCAATCTAACGACCCAGACTATGCACATGCATGGGTTGGGCAAGGATTTGTCGCTCTACTTTACGGTGATGCTCGTGAAGCCCGTGGGCTATTTACGCATGCAATGGACATATCAGAGGCTTCATTACTAATCACAAGACAACAATATCCCATGTCTTTGTTTGACTATATTTTAACCTTGCCTATGCAAGCGAACATAACTACTCTGATCCAGCCCCTCTTCGCACTTGCTCAACTCAGACGCCTCAGACCTCAAGACCTAGTCTACCAGCATCTCTGGGCGCTCTTTCAAGAGCGGACAGATGACAGTCCTAGTGCAATAGACACTCTACGAAATGCCTGTGAAAAGCTAGAGACCGAGTATGAGGCGACTGAGTCATCAGATTCACTAGCTCGATTTGCTTTAGGCAAGACGGATCTAGCCCGGTCGTACTTGGCAGCCGGGGATAATGACAACGCAATCGAATGTGGTGAACTAGCTCTCGAACTTAGTAGCGATAACTCTGCCAAAGAACTTACAGCAGAGCAACGTCGGAAAGCTCGGCTTTCGGCACATTTGACAATTGGACTAGCTCAATACTTCAACGGCCGGTCCGACGAGGCCGTCGGCTACTTCGAGACAGCACTCGAGGAATCAAGTAACGATCCCAACGCAGCCTGTCTGTTGGCGCAGGTTCTGTGGGCCACCGGCACTGAGGAGGCGCGTGAGAGAGCGCGCAGTGTCCTTTTCGAGGTTATAGAGAAAGACGCTAGCCACGTACAGTCGGTTGTTCTTCTGGGAATTGTTGCTTTGCTAGATGCAGACGATGAGTCGCTTGAGGCTGTTACACTGGAGCTACATACTCTGCGCACTAGCGACAAGACTACGGACACGGAACACTCGCAGATCGGCGATGTATTCCGGGCGGTGGCCGCCTTGAATGAAAACGGTACGGAAGAGGACGTGCTCACTCAGATCCAAAACGATGTGATGTTACATCCACACCTACCTTATGGATGGTCCCGATTAGCTGAGATAAGCGGCGAAGAGTATCCCGCGGACATGGCGCTCAATGTTGCGTTGAAATCTATCCCGCCTAAGGGGGAGCTTGGAGCAACAGATTTGGCGGATGCATATGCTGGCACAGGCAGTGTCGCCGACGCCCAAGCCGCCATCTTAATTGCACCTTGGACGCGCAGTGGATGGGAGTCTCTGGGTAGCGCAGTTGCTGGCTAAGGAACTGCGCTCCCACCAAATTCGGGTACGTTTGCTTTTCCGCTCACTCTAGCTGCCCTCACATTGTGCTGTTATGATGATATATGTCACCCAAAAAATATGTTTCAAGACGGGACTGAGATCTTCGTTGATGGATAAATTACACTCTGAGACACAGCCAAACACTCGTTTTCTTCGAATCTATGCCATCTTCAACTCGCTGACATAATTTAGACGAACTCCTCTCGGACTAAGGGGTACGAATAAGTCAAGAGATAGATTTAGGAATTATGGAAAGTGAATATGATGTCATTACGGCTTAGAACCTAGTGTATAGTATCACGAAAAAAAAGGTGAAGCTTTTTTGGAACACCTTGTTGGAAGGCTCGATGATAGATCAACCATGAGTGGATTCGAGTAAAGTCTCATCCGGATTGACCCCCTATACAACAACCATCAATGTTCTTCGTCCTCATCGTGAATGTTGATGAATTCTTTACTATTACAAAACAACTATGCGAAGGTATACGGACAAGTAGAGTCAACTTGGTAGATGGCCACGTCTAGATGGCCACGCAGCACTTATTGCGTGTACGAAACTTAGGGGGAATATTGTTTTTGTTAATGCTAACTAAGTATGTAGGGATTGCTAGTCCCGTTGCTTGGATCACATATACACGTGTACCGAGGGGAACAGAGAATACAGAAGTAACAACTTTTTAACCTAGGTTGTCGTTGCAATGCATAGGTCCTAGCTAGTTCAGCCCCTGTGCTTAAGCCCTATCTTCTTACTTCAAGCGGACAAGAACTTCGTCTATATCAGCGAACCAATCTTTCTCTTCTAGCCAGAATAAGCCCAGCCGTTGGAACCTCCTAATGCCATCGTGACTCTCGACCTCCCGTAACATGAGGCCCTCAACCTCGGTCAACTGCAGGCACCAAACCTCTCGACAGGTCTCTTCTTTCACATCAAATAGGCCGACCGCAAATGTCTTACCTTGCTCCTCGCTGTCCAGCAAGTAAAAGCCGTAGCCGTAAATCATTAATGCACGCTCAAAGACCGGTCTACGGCCATTGAACATGCGTTCGTACGTCTCTCGCCGCTGCTCTTGCGGCCGCCAGTCGTGGCGCGGCCTCCATCGCTTGACATTCACGCACTGGTCCGAGAAAACCGCCTTGACTAACCGACCCCACATGAGTAGCTGCGGTAGATTAGGAGCCTCGATGTGCACCGTGTCGGGTTTGAAGTGCGTGTCGTCACTCCAGCACCAGGCGTCGTCGTGGTCATCTTGCTCAGCCTGCGATGACCTCGCTGCCGGCCGAACCCGAACAAAGTCCGTTTTGGTGTCAAACACAGACTTTCTGATCTGCTCGCCTCCAGGAACGGCACCACTCTTAAATGGTGATTGGTTCTCTATAATGGGTACCTCCCAATTCGGCTCGTAGTCCAGATGGTCTATACCACCCTCGACTGACGCCCACGACCACGTCGGCGCACGCTCGACTGGCCGAGTAAGAACACCAGGCTCACCCAATTCGGATCCAAAGGCGGCTGGTCGCCAGAGTAAGCCACGTATAAGGTCTCTCTCCCAGAGTCCCGCGAGGTAGCGCGATCCCCCGAGATGAGGGGCCGCGGCCTGGGCAATGGAGCTGATACCGGCGAAGACATCGTGCGGGTTGCTGAAGCGACGGTGCGTAAACTCGATCAGCGTCACGTACCAGTGCTCGAGCACGGAAGAGCGAACCACGCCTGCGTCGCCGGGATAAGCGCGCAGCTGCTGCAATTCTGGATTGAAGAAGGGCGTTTCATGGTCATCTAGCGTGCGCCGAACACCGTCCATCTGTATCAATGGCGCGTGCTCAGAACGCTCTCCTGTTATGCACCGGAACCTGAGCTGTTCAGTGCCAAAAATTAAGAGGCGTCGGGACAGCATGGACTCCTGGAAGCACCAGCTGCGCGTGCGTGTCGGGCCCTCGGCATGGGAGCGCGTTAAGGTGGCAAAGAGGAATGGTTGCTGACCGTCGCAGGGGTCATCGAGAGGGATTGGGAATGGCTGGACAGGGCTGGGTCGGTCTGACAGAAAGCCAGCACGACAGTCCACGGAGCTGCCGGCTAGGACGGTCAAATAGGCGTTGTTATAAACTTGACGCATCTTTTTCGACTCGGCTTCCCAGTCCTTCTTGTTCTTCTGGATTATGCAAAGGGCGTCTATCCAGACATATTGGATTCCGAGAGAGCGGGCTATGGCGAAAACCTCGCGGTGGGTTCGCGCAAAGACGCTCTCTTTCACACTGCCATGAAGCAGCGCTGATTGAGTCTCGTTGGTGAGGAGAAAGAGATCTTCGCCCTGTGGTCCCCAGCAGTAAGAGAGAGCCAGGAATTTCCCTCGCTTGCCGGCAGTGATGACAAGGAGAGGATTTTCTCTGCTAGTTACGTCTATCACTCTTGTTGGCATTTCCATTTCTTCTTCGACTGAAGCGCAAAGCTCATGAGTACTGCATTCATGTAGCCACTCATTCATTAGCTCTCGGATCGCTTTCTGATCAGGATCACTATCGATGGAAGAACAACGTTCTTTGATGTGCGATGCCCCCTTCGTTTCTGGCAAGCTGCATATCTCAAATCTGCGTTAGGTCACAGCGAAAAAAAAAAAGAGAAACAGAAGGAGAAATAAAGGAAAGGGTAACGTGCGCAAAAACCTTCAAAGTTGCCGCTAGTACAGAGACTTCATGGATAAATATTCCAATTCCACAATCTGGCGAATCACGTAAATACACTCGCGGCACCGAAGTATCAGGACAGCGCTTTTTCACGAGGCCCTCTAACAAGCGACCATCCGTCGTTCGCACGGCGGTGAGAAATTTAAAGTCTCCCGTCACGGAGACGGCCCTGGACCCGGAACTTGCGGCCCAATTCTCGGCGCTCCTCCCAAATGCCTGCTCCAAGGCGGTCCAGCAAAGAGCACAAAACGGGCAGGCATCTTGTCTATTTGCAGATTCCTTCAGCAAGGCCACGTGCGGGGCTATGACGATCGGTTCGTCTTTGCAGAGCGCTGCCACCGTCACAAGACTCGTGCAGTTGCAGTGATAGTCGCTGCTTAAGCTAGCCATGATTGAACTGAAAAGCGAACCTGAATGTAAGAGACTGTCATCTGTAACTACTATTCAGCAACCTAGCTCCAGGATTGTGAAAGGCGTTGAACAGCGTATATACGCCAGCAGTAGTGTTATAGTAGCCTACGTACCCAGATATACACACTGCAAGGCACTTCAACGGTGAAATCCATGAAAACTAACTAATATAAGTAGAGGCGTATGAAGTCAAAGAGAAGAGAGATGTGATCAGTAGCAGAGTAGAAGACCCCACCTGTACTCGTTGTCACGTGGCACTACAAGTGTATGGTTGTCAAACTTGTACTTTTGCAACCACAACTGGTAAAATTTTAAAGGTCAGTACGCGAAGGCCTTGCCCCGAAAATCACTTTTACTCCTTCAACTTATAATTAATGTGTGGTACCAAGTTATCGCCGTTAACACCTCCAACACGGTTGTAGCAATTATGAGGTCTTTGTTCGCTTACGTATTGTACCTTTGATCTTCTCTAGTACCGTATACTTCGCTTTGCTACATGCCAGCTAGTATTTAAAATACGCAGCTTTGCCTTGCAGTTTAACAGCCAATTCTTAGGCCAAAACTTCCGAGAAACATATAGTAAACACGTTAAGCTGTATTTCTTATATAATATTGTTATAGTTAAGCTTGCTAAATGCTTACCCGCCATTCTTTGTAAAGATCTCTGTTTTTCAAAATGGGTTATAAATATTTCCTTCACTAGCAGAAAAGAGTGTGTATTATTACGTCTTAAATGAGAACCGTTTGCGACTCTATGCACAACTCTATGTCAAGAGAACACAGAAGTTATGCATAGAATCCTCAAGGTCTATTGTACATGGTCAGCCGTGCCGCACATTGCCCTGCTACTTTGCTTATAAAGGCATGGTAGACCACTTCCTCGATACTGGCTTATCGGCAAATGTTATCGATTTTAGAGGTATACATTCTTGTACGAAGCTCTCAAGCCTATTAATACGGGAAAGGAAGACATTGCTTTTTATATGTAGCAAAGCTTAAGCTGCTACAGAGCGAATCTAGACATTTACGGTTTACAGGTTGAGAACGAACGGGAAACATACATTCTGCATAAGTCATCCACTCGGGACACTCTGCTACTTGTATAACCACCCCGACGTAAGATGACCTTCGAGCATCCTCCACTTTTGAAGAGACTTCTTAACAAAAATGGCAAAGCATAGACAATGGGCGGGTTCCTTCCTAGCGAGATGGCGACTTCGCGTGGCGACACAGTCGATTCCTTTATCTCATATCCACTCTTAGGGGACCGGGACTCCCATATTTCCGCAATCGATGAAGACTCCGCCCTCATTTTGATACTCCTTGCTGGTTCTGATCAGATAAATCCAGTCACGATCATAGAGTCTGTCTGATTCAGGGTAAAGCACGTACCATGTATGGACCGCGTGGTGCATTGTCATAAACAAAGAGAGGTGGGTGATGAGCGAGGGCGAAGATATCAGAGCGACCAAGGTGGGAAGAACAGAGTGAGATTAAAAGAAGTTACTCGCTCTTAATTACTTTAAGCAGTGGATCGATTAAGTCATTGTCATTACGGTGTCTGTTTCTTTTTCTTCTTATATTTCTTGCTTTTGTTCTTCGAGACGGGCTGATCGTCTGCGAAAAGCTTGAGTCGGCAACTGTGTTGCTTGGAAAGGCCATCGATTGTGGGATTGGGAGGGAAGTAGTCGTGGTGGTAGTAGTTTCAGTCGTAGTGGCGCCTGTGAGCGGGTCGGTAGTCGTGATGAATGAAGTAATTGTAGTTGGAGAACTGGTTGATATTATACCCGGAGGATCAGTGGTAGTCGCAGTGACAGTTCTAGTTGTAATGATGGTACCCGTGTCTGGGTTTGTAGTATTGGTGGTTGTGGTGATGGCATTAGATGAGAGTAAAGCGGAAGTATTCGAGGTAGGTGAAGTCTCTCCGGTGCTAGCAGCCGAGTTGGGAGTCGTCGTGACCCTAGTAGTTGTAATGATCGTGGTGGTTGCTCTTGTGGCAGTAGGAGGGGAGCTACCCAACGTTGCAGCTGTGGATAGTTTGTTAGATATAAGTTCAGAAGGAATGGGAAGATGTGGCACATATGTCGACCTACGTGCACCTGGGGCTTCCATGATTGGCAGGATGGTTGAATCGAGATTTGTTGGGAAATGAAGAGGTAGTGTGTGGCTTTTGAGTTTGTGAAGGTATAATTACAAAGCTTGTAATACGGGGGTTAGCTGCGGATGTTTCAATTACTCTTTTCAAGCTCTATTCATAACACAACGGCCCATATTAACGGAGAGGTCTTAATTAGCAGTAGACGTAACCCCCATCAACCAGCTAAAGCAACGTTATGCTATTGATTTCTTGTCCTATGGGCAGTATAAGCTGAACATACATCCAAGTTTGAGCAGAATAGTAAAGCCTAAATTTTCCCCTCAAGCTTAAACACGATTAATTCCCGCCTATGTAATATAGTTTTCGCTCTTGTTCTAGAGATTTTATGTTAAAAGAAAAAGAATCCTCCATCGGTCTGTCCATCTTAAGTCCCTAATAATTTACTGCAGGAGGATGTGGTAATAAAGATGTGGGCAGGACCCAGCAGACGGTAACAACAACCTTAATTTGGATCATGGTGTTTACAACGTCAGAGGATGTAGATAGTAAAGCAAGTATGCCCGTGCAAATATCATAAGCATATCCTCTGGACCATAGCGCTTGCACTACTTTACGTAGTAATGTGTGAGGGAGATCTGCCGCATATTAAGTTGCTCTAGGACTTCAATGATGCACCCGTTGGTAATAGGGAAGGGAAACTGGTATCACTTTGGATTACTATATCCTATAAAAGTGCAATCATGCTGATCCAGCAAATAAGTGCAGCTGCAACCTGAATTTGGACCATGGTGTAAGCAACGTCGTGGATGATGCAAGGGACGTAGATAATAAGGCAAGTACGCATGCATACATTAGGGAGGCCGCCCTAGACCATGGATCTTGTTTGCACTGATTTGAGTAGTACAATACGCCCAAGTTTGCGTACAAATTCGTCCGCACGTTCTTTCTCTCCTTTCTCTCTCCTTCCTTTCGTCAACGTCATTTCATCATCACCCTGAAAAGTACATATTGATACCGCATGCTCCCTTCTACGTCGGCAATCCAGACCCAGCAACCCCAAATCGAAACTACCACCATGGAGTCCACACCTAACGAAACTGCACTCTCTATAATCCTTTCTTCACGCTCTTATGGCACCCCCATTAGATCCATACCAACCCCGAAAGCAGAAACCAAGGGCTTTCGCGAGCTCTTTTGTGCGTCCCTCGAGCCTCAACCCACTCCTCCTCCCAGCCAGACAACCACATCTAGCAATACCCAGGGCAATAGCACCAAGCATGCTGATACCCGAACGGAAAGAAGCACTGAGCCAGTGCTGCCAGTTGCTCCAGAAGATCCAGTTCGCAACCTACCTGAAAACTCAAAAACTATGAAACCTGCACGCTGGACAGACCGTAGCACCAACGTCAATAATCGTTATCGCGGGCTTGGTCAGATAAACTATGTCCATCTGGCCACGAACAAAAGACTGAGAAAACGATTCGAGCGAGTCCAGCAAGACATAGACGAGTACTATCGCAAGGAAGAGGAGGAACATCAATTGCTACAGGACCTTCGAGAAGGGAACTTTGAGATGGAGCCACAGCCAGAACCACGGCGTCTCAACTTTGATTGGGATGAATTCAACCGAGAGGTTGAGGAGAACAACTTGAAGACGCTCAAGGATTCACGCTGGGCTTAATCGTAGTACATGTTTGTTGACGCGTTAGTGTTCTCACCTTAGTTGTTGTAGGCAAGGTATTTGTTTCAACATGATGTTACGCGAAGTAGACCTGCGAGCATCCCTTGACGGGTCCTAGTTTCAGTTTCAATAGATTCTTGCTGATGGACTGGCTAGAAACTACTACTTAATATACAATCTAACGCATTGCCTAGCACAAAGTGATAATGCGGTTACGTTTATTTGCTAAATCAGCGTCGTTACACTTGCTCGCTCTTCTATAAGTAGGGCACATGTGCCTCAATGGAAGCCCTCTCTCTATGTCTCTCATCTTTCACCAGATCTATCCTGTTGGTTGTGCGTTCTCGGTACAGTAGCATCCTATGTACTCTGGTGCAGGAATCAATTCGACTCTTCGTTAAAACTAACTCGATTTCCTTTCTCTGCTATCAGCAAGTGCATCATGCAAGCCTCAAGTACAAGTAAGCTTATACATACACCACTTCTTTCATCCTCACCTTCGCTTTCTTATATCTAATTTGCTATCCCTAGCTGTAACGTCGGGGATCTTCCCTCCCACGATGAAAACAACAACCACGACCACTGCGATCACTACGGTCACCACAGGCACCGCCGATATCGAAACCACTACCCCTATCACAACCATCAATATCGTCACGAATACCGATCCAGACACAGGTACCACTTCATCGATCACAACCGTCAAGAATACCGACCCTACCGCAGGTACCACTTCAAAGATCAAAACTAAAAGCACCACTGCCACTGCCGTCACCTTCATTTCTACTCCAAACACGGCATCAACCACCCCAACCACGAAAACCACAGTCGACACAGAGCGCGACCCGGCCACGGGCGCGACTACAACTGTCACTACTATTACAACTACTGTGCCCCCGACCTTGACGCCAACAACCTTCCCTGTCCCAACCAGTGCAGCTAGCGGCTCGAACACAGGCATTTTCAGTCACGAAACTATCGTTACCACCCCTGCTTCTTCTCTATCCCCCCCAGCTTCGCCCCAAATGCCCAGGAATATTCCCGAGGTTTTCTATTTTGGTGATTCTGACTACTGAGAATGAGTGCTCAACATGCATCTCGCTTACATATCACCACGCGAACCAGCGAATTGAATGATCCACGGTGTTGCAAATGCCATGATCCAAGTTAAGATTGTTATTATTGCCTACTACTGCCCACGTTTTTTTACTATTTCCTCCTATAGTAAAGTATTTAAGTTGAGAATGCAGATATTGGATAGACTTTAAAGGAGATTTCAATTTTACAACGCTTGTGCAACGAACCTTGTGATAATATTTGCTAGATCAGCGTGATTGTACCTTGTTTGTTCTCTTAGAATGTAGCAATCCATCCCCCGCAAATGCCTAGATAGCTATTACCTAGGCTACCAAAGTATTACCTAGTATCAACAGGCGCTATAAAGAAACGCTTTCTTTCTCTCTCTCTCTCTCTCTTTCTATAGATCCAAGTCTGACCATTTATTGGCAACGCCGTCTTTGCATAACAGCACTGTATATCTCGCGGTACAAGAACAAATTCGATTCTTCGTCAAGGTGGAGCCAAATCAGTTTGCCTTCTCTATTACCAAACGAGTGTATCATGGAAGCCCCAGGTACGGGTAGGTCTATACTTGCACATCTTCTCTTGTCATCGACTTCGCTTTGAACTTATGTCTCGGTAACTAAACTACTTGTAGCTGCGACAATGAGGAGCCGCCCTCCTACTTCCCTCAACACGATGAAAACCATTATCTCGATGTCCCCGACTTGCAGCTTGGCCATGAGCACCGTTGCAAACGACTCAACCATATTTCCTACCTCCAGTACTCCTGCTTCAATCTCGGCGTCGGGCACTTCTCCAAGCATAGCCACCAACCCAACTACCGGCAAGACCACCACGATCACAACTGATGCTGCCATTGTCACTATCACTCCTACCCTGAGCAACTCAGACATCACAACCACCATGAAGACCAACTCGATCACGGGCACCACCACGCTTGTCCTTACTATTACCACTGCTTCCCCCCCAGCCCCGGACTCGACCTCGACTGCGGACGACGAGCTTAAAGTCTCTGATGCCTACAGACCTAATCTAGTCACGCCATTCGGGCCACCGCCAAAGCCCATTGTTTGTCATAGATTGGGGCCTTCTGCCCTAACGCCTGGGTTTGGATCGAGAGCGGGCAGAGAAATAACCCCGCAAATGGTCAGAAGACTCGACGAGGATATGGCTCGAGATGCAGCAGATATCACGGCAATGCTAAGTAGATGGACTATGGACAGAGAAAATCAAACTGAACAAGACCTATCAAACGAAGCAGATGGGTAATTCTCTCTTTTCCCTCTCAGTCTCTGGTCAGAAGAAAGGAATAAAGTGAGAAGATTCTCAACCTATCTACCTAGCTAGTATCAATTTAAGGGGGACCTTCCGTGAAGTTTCGTGCGTGTGACGAATGCTGTCCACCTATTTGCTGAGTCAGTTCTAATGTAGTATCCCTATTAATACCTCTCTTTCTCTTCAATAGGCGTTGTCTCGTCTAAATTATTTATCTCACAGGTACTCACAAACCCGGAATAGTACTACTTAGCTTTCCATTTCCCTTTCCTGTTCCCCAATTCTCATGGGCATATACACGGTCAGCTTTACGTATACATCTTCCAAGTAAGCACCTCTCGAGAATTGGGCATCTTTGATATTGGTGTTAGTTCAGCCAACGCTACTTTACAAAGTTGAACTAACACTAAGGGTGCTTGGTTTAGATTGTCCTTACATCGCATCATATCACATGTGTAGGCATCTTGACGTATGAGGTTAAGTCTGCTGGTAATCATCCGTACATATATTGACCAATCAAGCCTGATGACAACTCCGAGACAACCATATAGAATAATACAGGTCCCAGGCAGATCGCCTCATGGGACAATGTTGTGCTACAAAGTTCTCCGGAGGATAAGAAATATTGGTCGGAAGATTCGCAATAGATTGATCATGGCCATCCTATCTTCCCGAGATAAAGTAACCAATCACCACGCTATCACCGTTCCACCCTCTCACGCTGGTTGAAACTGCTCTGCTAAAACTAGTATCTTCAAGGTCGCCAGAAACAAGTTTCAACGCTTAGACGCTATCTATAGGCGTTTAAGCCCTTATGCAGAGGTTAATGCGGACGGCATTCCATCCGCAAACCCAGAAGGCCATCGGGCGATTGGTGTGATTCGGTCGCGGTAGCGAAAACGGTCCGTCGACGCGTAGTTGGCCAATATTGGGACGCAGCGCAGAGAGGTTATCGAGTTGATACCATATCGAAGAACAAACGCCGCGCTAAAAAGGCCTTCATGTATAAACAGTCACACTTACCCCCTTTCATTGCTCTCCCCGGAAAAAAACGAAACGAGGCACCGCCTCATAAGTGATCTGATGGTTGCACGGGCTTCATATCAGCTGAAATCTGTTCATCTTGACGCCTAAACGCACCAGTTGTCTGCCCTCCTCTTAGCGAATGCTCCAGGTTATCGAGGGAGCTTCGTGCGGGCCTCTGTGAGGCATCATGCGCGTCGTTGCGCGGGTATTCGCTGTATTGCGGCGGCGGCTGCTCTGGGGGGTGATGAGCGGCTTGGGGCTGGCGAACTGTGGAGGACGGGGCTATAATGCCGTAGTCTTCAAGCTCTTGGTTGTTCTTAGGCCACTCCTCCTCATCTTTGCGTTTCCTGCGCAGGTGGAAATAGGTCAATAAGGCACCCGTGCCAACGACGATGATGCCCCTAATTCCTGGTGTTAGCTCGTCATATCTCGTTGTGGAATGGCGAGTGGCATGTATTCTCTTACACGATGACACCGATGGTGATCGGGGTGGTCTTGTCGGCACTGGCGGGCTTTTCGCATAGATCAATATTGGGCCGAGGATGGCATTTGGCTTCAGTTTCATCGTCATCTCGAACGATGAGGTGCCTGGCCAGCCTGCCGAATTGGATTGCAGCGGTGTTGAAATCCATGGCGATGGTAAGGGTTGGTGTCTTGTCGGCCGATCAATCGCTTTGTTCGCCGAGCACGTACAATGCCAAGAAGATGTACTGGTATCTGATCGTGTGCCACCTTTGGTTATGTCTCTCTAGCGGATTTCGGATACCGGAAAGCGAGTGTAGGCGATGACAATTAAAAGGTCCTAGAGGAAGCACAAGTATAACGTCCGTGTGTTGTAAAGATAAGGAATGAATGCCACGGAGAAAGGCTGTATGGTATGGACTGGCGGAATCACTGTTACGTGTAGCCAGAAAACGATCGCCAATGGATCAGATGATATGAACGAGTGAGGGATGTGATCGACTGAATGAGTGACTGAATGAATGCATGTTTTGAAGACAGACAAGGGGCATACGAAAAAAGGGAGGAATTGGAATGAAGTCAGAGACAGGTCATGGTGCATGGTGCATTCACTTGTCGGCCAGCGCCTGTCAAAGCTCCTCCAGACCTTCCGTTGAGGGCACCCAAAGCGCGACCCCTGATAGGGATGGCACAGCAGTGGACCCCTGTGATTGGCTGACGTGCATCCTTGCTCGTCTACTAAAAGCACGCTTGCTTGTTTCGGATGTGCAACCATGGATCCTGGCATTCTCGTTGGCGCATCGCTACAAACAGACTAACGGCCCGTACGACATTAGGTATCACCCGTACTTTAAACCTGCCGATTCACGCACATCATGGTGCATGCATCTGAACAAGGGATTCGCCTGTTGTGTTCAGAAGTATTGTTTCTGTACTATGTTAATCTGCTGTCAGGTCTGCAGACGAAGAAAGCCACAATCTAAGAAGACTCACTGCTGTCATACTTGGACATGAGAAACGGCGCGGGTCCTATAATTACCTCACACAAGGGGCGTCGAAGAAAGAAGTTTCAAAAGGGGGCAGTGCTGTCTGCCATATTAGCAAGTACATGGGGACATTCGTATTCTGCAAAACTTGATCAACTTGCGTATTTAGTTAGCAGCAGTTTGGATTATATCGTCTTAATATAGGCACAATACTTGACCCAATGGGTAAAAACTTTAATTCAGTGTCCCATTTTATTCTTCTGGACTTTCTAATATAAATGAAGAATGAAGTGCCGAATCTTCAGGCATATACTCAAAGTTAAGTATTGGAAGTTAGCACCCGCAGACTAATGTTTCACCGTTCTTTTGTCAGTATGCGGTTTAGTTGTCAAGATCCGAACTGCCTAGACCTGGGGTTGAAATGCAGGAAATAACAGTGCGCAACGTGTGTATAACACTGTATTCACCTCACTCTTCTTCGGGTAAGGTCGGTTCCAGGGCAAAAAACCAATCCATTTCGAAAATATGAGATCTGCGCCATTCCACGACGCCCATTACTTATACGATTGACGATTGTTTACACACCAACAACTTCGACCCATACATAGCCTTTCTATTAGTAACCGTTGAGCTCTGCCCGAAGTTTCCGGCTTTAGTATCTCGATCGTGTGTCTCGTTTGACGTAACTTGAATTACTAGCTCACCTTAGTAGAACCTCTTCTCTTCGAGTGTACCCCACGGCGGATATTCCGCGCGGGGCACACGCGAACCGAATTCTGCTCGGAGGGGTCAGGTGACGCATTTCATGAGATAAAGAACTACCCAAATAGTAGTATGAAGCGCACTTTTTACTGCCAAACTCTATCCAGCCAGCGAAGCTTTCCGCGGGTAGCCGCTGCTCTTTATATCTGATTAGGAATCGTCGGTGTCATCTTCGATAAGTCGAATCATAATGCCATAGTTGGGCCAAGCCAGTCCTTTGGCCCGCGACAAACCGAACCCAAAATGCTCACTTCACATTGAGAAAGTGCCATTAAAAAGGCACCAGTACGCCGGCAGACACTCGTCGTCTCAATGGCTGCGAGGGCTGCGCAAGGCCACAAGACCTCTCTTGCACGTCAGGAATAGGAGACCTCTCATCGGCAGCAAGCAAAAGCCGCGAGGAATCACGGGGTTAGAATTGGAGTCTTATATAGTCTTGCTTAACCTTTGGAATTCAAGATTACAAGACGGATACCATGGCGTTTGCCCACATTGGTTATCTTCTGCCCGGAGCAGTCGCCTTGGTCCTTATCTATGTATGTCCGGATCATACCCGAGCAATGTCCAACAATTGACTAACAAGCCGTCTTAGGCTGTTGGATTGGTAATATATCGAGTCTTCTTCCATCCATTAGCCAAGTATCCGGGTCCCTTCCTAGCCAAGATCACAGATGCTTATCAGCTCTATCATGCCTGGAAAGGAGACCGCCATCTCGACTTTTGGCGCATGCATGAGCGATATGGTGCGTTACTATGTGCTGGCACAGATGAGAAGAATTGGAGCGAGGAGTTTACTAATTAATCTTGTGATTTAGGTAAAATCGTTCGGTTCGGGCCTAACAGTCTCTCTTTCAACTCCAACGGCGCCCTGAAGGACATTTATGGCTTCAAGACCAACGTGCGCAAGGCCGCGTTCTATGATGCTTTTGCTCACCCTGTTCCAAACACCCACAATACCCGCGATAAGAACGTGCACGCCCGCAAGCGCCGCGTTCTGTCGCAGGCATTCTCAGACTCGGCTATGAAGGAGATGGAACGCTACATCCTAGCGAATGTACGATCTTTCTGCGAGCAGATCGGCCTCGGTGCCAGCGATGATCGCAAGGGTTGGACAGTCCCCAAGAACATGGCTGACTGGTGTAACTACCTCGCCATGGACATCCTGGGCGACCTATCCTTCGGCAAGGCCTTCCATATGCTCGAGCAGCCCGACAACCGTTACGCCCTGGAATTGGTGTCGCTTGCCACTACTCGGCATCTGATCGTAGGTTACCCCTTTTTGTTATCTTGAACCGCAACGCATCCAAATTCGCCAGTGCTAACGGAATAAAACATAATAGTGCGGAACCATGCGTATCGTCGAGAAACTTAGCTTAGACAAAGTCCTGTTCCGAAAGATCGCCACCGGCCGGGCCAAATACATGGCATACAGCAAAGCGCAGCTCACGGAGCGTACGAAGCTCGGCGACGACACGGATCGCCGCGACTTCTTCTACCACCTTCTTAAGGCCCGCGACCCCGAAACCGGCCAAGGTTTCGCCATGCCCGAACTCTGGGGCGAATCCAACCTGCTGTGAGTTTTACCCAAGATTCTCGCTAGTCGGATATGCTGACGTTAGATATTTAGGATCATCGCCGGCTCTGACACAACCTCGACGGCTATGGCCGCGACCCTATTCTACATAGTCCGTAACCCTTCAGCGCTGGAGAAAGCCACCAAGGAGGTGCGCGCCAAGTTCACCGATGTAGAGGAGATCATCCAGGGGTCGCAATTGAACACATGCACGTACCTGCGTGCCTGCATTGATGAGGCTATGCGTATGTCGCCCTCCGTAGGCGGCATCCCGCCGCGCGAGGTGTTGCCGGGCGGAACCACGATCGACGGCGAGTTCGTCCCCGAAGGCGTCGTCGTCGGCACGCCGCACTACACGATCCACCACAACCCATCGTACTACCCGCAGCCCTTCGCGTACGTGCCGGAGCGATGGGTGGCAGGGTCCTCGGCGTCATCGAAGATGTCGGGCGGCCCCATCACGGAGCGAGACGTCGCGCTCGCGCAGAGCGCCTTCTGCCCCTTCTCTATCGGGCCTCGGGGATGTATTGGTAAGGGTCTTGCGTATATCGAGCTTATGACTACCCTTGCGAGAGTCTTATATCTGTATGATCTAAGGAAATCTACCGCGGGCCCGGACCCTGCGGAGGGAAGACCGGAGCTGGAGTGGGGACGCCAGCGACATGATGAGTATCAGCTCATCGATCAGTTTACGAGTCTTAAGGATGGCCCGATGGTCGAGTTTAGAAAGAGGATATAAGCTATATAGTGTGTTAGGTTAATGAGACCAAGATTGATGAATCAAGAATCGCTTTTGTGGTGCTGGCTTTGTTGCGTGAAATGGGCTTACTCTTGAGTATCGAATGCTGGGTGGAGGAACGAATTGTCGATAGAATTCTGGAGATTTGGTGTTGAGCTTACATTGGCAATTATTGTCCACATTTAGAGAAAGGCCCCATCATTCCGAGTTTAATACAGTGAAGGTAGAAATTAAGAGAGAAAACCATACATGCTTTCGTCTAGTATTCAGATTACTTGCGCATCCCGAATTGCAATACCGACCTACCAATATCTCCAACTAACCCAAGCCGGTCACAGCATACCAGCATATTCCATGTGAAAATGCGGGGAAGCAACATTGTAGGCACTTGCAACACATAGCCAAGCTTTTTGGGGTTCTGATAAGCCAAGAAACGAAAGCAGGAAACAACTGGTCCCATTCCTAGTCCGTACAGCATCACCGTTCTCATACAGAGACGATGTAGCGTGGCACGGCGGGCACCTGTCGATCCGACAGGTGGTTGAATCTCGGTGGCTCGGTGTAATGATGCATCTCAGAGGTGACTTTTGTTCTTCTATCTTGGCTGCGCCGAACTCGTCTGGTCCATATGAGACGAGCAAAAGCTATACATACAAATAACCGAGCCAACAATCTCGGATGCTAACTGGGTAATAACATCCTTTTTATCCCATGCGGTACCGAGCTAATACTACGTCGAGACTAGATGCCTAGATCTATCTAGCCGGTCCTCGGGTGATCAATTACGGAAACATATATGTTGTTGTCCGTGGGCAGGGTGGGATTGGCTCGCTTCTAAATATGGATGATATGATTATATATAACGTGCTATTGCCATGCCTTCGCAAGACCCCGTCTGTGCCTTGCAGGAAGTTAAGGAGCAGGCGAGGAAGCGAATAGTTATCTGTTTCGTTCCTGCAGATCGATTTTGACTCGTCAAAATGCTGGGATCATCACTGGCTTCTCTACTCGCGCTTGGAGGCGCTCTATTTGCGCCGGTATCATGGGCTTCACCGCTGCCGCGCCAGTCGGCTAGCTGGCCTTACGGTCCGTTTACGGTGTCGGGCGCCGAGATGAAGAACTCGCGCGGTGATTCTATCGTGTATGCTGGTACAAATTGGTCTGGTCACGGCGAGGTCAGTAAGTAAAACCTGACCTCAATATCAAGAACAAGAGACTACTTGTTCGTATTGCAACTCAGTTGGTGATCTTAGCACTGACTCTGATATCGTAGTGATCCCCGATGGACTACAGTACCAGTCAATCGAGACGATCGTCTCCAAGATCAAGAGCCTCGGCATGAACTCGATCCGTCTGACATACGCCATTCAGATGGTCGACCAAATCTATGCAAATGGTGGCAAGGACACAACAGTTCAGCAGTCGTTCAACACTGCTCTTGGCTCAACCAATGGTCCTAAGGTATACGCCAAGTTCATCGCTAAGAACCCGTCTTTCAATGCGAGCACGACACGATTGGAGGTGTTCGATGCCGTAGCTGCGGAGTGCGCCAAGCAGCGTAAGTTAATGAAGATGAAGTTATAATAATTGTTGGTTATGCTGATTTCTGGTTCTCGCACAGAAATCCATGTCCACTTGGACAACCATATGTCTCGAGCAGCATGGTGCTGCTCAACAACAGACGGTAACTCATGGTTCGGCGACAGCGACTACAATGTTTCGAACTGGCTGCGCGGGCTCTCTTACATGGCAACCCACTCCAAATCATGGACGGCGATAACGTCCATGTCTCTGCGCAACGAGCTCCGCTCGCCGGACAATAACCCGACGCTCAAGTCGCAATCGTACAATTGGCGAGACTGGTACACGAACATAAAGCAGGGGACGGCGGCAATCCACGCGGCGAACCCAGACATTCTGATTTTCCTATCAGGACTTGATTTCGATACGTGGATTACGCCCGTATTCCAGGGGACGGCGATGACGCCGGGAACGGCCAAGTATAGCGCGGCAGATTTCCCAGGGCACGCAGACAAGTTAGTTCTTGAAGTCCACAATTACAACAATGGGGCTACAAGCTGCTCGAGCCTCGAGAGCTCGCTGTACAACAACGGATTCCAGGCCATGCATAAGGAGGATTCGAAGACGGTCAATGTGTTTCCCGTTGTGCTGAGCGAGTTTGGATTTGCGCAAACAGACTCAGAATGGCGCCGCGTCTACGCCACCTGTATTGCAGGTTATCTGGCCAAGCAGAAGGCGGGCTGGTTCATCTGGGTTGTCAGCGGCAGCTATTATATCCGTTCAGGGACTCAAGACTACGAGGAGGCTTGGGGCTTGCTGTCGCACGATTGGTCGACTTGGCGGTCGCAGTCGTATATTGACGGGGGCCTGAAGCCGCTTATACAGAACACGGTGAAGAATTAAGCGTGCTATAACAGCTGCTGATACCATGTTATATAGTTGATCAAAGAGAGACTCCAATCAACAAATGCTTGTCAGCTATCTGTGAATGAAGTGAAGGCAATGCAAGCCGATCTCGATATTTTTTTTAATAAGAACTGGTTTCGCACGTTGATATTATTGATCCTGTGAAAGAGCAAGTGTAATTCGTACATTGCATGAAACGGACATATTGTTGGATGTTAAATCTATTAAAAGTGGGTCTTTCCGAGCTCCGGTTGCAGCTACCGATAGCTTTTCTTATCACCCGTCACGTCAGGAACGACGTCGGTTTTCTTTGACATTAAATATTGATGTTGATGCCCCTTGCTTCCTGTTTGCTGCAATTACTGCAATAGCGCAATGCATATATAGCTTAGACTCGGCAAGGCCAAAAACTCCCCAAAACATATCTCTTCCCGAGTTTTTGTTCTTTTCCCGCTAAACTCGGCTTGTTTGTTTTCCTTGGCCCCTTCGCGCAGATGGCGCCTCTATGCAGGTTCTACCAACAGGGCAACTGTCGGAATGGAGGTGCGTTTTGGCGCAACCAATACAAAGCCAATAAATGCTAACTAACCATGGTACGCCAGCGAATTGCCGTTTTGAACATCCCGGCGCCAACACGAACTCGAATCCCTTCGACGCCAACCGCTTCGGTGCCCTAAGCAATGCCCCGACGAGGCCACAGGATGGCGCGAACACGTTCAAGGTCACCAAAGATAGTATCAAGGTCGATCTCGCCGAGGAGCGCCCGACATGGATCCTATCGTGCTACGGTCCCGGAAAAGAAGCCCCTGAGCAGCTTTTCGGGGGCTACCCTCGCGAACAGAGTCTCGAGGAGGTTATGCTACACATAAGGAGATCTGCGAATCCTCAACAAGCGGTAGGCGAGCTCGCTCATTGTCCTATTGTCTCTGTTTCTTCTGACAGACAATTAACTAACGTATGGATCTACGTTAGCTCGCTGAGGTGACGGCCCTCCATAACCAGGCCGAGCAGCAGATCCAGACGACCCTGGGCAATCTCGACGGCGCCGTTCAGTTCGTTCTCTCTGCCGCGAACAACCACCCGAACCGCATAGACATCTGCAAGCAGAACACGATGGAGGGCGGCACAAACGGCATATTTGCCGTGAAGACAGGCTTTGCAGACAACCCCTTAACCTCAAATCCCAGTGCCAATCAGAACCCCTTCTCAACGACACAATCCAACCCGTTCGGCGGCAGTGGGAGTGGTGGAGCGTCTGCCTTTGGTCAACCATCTGCACTTGGTCAGAAGCCAAATCCTTTTGGAGCCGCACCATCTTCGCAGTTTGGCCAGCCTTCCCAGATGGGTGCCGCCGCCCCGGCCTTCGGGCAACCCTCACAGATGGGCGCCTCCGCGCCCGCCTTTGGGCAGCCGTCGCAAATGGGCGCATCGGGGCCTGCTTTCGGACAACCTTCAACCATGGGCCAGAGGCCGAACCCGTTTGCCGCCGCGTCAACCACAACACCTTCACCGTTTGCGGCGCAGGCCAATCAACCCGCCTTCGGCCAGCCTTCCAACATTGGGCAACCAGCAAATCCGTTTGGAGCTCCGTCTACTTCAGCAAACCCGTTCGGCCAACAGCCTTCCGCGCCGTCAGGTGCCAGCCCCTTCACCCAAGTTTCTCAACCCGGAACATCGACTGCCTCACCCTTTGGACAGCCCGCGGCGCCTAACCCATTTGCCCAACCTTCAGCTTCGAAGGATTTGTCCATGGATACTTCCGGCCCTTCGCCCGCCCCAAATAATCCTTTCGGTCCGCCAGCCTCAAATTCAGGTCTCGGTGCTCAGCAACCAAACCCTCCCTTCGGGGCTCCGGCTGGCCCCTTTGCGAGAGCACACAGCGGTTTAGGTTCAGGCCTATCCCAAGGATTTGCGAACCAGGCACCCCAAGGATTTACAAATCAGGCATCATCTACAGCAGCGGCCAGGACAGGCCCTTACGCGCCGGGAAGCACAAAGCAGCACCCGCCCGTCGACAGTTACATCACAAAGGCCATGAACGGGCGGATCGTGGCTTTCAAAGGCCAGCCGGTCGTCTACAAGTGGAGGGTGAACGACCGATACCAAGACCAGCCACCCGAAAATCCGACGCCGGACCAGCAGACGCCCGGGATCCGCAAGCCGGATGGCAGTTGGCTTAAGATCTTATTCCCGGATGGGCCGCCCCCTTACAATAAGGACACGGAGCCAGACCCTGCACAGTACAACGCCACCGTCAAGGCGGCGTACAACAAGATGGCGGCCTCGGGGCGATTTGAAGGCGGCATGCCTGAGGTGCCGCCCATGAGGGAAGACTGTATATGGACATTCTAATGGCTTATGACGGCTGGAGTACTTAGAAAGTGTATGATTAACTCCAAAACTACATAGCGCTGGCATTTAGCAGTGTGGGTGTTTTCGGTTTCACGAGCTACAATGGCGAAGGCACATGATTTTTTAACGAAGACATTTAGATACCCTAGAGCTTAATTCAAATTACGGTCTTTAGCATGGTTCACTTGGTCCAAGTTGGACTCGCGGGAGTTTTGAAGCTTAAGTGTTTTTTATTTTTTTCTTTGGTGCCGGGGAGTTGCTCCTGATCGTGTCCCAGAACTGGTCCACAATCAAGTTTCTTGGTACCGGTCGAACGACGCGACCTTCCCAGCCAAATATGGCCACCACCGTTATACGTCGAGATTTGGCACACCTCTGTGAGGGTACCGAATGACTTGACCTCCCTAGCACCGCATCCTCGTCCCATCTAACTTGGCAGTCAAGACCCCACGGTGCGCATTTAAGCGGCGATGGTAACCTCAACCTCGACACCGGCCTCGATGTTGACAATGATCTGCTTGACGATCTCAGTAGGAGCGTTCAAGTCGATGAGACGCTTGTGGATTCTCTGCACGAGGGCTCGGGTTAGTCTCCTATTCACGTCATTGAGTGTGTGATGTTGGAGGTGGTACTGACCATCTCGTAGCAATCCCAGGTCTTGGAACCCTCACCGCAAGGAGTCTTACGGGTGGTGACCTTGAGGACCTTGGTGGGCAGGCGGACGGCTGTGGCATCATTGTTAGCACCGCAACGCTGACGGAATAGAATTGGGTTGGCGAGAGAGACGTACGACCCTTGACGCGAAGATCCTTGCTCTTGGCACGATCAATCAGCTCCTGGGAAACCTTCTCCAGAGACTGGACTGTATGTCGGTGTTAGTTATATTGTTCAGTGAACAAGATCAGATAGAGAGGGACACATACCCTTGCGAGAAGTCAAGGTGATACGGATCTTGTGAGTCTTGGGCGCCTCGCTTTATAGCCGTCACGTTAGCCAGGTGCTCTGTCTGTCGTGTAAAGCGAAATGGCTCTTGCGCCTTACCCGAAGTCCTTGTCCTTGTTGTTGTAAGACATGATGGGCTACCTGATATGGGAATCGAGGGGAGATGGGGTTGCTGGTGCTTGACTGATGCCTTCACGACTGTGACTGGAGTTAGCAAGATGTAAGGATCAGTGCAGATAAGCGACTATTCACCTCGAACGTTATGCGTTTCGGTAACGTGATGAAGGCTGATGATCGAGCTAAAGCGAAGATATTAGGATTGTTGCAGGAAGATCGGAAAAGTAACAATTTGGTGGGGCTGTTAAGCAATCAGTTCGAATTTCCGCGTCTGTGGATGGCTAAATTGGCTGATAAGATAAGGGCTCCTCGCTAGGTGAAAGGTACCTAGGTACATATATTGGCGACCCGCTATCCCATTTTGTACCTTGCCGGGAATGGAAGCGGCCTTCGAATCTGTATTGGCTTAGACTTAGCACTAGCACATCCTTGTTGCTACGTATAGTCATCCGGCGAGCAATTCTATGATGGATATAGCATCTTTTGGCTCATTATGAGCCATCTCACCCAATCTGACATCTATCTGACATTCTTTAATGCAATGATACGCCAAGAGACTTGGGATTGATCCAATATATTTGACAAGCAACTCCTCAGTTTTCCCATTCTCATCGATCAATACCATCATCACGACCCATATAAGTTGGGGACTTGGTGCCTAAGTGATCATGTCATCGACACTACCTTCGTTTGCGCCCTTTCCTGAAGCTCCCTGGAGAGACCATATTGTTCCCGTCGAGTGGGAAAACTGCCTCTCAACTTGGCTTGCATTGACAGAAGCATATCTATCTCTTTCCGAAAATGACCTGTTACGCCATATAAAACAAGACGAGTCTATTACATCTTTCCAGAGCTCTTTCATTCGTGAAACAGCTATTGCTGGCATTACCATCCTCGGGTCCTCACAAACAGCTACCCTTCTTCTTCGCCAGTGCTTCGTCTTTTGCTCAAGATTGTTGCGTCTATCGTCTACACCACCTCGATTACTTACCTGGGAATTCCTTTCTGACCTCAGTCGAGTATATGGGAAGAAAAATGCAGGACAACTTGTTCAAGTGGCATATCAAAAGCCAGGAGCCGAGGCTTCCCTACAAACCCTGAAAAAATTACTGATACAATCGCTCGATTCTGGTATTAATGGAGACCTCGCGTCTCTTGAAATGCACCTGAAGAGGTTGAATCATCTTATCCATACGTCGCCCCACGTGGCGGCCTTCTTTCTAGCTGGCAGTGACTTTCTTGATGGCCTTGTCAGCTGTTTCAAGATCATGAACCCTCCATTAAGGAAGGCTATCGTGACTACTACCTACCTTTGCCTCATTGGTCTAATAGAGGGCGATTCTCCAAAATATTCTATGCTTGCCGACCAATTTTATTCTTTGAAGGCGGCGGCTGATGCTCACAAGGCTGGCCCTCTCAACGCCAATGACTCTATGGTTGCTGAGCTGGTAACATCAACACCAATCCTAAAGCAGATTGAAAATCGTCTCGAGCACTCCGATACAGGGAATACCCGTATCAAACCTGTCATCGCGGCTTTAGAAGGATATCGTAAACCTGGATCTAACGCACGTCCAAAACGTTTTATTAAGCGCAAAGTCGATAAGGGCAAAGGCATAATGACAGAAGACCTAGATGACTTACCAGGGGGGATGCGGGTGCATCGGATGAGTCAAATCTCTCAGATACAAGATTTATTCCCCGAATTGGGATCTAGATTCGTCTCACAATTGCTTGACGAATACGGTGACAATACAGAACAAGTCATAGCGCATCTACTTGAAGACTCGCTGCCGCCTCATTTAGCTGGAGCTGACCGCACCAGGGAATTGTTAGTTCTCACAGATGTTTTCTCTATTGTCTTTGCTAATGAGGCTTTAGATCACCTGAGCGCACACGGAGGAAAAGTCATGACATTGCCCCTCGCTCGACGCCTCCTCAGATTCCTATACGTCATAACGCCTTTGATGATGATGAGTTGGATCAATTAACTGTTGATGCCTCGAGGCTTCACTTTGGGAAACGCAACCCCGGACGAACCACAGACGATATCCTCAATGATCGTTCTTCAGCCCCCAACAAGGCTGCTATCCTTTCAGCACTTTCAGCTTTTGATGCCGATGATGACGAACGAGATGACACATATGATGCTGTGGATGCTGGTTTTGTCGTGAATGATGGCCACCCTGAAGATGCGGACGAACAAAAGCGAAAAGATGCCAACGAGGAGGTACTATTCCGAGCCTATAAGGCTAACCCTAAATCTTTTGATAGGGACGCGGCGACGAGAAGAGGCGACACAAGAAATAAGCTAAAAGAAGAAACGGGTATGACGGATGAAGCCATTGAAGGCTGGGCCGTCATGCTTACCCGGACGCCTCATCAGATGAAGCAACTCGAAACGAAATACAGCGCTTTCAGTGGTAGTCAACCAGCTCTGGCCTCAACGGCTTGGCGTGCTCCCCCGGCTCGCTCCAACCCCGAAGACTCGGATGGCGATCTTGGAGGCTCGAGCTCACGGGGATCAAATGATCGTGGCCGAGGTAGAGGTAGGGGACGAGGAAGAGGGGGCGGCCGTGGAGGAAACGTAGCAGGCCCCACCGGCGATAAAGAAACCGAAAACGCCAGAAAACGCAAGGAAGCGAATAAGGGTTCTAGAGCAAATCATAATCGTCGTGACCAGCGCGCTAAAAAGATGGGCCGGGGCGGCCTCCCAGGCTGACAACATGTAAAGCAGTTGAGCGCACAATACGACAATAGAACCCCGGACCCTATGGAACCCAATACGACATGCCTAAGAATGGGTGTATGTAGTCCTTCTCCGCTTGTCTGAATGTTGAGTGGTGCTCTGCCCCTGCGGCGGAAGAACGGCTGGTCGTTTGCCAAATGTAACCTCACTTGTTTGTGGGCAACTTGATTCGTATAGATCTTCGTCATTCAGAGCCTGTGGGTATGGGCTACGTAGCTCCGATACGCCAGGGGATGCCGCCTGAGAGAGGGAATAGAACGCGTGTATCGGCGCCGGCGAAACGACGCTGCTACCACCAAACGATGACATAGGACCGATATGGCGGATCAGATCAGATTGGTCCTTAGGAGTTGCCAGTTCTGACACAGATGTGAGATCGTTGTCATGTTCGCCTCGGGCGTTGGGGAAACCAATCATGGACAACATGGATTCTCGTGAAGACCTCCGGCTGTCTAGATATTCTCGTAGGTCATAGCATTGCTTGCAGATCGGGTAGACAGCCCATCGATCCGCCTCATCTCGGTACTGAGGAAGCTTAGGTCGAGCTAACATACCGCACTTCTCTTGAATGTCGTCAAAAATATCAGAAATCGGTGTGAAGAAAGTGATTCTTGGACCGGGACCCCAATATTTGTTCCGACCCCAAAGTTGTCCAACAAGACCGTACGTGTCACTATCCAAGATGGCAGCGCCACTGTCCCCCTCAACTCCTATTCCGCCTCGGATCCATTCATTCTCGTCATGTGCAAATGGTTCCTCGATGAACCACTCCCGAGTGGCTTTGCCCGTCCCGTTATCCGCGCCATCCACGTACGCTGGAATCTCGCATATCTGCCCCCTTTGGAATCCCGAAGTTCGCCCGCTCGAGACGATATTTCCACCGGGTGTTACCGAACTTGTTGCAGTGACCAGAGGCTCACGGCGTTCGGTCATATTGGGGAATCTCCGAAGCATGTTAGCCTGCCGTGTACCGGAAGAGATGAGAGTCCAGTCGGTTACGACAAGCGGGGGTTCCTTGTCAAAATCCTCCCAATACGGATCGTGTGTGATCCGGGTCGTCTTCAAGTCAAAGCCTGATGTTGCTGTCAAATTCCCAACGCGGTGATTCAAATTATCTAGAACATCGTGCTGTTCTTGCGTGCAGTGCGCGCGGTCTTGTGGGGAAGGATGTTCTATCAGCACCGGGGATGTCCGTTGGCTTGCGCCTATGAACGGGTGGAAGTTGGCCAGCCAAAAACTCCCTTCTTCTGCTATTACACATGGCCCTAGTGTTGCGGTTGCCTCTTCCCCGTTGTCAAACGATGCGCCAATGCTATCACCCATACACAAGTTGTGGTATGCAAAGGGATTCCGCGGTCGGCATACCTCATCGGGCATGTCTTTACCAAGACCTCGTGACCAGACGAGGCGATCTACCTTGCCAGTGGAGAATACGAAGGAAATCAGGGCCCGATGCGGCTCGGGAAGAAGATCGCGAACGTGGCCCGCGATAACCATCCTTCGAGCGGTTGTAAGAGTACGTCGCGTCATTATGCAAATTCGCCGGGTGTTGGGTTTCCTGCCTCGCATCACGCTGATGACGTGACCCGGTCCACACCACTTCGGCATAAATTCGATCAGAAACGGGAGCACGCCGTGTTCCCAAATTACTGGAAAACTGGCAGACTCAAACAACTTTGGTGTGCGACTCCTAGTTATGCCTGGACTATCCGCACTTCTCGATCCTATCTGTGGATTAGCTCGTCTCATATGGCTTACGCGCCACAACATACCATTCGCCCGCCGTAATCTTTTCTCGAGCACTGTTTTCAACTGTTCCCTGCACCTCTTTTTGGAGATTCCGATTGACATCTCCATCTTGAGGTTTCTGTCGTCGGCTGAATTCGTCTTGTTGTCAACTGCCTTCTCCGCCAGAGAATCATCATGTTGTGGAGCAAGATTGGTTCCTAGTAAGTCAGTTGTACGACACGCGGTGCTGTCATCGCTCTTGCTATGATCCCAATGCATATGAACAGCAAGAAGATCGCGAGTCTCGAAGGTTGTTTCGGTGCAACCCGGGACAGGACACTCGAGCAAGTGTTCAATTTTGACGTGCCGGCTGAGCTCCTCTCGAGTAGCGAAGTAACCGCTCCCACATGATCCGTTGCCGCCCCAACTACACACGTGCAAGTGCCCCGACCTCTGCGCGGTCAGAGACCTCTGTGCGGCAAATCCCTCCTTGCCCTGAGTACTGTTGCATATAGGTGTCGGCCTCTCAGGCGTCTCCGGCGCATCAGACGCCTTTGTCGAGTGACGCAGCGGACTCGGACCACGTGGTGTGCTAGAATCACGGCAAGACTCGGAGGTAAACTCAGTTAGAACAGGTGAATACACCGAGCCAACAGAGGATGTCCTTGAAACAGTGGACATTCCCGTCACAGAGCTTGCGGTGCTGGGCATGTAAGCCGGACCCGTAGGATACGAGAGATCCGAGACTTCGGTGCTGGGGAACTTGCCGACAGCGTCGCTGACCCCGAGTGCTAAGGGTCCGACGCTTGCGTCTGGCCAAATGGAGTCACGCGTACTACATGTGGAATAGATGGGATCGTCGAATGGGATAGTGTTGTTAAAAACTATCGGCTCTGGACCATACCTGCTCGGCACATGGTGAGAGTTGCCATCGTACGCGAGATGACTCCTCTGCCTCGGTGCCTGCGGCCGAGTGAGGTAATGGTTATCCGCCATGGTTTCCACAGTCGACACGAATAAATAAGACAATTCTCGATTATGCTTTCAACTAGACTTGATATTGACTTTCTATCTCTAAAAGAAAGTCCTTGGCTGAGGCTGGGACGACCCTACCATACCAGACTGGGGAAGAGGCCTCCGTTCCCCAGCGCCTAGGCAGCATTTTGGCCCCCAACTGCGGCACAGTAACCCGTCCGCGAACCATTATCGTCTAGTGATCATTTACAAACATGCGTTTCTTGTCGTTGAATTCAGTCACTCGTCTTATAAACCTTATGTTTAAGCTTCTTCCTTGTTGGTTCGAAACGGCAATTATGTTGTTACACAGGCAGAGAGGTCTCTATCTTTAAAAGTACAGGAAAATCACAATATATTTTGTAGAACTAACACTAAGTCCAGATTCAGCTTAATACCAGACATAACTAACCGATAGTAAACAACCCTATCGGTATTCTAAGATACCTGGATTACTAGTTAGAACAGACAATCTATAGCTCAACGGGAGAATAAGCTTTTACTTTGACCAAGTAGGGCGCGGGACAGTTGCCTTAAAGTCGCGGCCCGTTTATTTATGGGGCTCGGCTCACCGAGAGTAGTAACCACCACCCCGATCTGACGTTGCTGCCGATCTTGACTGGGGTTAGATATGTAGGTATATCGTAGTCTACTAATATAAAAAGAGCCAATAAGTTATAACGAATGTTCGCATTTATTCATCTAGATTCGCCGAGGTAGTTACTCAGGTAGCATCGTAGACAGTGAGGTAGGTCAAGGACTAAGTGCGGGTAAAGTAGGTAGATATGGTTATTGCCAGTAAGGACACTGAAGATCCTTAGTTAAATCGTGCATAACATGACCGAGACGTTGGGTTGTTTCTAGCGTAGGTGTTACTATCCCTTAGAGTCTATAATAGGAAGAAGCATGCTATCCCGAAAACCAAGCATCTGGGCGACGTCTCTCGGTTTCCCGCCGTGTAACCCTTGGCCGTATATAGACTGGGATCGGGATTATGTCTGCTTGTTAGGCTTGCTGGCGTATGTCAAACATATAGGAATCCAATACGTTTCTGCGGTAACTGAGGCCCATCATCACATATCATAGGATTGAAGCCTGGGTTCGACTTGTGTGAGAGTTATAGTCTAGTCAACACCCTCAACGAAGTCTCTGTTGTCTCAGAGTCCAAACTAAACATCTAGCGGGGAGCCGTAGAAATAGCAGGACTAGAGCCTACATGTGTATATATGTTATTACAGGAAAGACAGGAAGGGTCTCAATATGTTTACGAGATTTTCAATATACGACGAATTCTTCCCGAGTCACAGGCACCAAGCATCAGCGAGCGAGGAAAATAGGTACTCGAGGTAGGTATCGAGGGAAGCAGTAAACCAGGCGATAATTAGTGCAGTGGTAAGTCAGGGGGGAAACTTTCATGGGTTCTTCGGGCCTCTAGTAGATATATGTTCTCTTTAAAGGGGCAAGTATTATGAAGTATCCGAATATACTTTTCGCAAGGTATCTTATCTCATATCCTCGTAAACAAAGCTCAAATTCGCATTTTAAACGATATGTTGTAATTATATGAATATCAGAGCTTACAGACTTCATAATAGGGCGAGTGCGAATGTAACATGAGTAGACATCGATACCCGACTCAAGTTTAAGGAACACGTAATCACACCAAGCCGGGTTTACCAGACAATAGGATACCAGTCGAATAAATAGATAGTAACATATCATTTCATCAATCATTCATCTCAGAGTCAAGAGGCGCCCGATGAACGCCGCTGTGTCTCTCCCATCCATACATCGTCCAGCTAACTCCTCTTCCTTCCACCAAATAGATATGCGCCATACAGAGAGAGGCAAGAGGAAAAAAAGCCTTCTTGGGAAATTCTCTAGACGCCGCGCTAATAAAATCTACGTAACCCGTCGCCCTCACCACCTATGTTGGTACAAATTGACCGTCGTGCACCATGCCGTGATATTGATAAACCGATAATTCTCATTCGCCGTTGTTGAATCCACACTCCCAGGCTTTTTTGAGTCGTCGCATTCCTGACCAGGGCTTCTACTCCGCTTTCCTCCTGACGCGAACCAACTCGGCAGTAAGCTCGGCGTTCTGTCGCTCGCTGTCTTGAATTCTTTGCCGTGCTTGTGTTCGATCCATGACCCTCGCTTCCCTTTCCTCCTGCAGCTTGTGCTCGAGCTGGCGCAGCCTAAGCATCCATTGGTTGTGCTCGATCCCCGACCCAGAGCCTGGATCGCCGTGCGAAGAGCTTAGGCGTCCTGAATCGGGCACTAATGTGTTCGAAGAGCTCCGGGCCAGACTACTGACTGCGCTTCTATGGGTCGTCGTCTCGAGATGGGTGGTTTTGCTGCGAGGAAGTTTGGACTCGCGCCCATGCGGGCCTGTAGGTACCAAAGGCGAAGGACTCCCTCCCTCGATCAGTTCTTCGTTTGATGACACTTGACTACTCGATTTCTTTGTGAGAAGGCGATCAGGATAAACTCCGCCCCGGTTGCGAGCGTCGTGAGCACGCTGAAGAGTTGCGTGATCGATTTTGAGGGTGCGATAAGCAGTCTCCAATTGTGCTAGTCTTGTCTGGGCGTCATAATTGCCGTTGGCGACACCGGATCGCACAAGAGCCTCGAGCCGCTCCAATTTCTTTGTGCGTACTTCAAGGTTGCTTTCAAGTGTCTGGTACTCTTTCCAGAGTTCGCGCTCAACGGACTTGATGCGGGCTTGGAAGTTGCCTAATAAAGACTCGATCGTTTTGATGGCCGCCAGGAGGTTCTTGCTGAAGCCTGGAAGCATTGTTGATATAGACTCAATGGACGGCAACGCCCGACCGTTAATCAAGCTGTTATTATGTTGCCAATCGGATCCGCAGATTGCGGAAAGACGCGTCCATAACACCAAGAGCAGATTGTTACGCTCAGCAATCTGTTCTTTAAACGTGGATTCCAGGTGGTTTAATTTCTTTTTGTCTGATACCCGAGTGGCCTCGAGCTCTATGATGCGCGAATCCTGGCTGGTAACTGTCCGGGTCACGTGCTGATGAGTGCGTTGGAAAGTCTCGAACTGATTATTTGTATTACGATGAGCCTGACGTTCCTTCTCAAGCATCTCTCCGAGCTTCCGAGATTCGAGAGCATGTGATTCAAGTAGACTGTCGCGTTGCTTGATAATACGCTCTTTTTCTGAGAGGGAGCTCTTGGTTGCGTCGAGTTCACGGGCGGTACTCTCGAGTTCACGCTGAAGTGTGGCGATTGACTAACCGCAAATTAGTCTTAGAATCTTCAAACAAAAGCACTAGAAGATAGGCGTCTTACCTGCAACAGACTTGACCGGGTTCCATTCAAGTCTCCTAGAGCCTCTCGCAAATTGTTCTCCAGTTCTACGAGTCTCTCCTTCCACTGCGTCGCCTCTACTTCCCTGTTGCCAAGGCTCTTGCGGAGGACCCTAGCCTCCTCTTTAGCCGCAGATGCCTCACGATTGAGGTCGTTGACAATTTGCTGCACCTCTTCCTTCTCGCGATTGGCAATCAACTCCCGTTGTTTGCGCTCATTAGCAAGTCGTTGGTCGAGCTCCTTAGCTCGATCACGCTCGTCTGTGATGATCTGTTCAGCATTGGCCAGCGCGGCTTCCAGGTCACCGATCCGTATCTTGTCCCCTTCTTGTTCTTCCCGCAAGAAAGCAATTTCACCTTGGCTGGACTCTTGCTGCACGCTCAGTCGCTGCGCCTTTTCATTAGATTCCAAAAGTTGAGTCTCGAGGTCCTCGAGTTCTTTTCCTGAGTCGGCTAATTCTTGCTCAAGCTGCTCGATCCTCTTTTGTGTCCTCGTCTGTTCATCCTCAAGCCTTATGAGGGACTCAGTCATACTGTGCATCTCTTCCTGAAGGGCTTCGAAATTTTCTGAGCGATCTTGAAGATCCATTTCCAGTCGCTGAATCTCATCGATCTTCTGGTCAACCTCTGCTTCTAGTTCATTCACGAGTCCCTGGGCTTCTTCCTGAAGATCCGCAAATTTGGTCTCCCAGACATTTTGGTCCTGTAAGGCTTCGTCCCGTTCCCCCTGGATGGTCATAAGATCATTCATCGTATTCTCCAACTCCTCCTGGATGGCCATCGCATTTTCTTCTGCCTGTCTCTTGGCCTCGACCGCTTCTTCAAAGTCTGCCATGCAAGAGTCGAGTTCTCGCTGAAGTTCCTGGTTTTTGAACTTTACTTCGTTCATTTTATCGCGCTGTTCGGCTATTTTGTTTTCTAAATCCTCTCGATCTTGCTCGTCCATGGCCGATGTGATCTGAGATCGCCCACTGCCTCTCGACATAGGGCGAATTTGAGCGACCCGTGATGCCGATCGATCCAGAAGGCTATCGAGAGTTGAAGGTGCAGGCCCTCCGCGTCGTTGGGCTAGTTTAAGCTCCTCAATCTCTTGGTACAGCCTTTCTTTCTCACGATGGCGGGAGGTGAGCATCGAAGTTTGCGCGCCAACTTCCCTACGCAGTTCAGCATTTTCATGCCGCAGCTTCTCGCTCTCCCGGCGGAGTTCTTCAACTAATGTCGATGATTGGCTCAAGGAATTGGCCTGATCCGCTTCTCCGGAAAAGCTAGAGACTGGGCGCGACCGTGAAGGCGAAGTCTGCCTTGGCTTCCTGGAGATATTATAAATGTTGGTCGTATGATGCAGGGCGCCGCCCACAGGTAACGATCCATTCATCTCTTGCTTCAGTGCGAAAATTTCATCCCGCAGCTTCCGATTGTCATCATCGGCTTGTTCACGGCGCGCTGTCTCTTGTTCAAGAAGATCCTTCCAGACCTCTGCTTCTTCCTGTCTCCCTAGACTATCCCCTACACGCTCGGTAACTCTGTCTCCCATGGTCTTGACTGTTTCTACCAGCTTCCTCTTCTCTAGTTCACTGGCCATATTTTCTGATCGTAGTCTTTCAATTTCGCGTACGTAGTCTTCGATTCGCTCGCGTAGTAAGATAATCTCCTCCTCATTAGCCTGTGCGCTTGACCCGAAGGTCGGAGTTTCTCTCCCCTCGGACGAAAATGCGCTCCGCGCGGTGCTGGGACGGCCTTCATCATCGTGGTACCGCTTCTCAAGTTCCTTGACCCGACGCCTCAACATCTTGTTGTCCCTTTGTATGACGGCCAATGATGTTCTCAACTCGACATTTTCCGAGATCATTTCCTTAATACCTTCTTCGGAGAGTTTGTCTAGCCGGTCAGAAAGGAACATGACCTTGAGCTTGAGGTCGAAGTTTTCCTTGGAAAGCCGTTCGATTGTATTGGACTGCTCCTTTAAAGTCATGTTCCTCCCGCCTCGTGCAGCAGTGCTAGGCGCCGGCGTGTAATCGGCGAGTTTGCGATGCGATGGTAGCGGCGTAGACAAGCCTCCTTTCGTTTGGTATTCCTTAGCAAGAGACTCGGGTACTTCGACATTGCGCACGTGTCGCGCAATGATGGTATCTGTAGGTGGGTTCAGAGTCTTCGCCTTTGGAGTGGCTAGCGTGTCGACCGGATGTTCTTGTACTGGGCTCTCGACTTCTTCCAAAGGCTCAAGCGGCCCGCCCCGCAAAGGATCGAGACTGTCGTCGAAACCGGATGCCATACTTCCCATACTAAGGGAGCGAGACAGCTCGTTACTAGCGCCGCGTGTCAGGCCAAAAGCAGGGGCCGCACCTCCAGACTGAAGAGCATAGTCGGCCCCAACAGTGCCGTCGCTTTCAACATCATCACTGGTGAGGAAAGAAGAGGCGGAAGAGCGCTGACTCGCATTCCTACTGCGCAAATACTTGGGGCGCTTTGTAACCTTGAGAGCGGTGCCTGGCGTGGCTCCAACATCAGTTGACGGCGGATTGTCGTCTACATCTGAGCCGCTATGATTTGGAGTGGGAGCGCCAGTCGAGAGTACATCATCCTTGGCATCCTCTTTGTTGGAGGTTTCCTGAACTAGCACCTCGTCGTCCTCATGTTCACCAGACTGTTCAGAGACTGTAGCAGTAGTGGCAATGGCGGCAGCTCTCGATGCGGCACGGGCAGCAATAGCAGGCGTAGGAGAGGACAGGGTCTCGGTGGTGAATGTAGTATTGGTGGTATTAGCGGGATTGGTATCATTGCCGTCGCCGTCACCGTCGCCGTCATGGGAGACGCTGGTAGGCTGGGGTTCGGGTAATAATGAGCTCTTCAATTGAGCTGGAGAGAAAGCAGAGGGGGCAGAAGCGGGGGTCGCGGGTTTGGCTGGAGTTGTGGGCGCGGGGGATTCGCGTGTTTGCTGCTGGTTGGCGTCGAGCTCTTCGGGCATCGATATTGGAGCAGCAGCCTGCGAAGTGAATTGTTCTTGTGGCTGGGCGGGGGCTGCAGTGGCCGGCGTGGGTGGTTGCTTGTGGCCGGCGTCGAAGAGGTAGGTGTCGTCGATGCCAGTATCTGGACCGGTCACCTGGATCGTGGGAGAGACGGGTGGCATAAAGCTCGACTCGACGTCCTGTAAGTGAGCGCGGACGTGTTCCTCCTCTGTCAAAGAGTCGTCGGGATGATAATCGTATTCAGGTTCAATCTTAGTGAACTCGACGAAGCTGCTATCGTCAGGGTGCGAATGCGAGCGCTTATGCTGGGTCGGCTCTTGTTCCACCTCAGCGTGGCCTTGCTGGCCAGCGCTTCCATGGGTCTCGCCCTCCTCCATGGCCGAATAGCGACAGTGGTGTAGCTATATCAAGCTCATTCGTGGACAAGAGAGTGGTCTGGTCGAGATGGCCTCGTTGGCAATCGGGTTCTGTAGATTTGTGTAAGGGAGTGGCGGCTGTTCTGTCTATTCGTATCTGTATCTGTATCTGTATTTGTACTAAGTGCCGCATGCGATTATGCGACCCGGACTGACGAAGCACGTAGGCTTAAACTGGGAGCAGGCGTTGGGGCTGATTTCGAGGGCTGATGTGCAAATACGGGGAGATGAAGGTCATGATGCGGATTTTGGTTTATCGTCTATCAGTATAGGTACCTAGGTAGGTAGGTATGTTATTGAGGTCGCGATATGTAAGTAAGTAGGTACTTGTAGAACAACTGCCTGATAAGGCAACTTGAATCGTTAGGTACTTATTCACTTAGAATCGAACACCGTTAGACTCTCTGGCAGGCATCAAAGCCGGCAAACAGGGGAGCTCTGAGAGGAGCGCTCGAATCCCGGGTGTTGATGATGAGCATCAAATGTTTCTACCTTGGGTTTTTACTATTGATGCCCCATCCTTCTTCTGCTTTCACCGCAAGCCCTGTCTGCTAACCTTAGTTAACTGCTGCACGGAAGAGGTAAGACCCCTGGTGTTGCTAGGTTGGTGGTATCATGCACTAATCCCTGATGGGCTTGGTGCCCCACCAGCGCTATCTATACTGATTCTCTCATTGATTGAACTGGCGGTTTCTTGAATTTCACCGTGTCTGAGAGATTTCAACTTATGAGTGAATAGTGTTGTCTTACAATTCCTTTTTACTAAACCCCACCCTTTTCGTACAAGATATAAAGACATAAATGGGTTCAATTGGATGTATGGTCTGGAATATTGATTTCTTGTTACGTACTGCGTACCTGTAGGTAAATTTAGTTAGTGCCATAAAAATCTCCGATAGCTATAAGCATACACTGAAGACGCTAGCTTAGCGAAATGTCAGTGCTTTATGGCCTGAGTAGGTGAAGATCTTCAACATGATCATTGACTATGCACGTCGATAAATCATATTTATTCATCTAATCATACACAGTTACAATTACAGTCTACCTTCTTCTGGTGGTAACCAGGGTGCCTCTGGATCGTGGCCCTCGTTGAGTCGCGCGTGATGGGAAGGACAAGGAGGGCAGACTCGAAGCCGAGTTAAATTTCGACCGAGCAACCTGGTCTTCCTCTGATTTCTTGGGTGTATGGATAGGAAGAAGTCCCAGGTTTTTACGAGGCAGGAACCAACTGTCGCTCGTCGTCATCTTATTCACCGCCCGGAAAACCCTCTCCAGTCGGAACGACGCCCCAAACTCGGGCTGCAGCAGTGCCTCGGCAGACTTGCATCTTGTGAGAATCGCCGAGGCATCTGTCTCGCCGAGAAGTGCCGTCCATCGTCGCCATATGCGGCAGTCGTTGGACGCGAATGCATTGAATACAGTCTGCTGAGGGAGAAAATACCGAAGGGGCCGTGGGGATAATAGGTGGTACAACAGGTTGTCTACCGCGTATCCTAAGAATGGATACGATGATAGGATGAGATTGCGCTGGTCCCTTACGTTCCTCTGCCATGCGGGAGACATTTTCAGTGGTGAGGCGCTCTGTATAGGTTCCGGTGAATGATTCCCGCTCACCAGGGGCGATAGATCAGACGTGTTCAGGTATACTAAGATAGTACGGAGAAGGCTGTAGTGACAAAGGTCGATCATCTTGTGACCGGGCGGTATGGTTGGCGCTCGTCCCAATGATAGAACAGCGAACCCTCTCCCGGACAAGAAGAAGGACTTGACGGAGTCATTGATCGGATAAACATGCTGAAGTCCTAGCGACTGCTGCGCTTTACCCTCCGCATCCGACGGCCTCGCCTCTAGGAGACCGCATGTCCGGGAGCAAAGCCACTGGTAAAACTGGGACGGTGTATCGAAATGCTTGCCCGTCTTCTGTAACTCTTGCATTGACCAAGGTATTCCAACATCCAGCGCAGTTTGAGGATCATAGCAGAGCATAAAACTCGTGCGACTCAAGCGGACCGCCATTCGCAGGTCGTTGAGAATCATGGGCTCCGGTGACAACATAACCCATCGCATGATTACCGTAGCATCCGCCTTTTCTTTGGATGAGAGACTTCCCAATATCCTTTCATATAGCTCATATATATCAGTAGGAAGCTCCTCCAGTACCTTGTCCACGACGTCGTGCGTTCCTCCACCCTCGATAACTTCGTTAAGGAGGTTCGTCGCAAGTTGTGCCCATAACAAACTACATCCAGCCTTTTCGGCTATAATTTTCGCAGTAATAGACCGCTGTTCCCAACTTGCACTCAGACGGGATTGTACTAACCATTCAATATCTTCGAGGTTATAATCTTCGAGTTGTAACTGAGTTATATTGGTTGGAACTGGTCCGCTAATTGGTCGACTGGCTAGACACACACTGAAATTCGAGTTCCGGGCCATTAGGCATAGGCAATACAAGAGTTCCCGGATATATTCATCGTCGCAACTATCTTCCGTGTCGATTAATATGAACGTCCTTCTTGACATCGTCTGGGGCTTTCCCATGATATAATCATCGAGAAAGAATCTGGTCAGATCCAAATCGGTTACATCACCCTCGCACATACTAGAAAGTCTCTCGCGAAGATTTGGATCCTGTACGAAGAGCTGAGATACCAAGGAACGGATTGCCGTGATCGACCGCATATTGCCTAGCTTTGACTCTGATAAAATCCTTCGGTCGAGTCTTTGGCCTTCTGCGTTGCAGTATATAATCGAGGTTGTAGCAGGCTTCCATTGTTTTTCCATTTGGCAGCGGATATGCTGTAACTGGGTGGACTTACCAGAGCCTAGCTCACCCGTCAGCCAGAGTATTTGCTCATTGCTACCACCCTGGCGACGATACCAATCGCTAAACTCCTTTGTACTACATATTCCTCTGCATGTATTCAACGAGCTCTCTTTGAGAGCTAAGCGAGAGCCCCTACCCCTGACGCAGTTGCTTTTGAGTCGCTGTAAGCAGTCTATTGTAAGTTAGTCTGTGTGTAAGGAAGAGGATGTCGTCACTGCGTACTTATTTCTCTAGCGCTGAGCCCTCGATGCTGTCATTCCTTATTAGTATATGCGTCAATAGATATTCGGCCATGTAATGCTACCTTGAATTTCTCGTCCCTCACGATATCCTGGAGAATTTTCGATAGTGATTCGAAATTGGCATCACTCATCGATTGGAAGCGACACATTGTACGATGGTGAACAGACAAGCTTTCTGTTTCAGTATGGCTGTTCTAGTCTGATACGTAAGCTTGTTTCCGACCGTTTACTTGAGATAGAGGATGGCCTACAGTTGACCTTTCTGTGTCACCCTGTCTCTCTTGATATGTCTTAAAGTTGAAATGGTGCCATAGTCGAATAAACGCATCCTGTGCTCCGTCCCATTTGGGATTGTTTACGCCCAACAGAGCAGGTAACACGGAGTTATCCACTTTGCCGCTGAAAGATGCCTCTGCCATTGTCACCCCAGCGTCTGCCAGCGGCTCGTCCTCTGCAGCCCCAAAGAACATGATGGCGGCCGTAGAGTTCAGGATATCCTGTTCGTTTTGTGTATTACTAGACTCAGCCTGACGCAGCATCTACAGCAACAATTAGTATTTCTGCAGATTAGGCCATGTCCACAAACCTACCTCCATGACAACTATTCCACTAAGGGCATGCGCGACGAAAACCAAGGGCTTTTGTTGTATATTGGTAGTATTCCGAAGACCCACAAGTTCCTGAAGAAGGTTCTTTGCGTGAGAAGAGATATCGAGCTGAGTAGTAGCCGGTTCATCGCCACGGTAGAGAGTATGATACCCCCAAGTGGCGACACGCGCCTCTGGACAAACCAAAGGCAACAGGTCACGCGGCCAGAAGAGTCGAGATGACGCATTAGAGGGGACATTCAACTCAGACTGTCGCGTGTTATTCTGCGGAACGGTAGTCGATCGACGCTTCTTATCTGCAGATTTCGTTCTCCTGAGAAGCAGCTTCCAAGATTCGTCACGCGCAAGCGGCTCTGTTCTTGCTCGAGTAGTAGATGCTATACTTTCATCGTACTGCCAACTTTGTATCGGATATCCTCCTCCTAAGCCATGGGTGAAGACAACGCTGAAAGGTGATCATAAGCTTATACGTCTCCAATAAGACAGCGGAATAACAAGAAACGACCTACTCAAGAAGCATATTGTCGCCCTTTTCTGGCTCATAAAGTACATGAAGACCAACCAAGGGGAACCCTTCTTGGAGTGGACTCATGGCAGCGAATCATAGATGATTCGTTCCATTCATCTAAGAATCGGATGTCTCGAGACGATATCGCTTCATGTGCATCTTCAATGCACGAGGACAATAATTCTCATGATAATGCCCAGTTAGAATGCATAGTGCTGGTAGCACTGCTTATATCCGACAAGTATTAGGCAGCTGGTGCCTGATCTGCTGTGATGTGATCTGGCATGCAATATGTTGTTGATGGTGGGGGTCAGGGTTGTATGGCATGCTGGCTGCCAGGTAGGTAGACGTGTGCTTTAATGGAAACGAAAAGGCACAGCAAATAAACCATCCGCCTCATTCAACAAATCCCCCTGGGCATTAGACTTGCCTTTTCCGTGTACGTCGTTTTCAAATTCCATGTATATATAATCCGTGCCGCGTCGCCTTAGCCTGTCCGGCTGATTGATTGGCTACCCGCGTGCAATCAGGATAAGCCTGATTTTTTAAAGTACTAGGTGTGTAGGCATCACAACAATGGTAGGAAGGGATCTCGATGGGCCATATACACAAAACATCAGGAGTCGTAAGTATGGCGCATTTACCATCACGTTGTTGTCTCACCTTGTATTGTTGGGAGGCACCGTGCGACACACCGAGCGACACACCGAGCGGGGAGTGTTTTAGCTTTTCCTCTCATCGCCTAATGAGATTGAATATCTCACACCTTTCTTCCCCCATGTTACTTGTGGCTGAGGCCAAATTAATGAACTTGTTCAACATTGCGTTTCAACGCGTAGACTGTCGTCTATCACATGGTCTGGCACCCCGTGACTAGATGATGAATGTATCACAAAAGCCTTTTAGCAGCGTAAGCGCCCTTTTATCACTTGAGCTTCCTAAGTATATGAGATATTGTTAAATACCAAGATACCATTGCCCGAGACATTGTCGCTCGCAAAGGCTCGGTCGCACGTGTTGCAAGAGGTTACTAATCTCCAGTTTGATTCATAACTGAACAATAAATCATTAAGGTCACGAACGAGTAATGAAAAGCTACGATAGTAGGATTCAGACCTGCGCAGTAGTCACTATAGTTTTCCTAAGTTGTAATCTACACATTGTATTAGACCACTTCGTAGGACAATTAATTGCACACAAAAGCCTAATTTTACCAAGGTATGTTGCTATTTTGCCTCTAAGAATGCTGTATGATTCATATTATTATGATCCTTGAGGAATGCACCCGAGCATCAATAGATATATATTTCTTTGCATTGCTAAGAACGTGGTACCAAATGAACATACCTAGGTAAGAGGTGGGATCCGGGTTCATGTGTATGCTTCAATTCTATCAAGCAGCTAAGGGATTTCCACGAAAATAGCAAGTAACTAACGAACACAAGCAAATAAGATCATGACATGCATAGCTGGCTGCTGAGGATTACAAGTTTCTTTAGATCTTTCTGAAGTGGTGATAATAAACTAGATTTGGTAGGCTTAGTCATACCCACTACCAAACGGACACTCGTTAATCTCGATTGGTCTAGTGGTCAGGATACCTGCTTGTCATTCTATGATTAGAAACAATTCGCAGGTGGCCGGGGTTCGATTCCCCGATCGAGAGATTTGATTTTTTTTTATTAAGAAATATCAGATATGCAACTAACAACTGTTATAAGCAAGAGTGCGGGTCCCAAGAATGAAACCACTGGCCATAATTTTATCATATAGAGTATTTCACGGCAGAAAGAACGGCTTCAGTCAGAGGGAGCTTTCCATTGTTTCTTTAACTCCCAGGCGCGTATAGTGGATTGGATATGGATGAAATAGGCGCCTCATATCCACATCACCCTCCCAATTACAAACGAGAGCGAGAAAATTGCGTGTAACTAAAACCCTAGTATCTCGTTTGCTTTTCTTATAACTTCTCTGGCCCCAGGACCGTCTGATTCTGCCGTAGCAATCTTCTCAAATCCAAAAGCCCGTAAACCATTCGAGTCGGCATGCGTCCGAAGATAAGACTCTGTCGGCCTATTCATATGTTGTGCCTCGCCTTGTCCGCCGGGTTGATCCGGAGCGGGATAACCAGCCAAAAAGGCTTCTCTTTGACGTGCAAGGTATTCGGCGTTTTGTTCGGTGATAGGGCATACCGGGATGTAAAGCACACTTGAGTCCGACTGCCCTTTGTGGATCTTGTCGACGCCATGAATAGCTGGTTAGATACTATGTCAGTTTTGCAGCTTCAAGAGAGACAAAAGCTAAGAACTCACTATCACAATGCCACAAGACAAAATCGCCTGGCCTGACTTCAGGTACGTGCACCATACTTGTGTCAAGCTCAAGGTGTGGGTGGAGGTCATTATTTAGTTCCTGTCCCTTGCCCGGTGTTGCTCCATGTAGCTGGCTCGTCATCTCAGAGCCAGCGAACACCCAGTTGTCTGCCGCTAGGTACTCTTCGGTGGACACGTCTTTTGACTCCTTTACAGGTTTGAAGAATGGGCGGAGCAGTAAATACGCGGATGACAGTTGGAGCAGCGGATTTACCAGCAGGGTGCCCTCAAAACCTTTGGTGTGGCTCATGCTCAGCCATCCCTGGAACATGCGAAACATCGAGCATGCTCCGAGTCCGTTGTAGTTATCCATAATGGCGTCGACTCTGGGGCTGGCATCCCATGGATCGTAATCCTCCCACGACCCCTCGAAGACCTTGTTATAAACGCCTCCGAGCCCATAGCCGTGCTTCTCCCACCGTTCGACGCTACCTCCATCAATGTGGGGACCCAAGGCGAATTTCGCATCGCCAGGTTGTCTGATCCGTAGACGGTCTGCATAGGAAAGAGTCTGCGATAGCGAGATTGAGCTCTCAGGCTCCGACAGATGCCAAATATTCATGAATTTTGATTGCACTTCCAAGAGATTTGGGTGTGCCCGTGCACGAATCTGGGGGCTTGACCAGTACAGCTCGAATACTTGAGGGTCGTCCTGTGGGAATGCTACTCCCGCGGTTAGAATTGACTGGAAAGAATGTTGGTGTTGAGATTACCTTTCGTTGAGGGATTCTGTCTGACGTATTCCTCAAGATCGGTCTTGTATGAGCGGGCTTCATTCTCGGGTATCACACCCCTGACGACAACAACGCCCTTCTTCTTGATTTCCGAGCGTAGTCTCGTAAGGTCTTCCTCAAGATTCGCGAATTCTATGCTTGGTATGACCCCAGACCCTTCTTTTGCGAGGATTCTGTTTTCCTGTTTAAGCTGAGTAAGAAGTCTCTTCCAGCTTGCAATGACCTGGTCTTCATGGCCGGCCACCAACGACCTCTTCAGATCGAGGAAGCGTTCTGGTAGCGGTACATAGCCACCGGACAACGAAGCAAAGGAATCGGCAATATTGCCTTCTCTTTTCGGCTGGTGCTTATTGGAAGCCATTGCGTTGATGTGTCGTATCAAACTCAGTCTCGGTGGGTGTAACCACTTCATTTATAGACAGTTAGCTCTTAAGTCTGTCAAACAGACCAGCAGTGGCCACGTAGATTACCGAACCTCGTGCCGTGCCGCGTACTCTGTATTACCGTATTGAGTAAAAGTAGAACTCACAGACAGCCTTAGTGTAAAAAGAGCACTGAATAATCGCCGCTAATTCGTTTAAGACTCTGGGGTAACTTTAGTGTCGTTAGTTTATGCGGCACAGACAAGATGGTGTTGAATGAAGGCCTTTAGAGAACACGTTTCACGCGTGAAGGTAGTCTCATTGAGTCCTCTGTGATTTTTATTTATCTATCTAGGAAGATTATATAGATATATATACACACAAAAATGTGTCGGAATAGCCTCTGTAATGGAGGGCGATATGTCTGTGTCGGAATGATGACCGCCGACATGATCTTACCTGTACGACTACTGACGGAATACATCGGGCGGCTATTAGCATAGCAAATGTGCCTTGTCCTAGGGAGAAGTATAAAAGGGACATCACTAGCGGGCTATTGTCGGAGCCATGCTACGAATAAGCTTTCAAACCTGATAATCTGCTACGCCATCACACTTTCATACTCTATGAGGAGGGAGCGCGAGTGAGCGGGCTAGCCTCTTTCGGAAACCCCGCCGTGTCGGAGTTGTTGTCGAACAAAGAACGGACTAGATAAAGTTGGATGGAGCTTTTGTGTCTGGTATTCCGCAGCAGCGTGTGTTCTTGATCCCTCTGTATTTACAATGAATACCTGCCCAATCCGTTTCACCTGGAATCGGAGAGACGGGCGGAGATGACGAATTAGGTGACTACCGCTCCATCACAGTCAAAGCTCAGGATATAATTCTGCCGTTGTCAAGCCATGGTTAAATTCGTGGAATCAGACACGACCGGCTTGCCGCTCAAACGAAAACAAGTCGCACATGCCTGCGAGAAGTGCCGTCGCCGGAAAAAGCGATGCATTCACACAGATCCAAAGGTGCACGGCGATCCGTCCTCCTCCGCTCGGTCGCCCGACAATCCATCGGCGGCGGAGCGGTCGCAACTCTCGCAGCCTTCACCCGGCAATCGGAGCAGTAAAACGCATGTGTCAACTCCGAGCCTTTCCACTGGCGACACAGCTCTACCTTCTCCCGCCGTTCAGAATGGGGCGCAAGAGAAGCGCGGAGAGGCCCATCCTTCAACGTATTACGGTGATTTAAACCCAGAGGCCATTTTGATGGAGGCTACCAGTCTATGCTCTAAACGTGACGTCTCAGCGCCCGGCGGTCTTGGCATTTGGCAGGCCCCTATTGTCCCTCGCACAAGCATACAGAGTTTGAGCGTTCCAAGTGTACAGTCGTCCTCGAGACAGGCGGTTCAAGATATGTTGCGGTCGTATCTGTGGAATCACTGTCTACCGTGCCGCGCTCCGGCATCCGATTATGCGGTATTGAGACGTATATACTTTGAGAAGATGAACCCTCTGTTTCCCATCTTTGAAGATCCATCAGTATCCAGCAAACCGGATGAACCAACGGACATCCTAGTTCAGCAAGTCATTAGCCTTGCAGCCGCCAGCGACCCAGAAGCTGGCCAGCACCTTCGGACGAGTCCGAACGGACCCCTCCTCTCCCGCCAGGATTTCTGCGCCTCCCTTTCCAATTCCGTTCTGACAACACTGGAAGCGGGAGTTATAACAGATCGAGTTTGGCTCACCCGCTTGTCAGCTGCTTTGTCGTTATACACACAACCCACTAATGCTGAAGAAGCCGACATCCCGGCCCTATTAAATAGTCGCGCTATTCATCAAATGCATACGCTTGGACTTCAAATGGCGGTAGACGATGGGCATCCGAAGAAAGACATGATCAGGACGATTTTCTGCTGCTTATGGGCGCTTGATCGCATCACAAGCGCATTCTATGGCCGTGCTTGTTTATTACACGAACGAGACGTTGGCTGGGATATAGATGATTGCATCCGTGCACAGGCACCCCCTTTCCGCCTTCTCTTAATGATCATTAATCTTCTTGATCAAGTAATTGGTTTATACCGTCCCGGAACCCGGCCGAGCAAACCTGTTCTCATCGAGTTACCTATATTCGAGCAGATGGTCCTGGATGCGGAGGCATTAAGAATGACGAGTTCTTGTCTCGGTAAGTCGGGCGCCATGCGGTAAATAGAGGACGAGATGCTAATATGTATCAAGCTTCACTGGAGGTATTTTATCACTCAGTTGGCATCTTATCGGCCCAGTCGCCAGCTGACTTAGCGTCATCTACCCTGCCCAACCCCGCGACGAACAGTCGAAGATCTCTGGCAGCGGATCGGATCACGTCAATAATTAGCGAGGAGTTTGCCGGACAGCTTTCGTATATGCCATTTATACCGTACGCGGTGTCCCTGTCTCTTAGCGTGTCGTATAGGAAAATGCGGCACAGCAAAGTCCCCATGTTTAGGAACCGCGGTAAACAGGCTTTTCGAAAGAATATACTCCTATTGAAGTCGATGGATGACATGTTTTGGAAGTCGAAAACTATGGTAGCCATGGCAGAGCAGGTTCTCAATGAGATGGACAAGGCGGTCGCATCGCTCGCTCAAGAGAATGGGCTGACAGATCTCTCGAAGAGAGTTGAGCCAGCACCACAGGGTGAGCGCTCTCAGGCACAGCCGGAGGAAACCCGGGTCCTGGACTTTGCATACGACGTTACGGAAGCAACTACTAGCGAGTGGACGCTGTTTGATGCCGTCCCTGATCTAGATTTGTTTGGACACTTCGACCCGAAATTTGATTTAGGAGCTGTTGACGCTGCGCTAGAAGGCAATTTTGATTTTGGAACATCAATGAACTGGTTTGATTGGCAGCAACAATGGGCATGATTTGCAAAAAGTGCCAACGCCATTTCGGAGGGTTTCTGTTCTCACGCATCAGATCCCCCTTGCTTGCTTGATATATTTAGCATACCAACTCAGTGTGCAAGTCACACTGAAGGTGTGGGCTAATTCTAATGCTTAATCCTCGAAATGCCAACCCAAGACCACACAAAAACTTGTATCAAGATGGCAAAGCAAACTTTAACCATTCTAGTTTGTTTTCCCAGCGAAGGAAACTTGCTCTATTGTTGTCAGGCCGTCCACACACATCGGCATTTCGCCGTCGGAACCCCGCGCTCTCTTCAACTTGTTACTAACACTGAACTTCAAACGATAGAATGAATACCCAGCTTTTGCGCACTTCACTATGACAAATTAATTCATTCTAGTACTCTTCACTAGAGTTAATTCATCACTTAGAAGCGTCGACTTTCGCCCTCACGCCTTAGCAAGCAGGAGAAATGGCGTCGCCCTTGATGGCTGCGCCCACTATCATCACCGTTACGCTTCCGCAGATCGCCAAAATGATCGACTACTCGCTCTTGCACCCGAACTTGACAGACGAGGAGATTCGAGATGGTCTGGAGGTAGCCAAGCGGTTCAACGTTGCGACCGCCTGCATGAAGCCGTACAGCGTGTCCCTCGGCAAGAAGGTGCTAGCGGGCTCGGACGTGCTCATCAGCGCCGTCGTCGGCTTTCCCTACGGCATCAACACGACGAAGATCAAAGTCCTCGAGGCCGAACAGGCCGTGGAAGACGGGGCGCGCGAGGTCGACATGATGGTCAACATAGGCAAGGTGCGAAGCGGCGACTTCGACTACGTGGGCAGGGAGATCCGCGCCGTCAACGAGGCCGCCGTGATGCGCGGCGCGGCGCTGAATGTCGTCCTCGACAACGACTTCTTGTCGGACACGGACGTCTCCCGCATCTGCTTGATCTGCTCTGCGGCTCGCGTGGCTTTCGTCAAGACGGTCTTCTTCTTACAGCCCGGCAGATCCTATGAGCGTCAGGGCAAGATGTTGGCCCGTCTACGGTTGATGAAGGCGACCGTCACCAATGGTGTCCGTATCAAGGTCGCCGGCGGCATTCGCTCGCTGGATGAGCTATTTATCGCCATGCTGACTGGCGTGAGTAGGGTGGGAGCAGCCTCTACGGCGGCGATCTTGGAGGAGGCCACTGCCCGGGGTATAGGGAGCATACCAGTTCAAATAGCACTACCAGCCCCGGCCGACGAATAAGGGAGAAGCGGTTATTACCTAAGCCAGCATGTGGGAAATTGTCCATTATATCTGTTATAGCATAGTTTACATGTTTGGGAACTGTGAGAGAGTGAGGCAATGCGACTTGGCGACATCTCAACTGCATCAAATTCACCTTCTTAATCTCACAATATGAATGAAGTCAACGAGTATAGCGCAACCGTCTATTAAGTCTAGCTATTTTATATAACCTTTTACTTTACTTTTGTTTTTTATTTATCCCTGATCCCAGTTTTCTTAAGCCAGCTTGATGAAGTTCTGGATGTAGTTCTTCTTGCCGAGAGTGACACCCTTGGACCGTAGGATGTCGTAGAGGGTGGTAAGGTGGAAGTAGACGTTGGGCTGGAGGTAGCCCTGGACGTAGTCGAGGGCCTTCATGTTGACCTCGCCGGCACCCATCTGGGCGCTCACGACCTGAGCCTCCTTGCCGTTGACATCCTCGGGCTTGACGGCCTTCAGGAGGTCGAGAACCTCGGCCAGGTACTTCTTGCTGTCCTCGAGGGAGGCTAGGTGTCTTTGTTAGCTCTATGTTTTCATCCCTGTAGGTTTTCTTCTCTTGATTTTATGAAGGGGGATGTGTGTATAACTTATGAGCATTATTCAGGCTGATAAATATACATGGCCATTGGTATAGATGATCTGATATGGCTAGATTGACAAGCACTTCGTGCTCACGTTTGCAGACACGAAGGGAAAGACAGAAGATGGAACTTATGACGTACCAGGTCCAAAGGTGATCTTAGGAGGGGGGGTGCCAGTGAGCTTAAGAACGGTCATGGCGGCGTGGAGGGTGGTGATGACGATCTGCTGGCTCAGGGGCCACATGTCGGGAGCGAGGCGGGCCTCGAGAAGCTCAGAGATAGGGGTGCCCTTCTCGGTGGAGAAGGCCTCGGCCTGGGCCAGAAGGTCCTGCTGTGTCTTTAGGACATTGGTGAGGAAGGGGATAGTGAGGTCGTAGAGAGAAGTCATTGTTGCGGCTGTAAGAGATGTGATGTGGTACGAGTTGTTGTAGTCGAGTAGGTTATTTCGTTATAGCTTGATGATGAATGGGAGGGAAAAGGAAGACAACAACAGCGATACGGCCTCCTTTCATATATAGACAGACAAGAGAATCGACATGGCCCCTCTGCTACCCTGATACCAATTGTTTACGACCCCTCCTTGTCTCGCTTGCTACGTTCAACAGCCCCTCCCCCCACCGCCTTACTATTCTCGACGCTGACGATCCCATGTATAGAGTTACAGTCTGTGCCCGCGGAAAAACGGGTTGCGTCGCTAGACTAGCTTCGTATCTCCCGTTTCTAGTAGCAACTCCCTAACCAGCTCTCTGTCTTTGTGGCATTAGCTTGGTAATCATGGCTGGTATTGGCCAGATATACTTCCGCCTCCGCTGACAAATATGGGGCCGGCCCGGACAAAAAAGCATCCCACATAATGCCGATGTATGTACCAAGCCGCGAGACATACCAGGGTTGAGCTCTGGTTTGTGGCTGGGCTAACTAGGGAGACAATTGTTCCGGAACATAATTTGTCTAAGTGAGCAATTCCCGAAGTTGTCTTGGAGTAAAAGATCAGTAATCTTTTCGATATTTCGATGTTGAGAGTAAGTTAAAGTATTACGCAACCTGCTTACAGGGCTCTTCACCTGCCTATATTAACTAACTAGTACAGCGGATATCAGCTTGTATGGAATCATTGCAACCCCTTTCTGCATACAGCGCAGTGCCGACGAGCTGCGGCGCAGGGATCAAAGCATCGATATGCACGATTCATGCTACCCATATACCTAATGTCGTGTCACCAAACTCCGAATCACTTCGGCATGCTGCAGTAAGTAGGTAATGTATTGGACACCGTCCTGTCGAAGGGCATGGAAACAGCGGTGGAGCAGGGCTTTCAAGATCCCGACGTATAATAAAACGAGGCAAATATATACGTGACAGAAGATCATCTTGAAGCAATCACAATTGCATCCGAGAAGCAGGGAACTTTGCCTCATACCTACATGTACTGGTACACCAATCTATAATACACACTCACTATACCATACATATGAACTCACATGCAGCAACATACATATAGAGGACTTGCAAGCAGGGGTATCGTTGGCGACATATGTACGTGTATCGAACCGTGAAGCTTCACGACCCTCAAATTCTTTGACCCCGCCATCGGGTTTCGGGGTCGGTTAACAAATAGAAGTAGTAGTCTAAAGCATAGAAATAGAAACGGTCAACGCAGAAGAGACATGATTCGTCTGTGGAAATCTATCGCTAGTCGCGCCAACAAAAGTCCCGCTCTTCGCGCGGGGTCCTATAAAACCCGATGACTCCGCCTAGTCAGTGAGTTAACTGACAAGAACCATCAAGGTGCCGCACGCACGGAAGGCCAAGCCAATTGACCTCCAACTTGGCGTTTCTTTACTTGCTAGGCAGACAGCAAATAAAGGGCTTACCTATCTAGAGTATTCTAGAAGCACAAGTCCTAGCTGGCATGTCTTGCAGGTGCATCTTACATCTTACATCTCATAGATAGTGCGCGCGCATTGGGTAGGCAGTTCCACTATTCTAGTTTATCAAATACCAAGAGTAGGATGGTAGATCTGTAGTAATTGAGGTCTACGATTTGCTACCCGAATCCAACATGAATGTCGTGAAACATACTCAATGCTTCATGTCCGCTCATCTCACTGAGCCGCAAAACCAGCGCCTAATCCTAACGCAATAATAGAGAAGAAGTAAAACACAGCGTGAACATATCCATACCGTCGCAACTTTTCCAGTCTTGTAGCTCTCAAAAAACATAACAACATCGCGTAGCCAGCATTGAGGCAGAATATTGAGCGACGCCACCCTTTCCCCTGTCCTGCTGTGCCGCTATAGCATAAGACGAGACAAATTCCGAGACCATGATGCTCACACAAATTGCTCGCTAAGGCCTTACCAATCAATCCAATTAACACCGCAAGTTGCCATTGTTGTAGCGTTTAACGAGCCACTCATCGGTGATTAGTCCTTGGTAATCCACAGCCAGACCACGGCCTTCTCCCGACCAGAGCGTGAGTTATCCCAACCACATTCCTTCAGCGTCTTCTTGCAGTCGGCCTCCTGGTCGCCCTGGAACACCATGCCGCGGTACCACCTGCCACTCCCGCCCTCGATGACCTCGACGATTCTGTTCAACGCCGGATTTGGGTTACAGGCGCCGAAGCGTAACATGAGCCCCGCGATTGTCGTATTGGTGGGCACTTGGAATTTGGCGAACGAGTAGTTCATATTGGGAGCCCTCCACGGAGGCTCAGACGTCTTGAAGACGTGGATCTTAGTATGTTCATCGTGGAAGATGTAATTGTAGCCAGGCTCGCAGCCCGCACCACCCGTGGAATTCACCATGTTCATACCCGGCACATCGAGACTGACGCGAGGGTGTGGCTGTGGAAAACGCTGATTTGGATAATAGCCGTTCGCGCCGTAGTATCCGTACTGCGGCGGCATAGGATACATAGGTGCTTGAGGCTGGGCAAACGCTGCTGGTTGGTATGCGCCTGAAAAATCGTCAGCGCGCTCAATTATTATAGGGGGAAACCCGAACACTCTGCAAGACATACCGGGAAATGCATTAAGATAGCCCTGTGCATTGGGTACAGCGCCACCATCGTTATCCCAGCCAAAGCGTGGGTTCCATCCGCCCTGTCCAGGAATTTGGCCAGCCATGGCAGGGGGTACAATAGTAGGTGGAAGACTGGAATTCGACTGGGGGTAAACCCTGGGTGTTGTCTCAACGTTGTAGGCGGATTGTGAAGGGTGATCAACTTTGTGTAGAAAAGGATGCACTTCAAGATCAATACGTGTGGTTCTGGTGAGAATCAGGTAGCCGTCTTCAGTAAAGTTGAGGCCTTGATATGTGTGTGAGAGGTTGTCTAAGAAGCGAGCGTTAGTGTAAATTTGAGAGGGTAAAGGAATATGAGAAGGACTATAGACTTACCACTACGTGCACCTGTTTCTACGTGAGGCTCAGTATCAGAATCAGAACCAGAATCAGACTCAGACTCAGTGCTTGAGTCTTCGGCCTCTCTGTATCCCAAAAGGAGCTCGATACGCCAAAGTTCACGGTCTACAGCGTCATAGAATGACCCAATAACAAGACAAGCCCACGGAAGGCCGGTTGGATGAACCCAGATGTATTTTCCTATGACGAGTTTCGTGGCAGGGTAGGGGAACTCGCGTCGATCTTGTCGACTATCTTGAGAATCCACGCTGAGTGATGTGGCCTCCCACAGCTCGGCTAGCTGCTTAGGAGGTAGGACGGTGCTACGCTTTTTATACTGGGACGAGTAAGAAAAGCGCGAAGATGCTATGCGTGAAACCAATACAGTACAATGTACGCGCGGCGGATGTAGGGAATGAACTGGGCAACAGTTAATATCAAGGTAAGTTTCCCTGTCGAGCACACAACAACATGGCAGGGTCTGAAAACAAGATTTAATAAAGAGGAATGAACAGTTCTCATAATCTGCTCTCTCTTCTAATGATATAGATTTTGTCGAGTACTTGCAATGGGATGAACGGAGTCATACAGTTGGACAAATGGCTCCGTGTAACTCAATGAGGCACTGGCTCCAACAATCACGGTGAGAGCTCGAACCATTGAGCATTCAAGCATTTCCTTCATTTAATTGGTAATATTCAAGCGGGCCTCAAACCAGCTTCTTGGGATTATATCATGAACCAACCAATAGTAAGAGTATCGTGGCCAGTGCTTAGAGCAAACTTTGCAAGAGTGTGTGATCAATAATTATGGCACGAAACCTAGCCACCACTCATATGGGTTGGTGAGATCCGGCTTTTCGGGACACATATCTTGTAGAGCTGCAGCCTACATATTTGCCAGAATAGGTAACGCATCATGAATGCAAACCTGTGAATCATCACCGCCATCATGTAACGGCACATGCGGCATGCAAATCATGGCAAACAAGGAATAGGGCCGACATCAACTGCTAGCCCCACACTTGCAGCCTATGAACCCAAACGACTGTTCTACAACAGAGCAGGTGATGATCACTCAAATTGCAATTGGTGTTCCAAGCTCGCCGGAGGCCGGTTCTGTGTTACATCTCATCCAGAGAAACCCGGGATGCTAAGTTAGTATGTGGCTATGGGCAGATAAAGCTGTGAGTCTCAGCAGCCACACAAGCTCATCGACGAGCTCGACAATCACGGTATAGCCTTCAGTCGAGACGATAACTAGCCATTGACAGGCATCAACTAGCTTGATAGTCAAAAAGGCTATGTAGTGAATGGCAATGAGACGCCTAGATGCGAAGAGAGGTTGTAGGATGATAGATGTGAACGACCCCGGTATGTCATTTCATTCCTGGTCCACGATTCGTACAGCGCCGCCTTTTCGGCCTTCGTCAGTCTCTTGCTTCGCGCGTCTTCGCTTGTCGACCTCAGCCACGAGGTTCTTGAAATACACCTCGGCTTGCACCGTCGCGCTGTACGCAACTGCGCTCCAGCTCCAGACATTCTTCTTGTCGGCGTCGGCACCAGCTGCGAGAAGGGTCCGTAAGACTAGTAGGTGCCCATTGCTGCTGGCGAAGTGGAGGGCGGTATTACCGTCCACGTCAGCGTTCTTCACAGCCGGCTCCGCGCCGCCAGGCACATACGTGAGCAGAATCTGGAGCACAGTATCATGACCACCAACGCTAGCCTCCATGATGGCGTCTCTGCCTCGTATATCGCGGCGTAAGATGACGGCAGGGTCGTTTTCGGCTAGGAAGTGGACAACCTCGGTGTGCCCAGCGCCGGCGGCCAGCATCAAAGCCGTCTGGTGGAGATCATTGAGGGCGGGGGTAGGTTTCTCGTGGTCGAGAGCAACAAGAACCTTGCAGACCTGAAGATGGCCGAGGCTGGCGGCGAGATGGAGATTCGAGTTAGATAGCCCGTCGGCGGAGTGATCGGGGTTGTGAATAAGGCCGGGATGGTTGTTGACGATGCGTTTGACTAGCGAGGCATCGTTGCTGTGGACAGCCCGACGCAACCTCTGTGGTGGTTCGATCCTGTCAGAGCGGATTAATGAATGTTAGCTAGATCTAAGCCATGCCGCCGAATGTGTGTAGAAGCACGAACATGTTGTCGGGGATTTATGGGTTGTAGAAGCGCACACGACAGCTGGGCGTGGAATCAGAATCCCACGATTTGGCTGGGCTGCGACGATCATCCAGGCTACACGACATCTGGAGGAGACGATAACCGCTCAAAGCATGATATAAACCAATGCACCGTGAACATACTAGTAGATGCTATGCAAGACAGTGAGGCTCAGCTGATTTGCAACGACGTAAACGAGTGGCTGCCGACAACCTCCCGAGGTTATCGTGATGATGCGCTGACGTTGGAGCTGAGCTAGATAACCCAGTGACTGGGCACTGTACAATTGCCCTGAGTAGTCGCCCAACGCGTACAGTGAATGGTCTAGTTATAGCACCGTCTTTAGGCGGTATAACAACCCCACCAAGCGCTTACACAATAGAGCGTCCACATGACTACATATATTTGAGACAGTGTAGCAATAGATTATATTATCTCTCCATTTTGTATTTAGTTGATATAAAGAATTCGAGACTTGACAAAGAAAATGAGATCCCAGTCCATAGATCTTCGTAGACCCTACACCTCTCAGATAATAACATCACAAGCTTTTACACTAGAGACTGCATTTGCCCTTATATAAGACTGGCTACGATAGCACACAAACAGCAAGCTGCGAGCACCAAGACCATACTGTGGGAGTCAATACGTGACGCCCCTGAGTGGTGTCCACCTCCTCCCCATTTCCACCCCTTCCCGAAACCACGTCCACCGCCCTTCTTGATTTCGACGCCTGCATCTGTACTGTTGGCAAATGGAACACGGCTTTTTGATGATGGTAACTCTATGTAGCTGGGTCTTATTTGGCGAGTGGCGGTGGTAGTAGGGGCAGTATCCTCGCCTGGCGCACCAGTTTGGATAGCATCTACCGCAATCGCATCTCGATACTGGTCGATGGCCGCGGATAGAACAACAGCCGTGAAGTTAAACACAACTATGTATGCAAGTGATAGCTTCATGCTTGTTGTCGGTGGATGTAGTAAGAAATGGTTTATAAGTTAAATTGCTGGCTTGTAGTGGGTGGTGGACTTGAGCAATAATTATAGACGGCCGCTTGAAATATAAGGCGAGAGAACAATGATGCAAGAGAACAATAAGGCGGGAGAACAAAATTGACCGCCCCTTTTGAACTCGTCTAAAAAGACACGCCTTTATCTCGTTTGTTTCACCTGGTCAGATAGGCATTATTGAATCTACACCCATTGTTCTTTCCAAAGTAATGTTTATTATACTCTGGTTCGCAGGCTTCCTTATGCCTCCCAACTCCCTTACACCAAAACCGCAGCAGCTAATTTGCCATTATCTACGCCATCAACCTTGCCATTAAGCCTCACTAGTGTGACCTTGGCTATGTGTGACGAAAAGGGAGACTTAGTGTCCCAGACACAATGGGGAAATGTAAAAACACACAAATTATAGGATATCGTGCTCCGAGAGTTCATTCGCTGTGTCCGTCTAAAAAGAAAAAGGAGGTGAAAAGCCCAACGCGTTCTATACTTGGCCGCGAAGTATTCTCCTCTCATACATGAAGCGCACCAACTAGTAGCACAAGACTTATCGCTAGGGAAATTGGTAATGTGATGCCTCGTCCCACGCCAGAGTCGTCGTCATCCTCCTCGGTACTGTTGGTATTGTTACCCTTATTCTTTGGCGGCTTCTTTTTCTTTGGTACCCTTCTCTTGAGATTACCATCCGTTTTTGAAACTGTCACAATACTAGCCGTATCGCTGTAAAGAGCCAATCATTATTAGTCGACACGAAAGATAATGCTTTCTAGAGTTAAGGGACCCTACTTCTTGTTGGTTGAAATATGCGTGACTTCGCTGTCGAGACGCGGTACGATCTCAATACTATGACTCCATCCGTTGCTGAACACAGGCTCGGCTCCGGGTCCTTCTTGATTTAATGATGACGATGAAGTATTGCTACCAGCATCCGCTAGTATGATAGCCGTTACGACGGTGGGAAGCGAGACGAGTAATCTCGATGTACGCATGTTGAGGTAATCTGGAAGGCACTGTTGTTCCGAAGTTGTCGATACTTTTCAAGAACATCTTTCACAGAATGCAGACATGACGGTAAGATATATTAACTTAATGTTTCCGAGCAAACAATCAAAATAGAGGCCTCAAAAGGGAGTTCGTGGCTTAGGCAGGGAGACACTTCTGGGCGCGCCAAGCCAAGCTGAATACACTTGTATCAAGGGAAGAAAAGACAAACTTTCAGCTGTGAGCCTACGCCACTTCGGGAGATAAGTATCGTATATGAGCGAATGCCTGCCCGCTCGCAGAGTCCTACTTGGTGAAAGAGCTCTTTCCGAATCAAGTATGTGGAATAATACAACTCTCGAATAGGTTGGCTACGTCTTGACTTAAGATATAATACTACATACAACTAACAAGCGGAGCTGAATGCGACTTTACCAATATATAGACGATAACAATTAGATGGCCGGATTGATGCTAATGCACCACGAGACATTGTCTCTTGGAACTTAATTCGAGCTTCAAACGGGGATAAAGCTATGTTTATATGATGCCTCACGGACCTAGCCAACTTAAAATGAACTCCATATAAGGTCCAGAATGTGTGCTAGGCTATCTCACTGGCGCATCGATGATTTGGCTCGTTGCTGGGCGGTGATGAAGATATAATGTTAGTCGAAATCTATCAATCGGTCCGCGGTTAAACTATTTATGCGTTCCGAGTCTGCAGATTGATTATCATTTAAGCTATGAATGATCTGACGTCATTGGGAGTGCTGTTTAGTGACTGGCGGCAAAATGACTGAGTCAATCTCCTCTCTAACACCTCTTGTCAATCTCGATACTACTGGTCAACATGACTACGTAATAACTTATTTATCTTTTTCGTCTTTTTTTTACGTATTTTCTTCCTTACCCCAGGTACGGAGTAGCAGCGGCCATTATGATACCCCTGTAAGTACTAGCGCAACGGACGAAGATTTCCAGGAAATGGTGACGTGACGGTCACTATCTCGATTGGAGATAGTCGTTGTCGTATGATAATTCTTCTCACTATCATACTATACTATCAACACGACCTCCCTTCCAAGACAATGTCTAATCTCCAATCTTCAAATGGCTCTCAATTCGAAACGATCAGCTATCATTTATCTTATCCTCACTTTTATGTCATTCGTTGTTACGTTTTACAATTACAATGACATAGCCTTTGATAGAATTTTTAGATTAGTTCTATCACTAGCAATTACAAGGATTTCATTGAATACGACAGTTGTAGTAAATCGTAAAGACGATCATACCCATTATGGCTACTTGGGGTCATGTTCGACTAAGTGCAATTTCAATGCAAGGTTTTCTGTCTTGCAATATCAGAATTGGAACCTGTACATTAAAGCTGGGTGAGGGTATACCGAATTACTACGTACTTGCATGCATATGCGGCTCTACACCTTGTTGTTCCTGGCGATCATCTCAGATACCCGCCCGGGTTAACAGCTCGCGCCTTATTAAGGTTATACATACAGACCGCAACTCGCTTAAAGCAGAATTATGGGATTTTTACATATTTGCTTGCGTACCATAACATCAAAGTCTCAATCACGCCATCGTCAAGACTCATGGATTCCCCACTGATATCCCCCATCTAGCTACGCTAGCCAGGACGAGGGTCGCTAGCTCCGGTGCATATATCAAATATCAAGAGGATGAGAGCGTAAAGAGAACTGAGGCCCTTTTCGGTTGACACTTTGAATTTCTCGTCCGAGATATTCGGCATTTGCCAACAAACCCTCAGGTTGCTACCCTCCCGCTTACCGCTAGGGCTTCGTCGAAGATGGGCAGCCCCAAAGACTCGAGCGCGCCCTTGGGGCCGCTTGATGTGGACTCTGATCAATTCGATTTCCAGGACATTGATCCCGACTCCGGCGTCAAGCGCGGGCTGAAGACGAGGCATCTTAGCATGATGGCTCTTGCAGGCGTATGTTTTGGCACCTTTCAGAGCACGAGAATTCATCTTTGAGCCAAGATAGTGTTTAGAAGCTATAACTGACTCCGAGTGCTGCAGATCATCGGCCCGGGGCTGCTCGTTGGGACTGGAGCTGCGCTGGCACAGGGCGGTCCGGCGTCTCTCATTATCGGGTTCGGCGTTATCGGTATTGTCGCCTTCAGGTGAGTCTGAGTACCAGAGTACTACCCGAACCACCACTCGTGGGTAGGTGGATAGGTGGGTGGTAGTGCATATCCATCGGCTGACCTTGCGCTAGTATTATGCAGAGTGTGGGAGAGCTTACCACTCTTTATCCCTCGGGTGGTGCGTTTACAAAACTTGCTGATCGTATGGTCGATTCGGCGTTTGGTGCCGCGGTCGGCTGGAATTATTTCATCATCTGGTTTACAGTGCTCGCCAATGAGTATAACGCCGTCACGAATATTCTAGTGTTTTGGAGCGATAAAGTTCCTGTATGGGGGTACTTCCTTCTTTTATGGGTAGGTTCCGTTTGGTGTTGATATTGTACTGTTCTTACTAAATAGTTTGCCCAGTCTGCGTTCCTGTGCTTCCAGTTTCTTGGCGTTGAGACATTCGGAGAGGCCGAATTCTGGCTTGCTCTTCTGAAACTGGCAGGCTTAATTGCCTATTATATATTCGCTATTGTGTAAGTCTTATCATTAAGGAGCAATCCTTTCGATGTACTAGCTGGCTAACTGCCTTAGCTATGCTTCCGGCGGAGTCAACGGAGCAGACGCCATTGGGTTTCGTTATTGGCATGACCCCGGAGCATTTGTAAGTGGGTTCGCGGGTGTTGCAAAGGTCTTCGTTTTCTGCAGTACCTTCTATGCTGGTGTCGAATCCGTTGCTGTAGCTGCTACGGAAACAAAGAACCCTAGCGTAGCTGTGCCACTGGCAATTCGCCAGACCTTTTGGCGCATCATCGTCGTCTATCTTGGCGCCGCCTTCTTCTATGGGCTCACATGTCCGGCGAATGCAGACGGCCTTATTAACGGCAGTAGTCGTGCGCTGCAAAGTCCTATGACAATCGCTATTCAGAATGCCGGATGGGAAGGAGGTGTTCATCTCATCAATGCCTTCATCCTCGTCACTTGCATTTCGGCTATTAACAGCTCGATCTATATTGCATCCAGGACCGTCTTATTCATGGCTCAGGATGGGAAAGCCCCGAAGTTTCTGGGATGGACGAACCGACGCGGCGTACCGGTTCCCGCAATCATCTTCGCCAATGCTTTTGGCGCCTTGTCGCTGCTTAACATCTCTGCTGGCGCTGCAAAGGCCTACTCCTATATCGTAAACCTATCTGGCGTGTCGACATTCCTCGTCTGGGGATCGATCTCATTCATCCACATCCGATTTCGGCAAGCTTGGCAAGCGCAGGGCTATCATGTTGAGGATCTCCCTTATAAGGCACTTTGGTACCCATGGAACGCCTGGTTTGGGCTCCTCGCCAATATCTTTCTCGCTTTAGTACAAGGTTGGACGACCTTTGTACCTTTTAACGCTGGGAACTTCGTCGATGCTTATATTCTATTGCCGCTCTTCGCAATTATCTACTTGGGGTACAAATTATGGAATAAAACTCGCTTCTGGCGATTGGATGAAATCGATCTTCAGTCAGGTCGACGTCGGGACCTGGAAGATTTTACGAGACCTGCAATAGGCCTCAAATCTCAGCCATGGTGGCGTAAGCTTTGGGAGAATTTCTAAACATCTTTAAGGGGTGTTTGAAATTTTTTTGAATGTATCACAGCGCGACTTAGGTCAGATATACCCAATAGTTGTTTTAATTTCGCTGTTTACTGTCCATCATGATTCTCCAAGTCTCCACATGCCTTCCGTGCCCAGTCCATGTCTTTTTCATCTCAAATCTGGTAGCCAAGAAGTTGCATAGTGTGGGCGCCCGGTTTTCTCGCTCCGTAATTATATATCGCGCCGAGATAATAGAGGGGAACGTCGCATTCCTAAGATGAGACTAGATCTTTCCACCAATATTCATCGGCTAAACGCTGCCTGGCTGCATTGGTTGCGACTTTCCGCGTAGGGTTCTGATTACAACCTTTCCCTCATACTAGCCAGGGACCGCAGAGGTCTTAGATCCGGAAAACATACTCATTAAGGTATCTCGTATAAGGTCAGTGTCATCCCATCCTTACCCTACGCATCAATAAATATCGATCTCGCCACATTCAGTAGGCTCTGCTTCCCTATGTACTGCATAACCTACATCTCCCTTGCAATATGATGTTATTCACGTTTCATAGAGCGCTGCTCTTTGAGCTTCTCTTCGTGTCCTATGCCTTAGCTCTTAATCAAGCTACGACCAATATCAGGAGTATATACCTATTCAAAGATGTGATGAAGTCAGATACGACATCGCTGAAGACATCCGGCTTTAACAGCGTTGTGATGTTCGGTGTCGGTATCCTGGGTAATGGTGACATAATGGTACGACATCCCTTTAGCACGATTGCCACCAAGTTAGAATTATCAGATACACGTCTCACTTCATCATCTACACAGTGTTGATCAATACTATTTAAGACCTTGCCATGTATGAAGATTCGCCTTACTAAGTTTTCTTTGGTAGTATTATTCGAATACACCTGGGAGCAGCGACGTTCTCGCGGCATCAAATGGCACGTACGTAGGTGGTGACGCATTAGCCGCGAAAGTTCAGTCGTTCAAGACGGGGACGACGGGGATCAACCGCGTCGAAATCTCGATGAATTCGCAGCACGTGAAGGATCTGATGGCGAATCCCGGACCTGGTGCATCGACCCCGCTGTATCGCAACTTTGCAGCACTAAAGACGGCATGGGGCCTCGACGCCGTAAACAACGACGACGAGTCCCTCTACGACGTCGGCAGCACGGTCAAGTTTGCGCAAATGCTCGGGCAAATCGGCTACAAGTACACCATCGCACCGTACACGAATTCTGGCTTCTGGGTTTCGCTTATCAAACAGGCTAATGCCGGATTGGCGGACCCGAATCTGCTACTCGACCGCGTGTATTTGCAATGTTACGATGGCGGTGCCGGAAATAATCCTGCTAGTTGGGCCAACACCCTTGGGCTTAAGGTTGTTCCGCTTGTATGGGTTACTAACGATTCCAAGCCCTCTCAGGGGACCACAGTTGCGCAGGCTCGGAGCAAATTCACTAGTTGGTCTTCCGCGGGTGGTCTTGCCGGTGGCGGTTATTGGAATGATTATGACATCGAGAAGAACGGGCTATCGTACTCGCAGTACGGAGATGTCTTAGTGAGCATCTTTAAGTAGAGCTATTTTGAATATAGAAGGTTTCTCATTTCCCCGGAAATAGCCTATTCTGGACCAGAAGTTGACGCTAATTATACAATGACTCCGGCGTGCATGCAGGTAATCTTCATGGCTTCACATCATGAGGCACGTCTGAAAGCCTATAATAAAGATCATTCGTATTATATCCAACTAAATTGGCTAGTAGTGGCTAGCTACCTTCATGTAACAACAACGAATATCCACGACCTACCCAAACTACATGGTTTCTGATACTTACGAGATTGTAAGGAATATGGAGCAAAGTGACACTCGTCCAGTATTTATCATTGCTACAGTATGACGATAGTTGAGGAGGGCCACCTATTCAACCCTCTTCAAGTTGATGTGATAACTATACTTGGTTTTCACGTTTTAGGACGGACGGTTATGTTAATATTGTATGTCAGAGTTGTATGTCGTCCTATATCATGGAGCTAACCCTCAGGAGGCGCATCGCTAACAATGCCACATGGGTCAGTGGAAGACATTAGATATTTGTGCAAACATTCAGACAACAACAATCGTTGACAGTGGAGCTACCGACAATCAAACCCGCCATGATATCCCGTCGACATCTTCCTGTCTCTAGTTATGTATCATTCATGATGCAATCGAATTTTTTTCGAAGTTCTTCTGTCTAATTACTAAATTTGTTCTGCGGATAATTGTAAATGACCATGTAATATTGCATTTGTCCCTTTACTTATCGGAAACTCCTGGTTTCTACAGAATATTCTCGCTACCTGTCGGGTTTCCTTATACGTGACTCGATAGCTCGAAGCAGAAAATCCGATAATATCGGTCAAGTGATACATCAAAGTACTTAAGAGAAGAATTATCTCTAGCCCCAGCCTTTCCTATCACACGGAATGAGGATATATAGCTAGAGATACAGGGGACCTCCAGCTTTAAACCAGAAGTGTAGGAGATCGCTGTCAACTGCTAGTTTGTATGTATGTATGTAGTATGTAATTGAAAGCGGTTCATGACACGGCCACTTGTAACATCTGGTATGCGTAAGTGAATTAGGTTGGGTTCAATAAATTTATTTAAAATCTGTTCGGACGACCTCTAGGTATTGAAGAAATAGCCTTTACTTCTACAAAAGTATTTTGAGTTTATTAGTTCCACCATGCCGCATAAAACCACGGGCGGCTTTCTCAAATTAACATCTGCAGCTCCTTGACTCAAAAGCTTGCTAGAACTAGACGTTAACCTTGACGACGACGACGACAATATCAATTATCGCTTTAGGGTACCACCAATTCACATCACTGCCAGCGGAACCAATGACTTATATAGTACTCAAGGTCACTAAGGTGGTCTCGTAAGAAATTCTATCATAGTTATAAAGCCTCAATCTTGGGGTATCTCACGGGGACCGGGCCGGGGACGGTCGGAAAAGGACAACATGCAGGGCGACGTGCTGCTGCTACTTAGTTTCCGCTGATGGTCTCGTACTGTGCCATCGGAACGCCCCGTCCCTGCAACTAAGCAGCATCGCACTGCGTCTTGGATGGACTGTGATTGGCTTAGATGCAATCGACCGATTGTTGCTGTTGGTTGCCTTGCCGTTCCTACGTATTATGACATCAATGCTGCGTCGTTGTGAGATCAAATGGCGGATGCACCTCCGCCATACCGCCATCCTGCCAGCAAGCGATACGCCTAGCGGTATAATATCGGAAAGGGTTAGTTTTCATACTGTGCATCGTACGTTCTCGACTTACGTCCGTATGCGGTAAGTGCTCTGTAAGAAGGTCGACACAAGTACGTGAGACAAGATAATGGCTCAGACTTAGTTATTTATACATCTCAACCAGATTCTTAGATTTTTTCCAGATAGTCGCCTTGCATTCACCTACTATTGGTCTAGCTTTGTCTCAATTTCTGATCTTGCGGCTACCTCGAAATAAAGAAACTCTTATCGCCGGAGAATGGCGGGCAGACAACTTATTCCAATACAACCAAAGTGCAGTCTGCTTGAGAATGATAATAATCTGCGCGCTGAGCTAGAGAGGTCATACAGGAGTCGCAATACTATTTTGATTGCTTGCGACTCTTGTCGGCGTCTTAAGACTAAGGTAACAACTCTGTTGCTGTCGAAGACTTATGCGATATATCTGCTTTGCTGATATCCACCTCAGTGCGATGGTAGACGACCGGCGTGTCGTAAGTGCCACAAGAAAAGGCAAGAATGCACTTACGAGCTCCCTCAAGACGCGCTATCACGAAGTTCTGCGAGAAAAGAGATTACGAGGCAGCTTCAGCGTGAAAACGCAGAACTTCGTCAACTCTTTCACGATCTTTCGACAAGACAAGAATCAGAAGCCCTAAACATCTTCCGGAGGTTAAGGGAGACAAACGACCCCATTGCTCTTGCACGCTCCATCAGGCAGGCGGAGCTACTCCTTCTACCTACAATCGGGGATTGTGACAACCTAACGATGGCGCAGAAATTGGAGTTGGATGCACTTGTGAGGAGTCCTATGAAGATCCCTGCTCGACCATGGACCACAGTTGCCGGGGATGGGGTCGTATCTGAACTTATTTCTTCCTGGTTCAAGTGGGACAATGCCTTTCTTTATTCCTTCATTGATCGCGAGTGCTTCATGGAATATATTCACGATGGCGACCCTGATAGTGCATTGTTCTCCTTTTCTCGTCAATGCTATATGTGCATTTAGAAGTGTAAGTTGAACCCTACGAGTCGACCTCTGATGCTAATACAGATCTCAGTACTTTTTAGAGATAGTAGATATGGTACAACGGGCGACTAACTTAGATTTGAAAGAGCAGTTCCTTGCCGAGACCATAAGGCAATATGACTATGGGTTGCCTACTATTCCCAGATTCCAAGGACTATGGATTTTGTTTGCTATCTCGTCCCTAAAAGGTGAGGATAGAAAAAGAGCTTATTACGGTTTACTTCTTATAGCATGCTTAAAAGATGCAAACTGAAACAGGTTTTTTAGTCTTTGACGGACACGAATCCGTGTGACATAGAGAAAAAGCGAGTGATCTCGAAAAATGCCTAGGGGCTTTTCTGCCTAGAAAGGTAGTCCAGCAGCAATTTCTTAACACCATCATATTCATCGTTTCGCCTCGAGTACCAACCCACACTTTAGCTGACGAGAATTCACCTGCCAGCATTACGAATACCAGCTTCCGCAACACAGACGTCTTTTAGCTACTAAAGATCCCTTGTCTCTTTCCTGATTTCAACTCCGGAACACCCGTTCAAGTTGACTTATTTGGCCAAGAGTTTACTGAATTATCGGTATAGCCCCCTTCCCTCGGAGCAGCCATCAGCATGCTATGCCAGTTAGTCGTCTTGATGAGCGAGGTCGTGGCGGTCGGACAGGGGCAGCAGGATAACGGGACTACTAGTCGCGGAACCAGGTTAAACTAACGAGGACGAAAGCAGCTGTAGCACAGCTAGATAATAATTATCAGTGATCCGCCTCCCTCTGCACTTCACCACAACCAAAACTTTACTCCAGAAACATGTTTTCTTAGGTGAGCCTACCCGGATCTCTGCTTTTCTGTAGCTTCATAATTTGCTAACAAACGTCTCTTTTGTTCTACCAATAGGGTAGTTATGAACACAGCTGTGTATATGATCCTGCGATCAGTTCGCCTGGACGCGGTGCTGAACGAAGGTAGTGGGATGACAGTGTGGCCGGCAATATTGGGGTATTACGCCCTCGACGAGGAGCTGATGGAGCGATACTTCGCGGCCTCTTCGGCGCCCGAATTCTCGCTTATGAGCGCCATCGCCAAGTACGTTATGAAGGGCTGGCGGGCGGTGCTCTGGTCGAGGAAGATAGACATCCCTGAACCCGCAAAACCTTACATCCAGAACCTTGGCGAAGGGCACGAGATGTTACGGGATGTACCAATTAACCTAATAGTAGCTCACATTCCCAACTTCGAAAATTCGTCGTTAGATGACTGAGAGAATAGTGAGCTAGGGTTTCTATTAAAAAAGTAGAGTGCAATAACGAATAAGGACATTGATCATTCATGGTTATGAGCGTCGAAAATCAAAGACTGGCTTTTGATCCTGTTTCTCATTTATCATAGGAGCACCAAATGGGCTCTCAAGACAGTGTGGTTTGACCAGAGAAAGGGATGCTAATATTCGGACTGTATGACTAAGCTACGACGATCATTATGCGCCCTTGGAAAGACATCCTCAATCATGACATGCACATACAACACGTAGCGACTCGGGATTTGAGGTATAAATTCCACATAATGGAGAGTAGGTTTCAGATCAAATCGTCTTGTTGACGACTGGTATTACTCATACTAAATATTGCGTACCTAAGATTCAGCTCCCTACTTGCACTACTACCATCATGGCACAGCTTAAGAGGATCAAGACACCGATCCTCGAAATCGCGTACTACGAACACGGCACCCATGACGGCTGGCCCGTGGTCCTCGCGCATGGCTTCCCCTACGACATCCACGCATACGACGAGGTAATCCCACACCTCGCGTCCGCCGGCGCGCGAATCATCGTGCCGTACGCGCGAGGGTACGGACCGACGCGGTTCCTGTCCGCGGAGACGATGCGCACGGGACAACAGGCTGCATTGGCCTCCGACATCGTGGCACTTCTCGACGCGCTCGGGATTCAGAAGGCGACGCTTACCGGCTTTGACTGGGGCGGCCTCGCCTCCTGCGTCGCTGCCGCCCTGTGGCCGGAGCGGGTATCCGCGCTCGTCAGCTACGCCGGCTACGACGTCGCTGATGTCGCGGCAGAACAGGAACCTGCGCCAGCGAGCCTAGAGTGCGTCATGTGGTACCAGCACCTCTTCCAGAGCGAGCGCGGCCGGAAGTGTCTTGCGCAGGACCGCAAGGCGCTTTGTAGGATCCTCTGGGAACAGTGGTCGCCTGCGTGGAAGTTTGCGGATGAGACGTTTGAGCGCACGGCGGAGGCGTTTGAGAATCCGGATTTCGTAGATGTGGTTATTCACGCTTACCGGTTCGTGCACGGCAAGGAAGCTGGCGATCCGACGCTGGAACATCTGGAGGAGAAGCTGGCGACGAAGCCGAAGATCACGGTGCCGTGTATCACGCTGGACGGCACACAGGATCCCCTGAAACCCGGTGGTTCGGCTAGTCATGCTGAGATGTTTGTGGGGCGTCATGAGCGTAGGGTATTTGAGGTCGGACATGCCTTTCCTGCTGAAGCGCCTGAGGCTTTCGCGCAGGCGATTATTGATGTGCAAAATTGGAAGCGCGATAGCTGAGATAGTTGAAATGAAACAAGTGATTTCATTCAGATGAAACCCTCCTACGAGGGCAACATTGGCTTCTCGTCTCTTATGAATCCCTATCCTAACTCACACACTTTCCGCCTAAAACAATAGGGTGCGCTCATACCCTGGGTATACCATGTGCGCCGTTGGTGATTATAAACACAGACTAAACGAGTTGCGGGATCGACAGTATTACCATCTATTCTCGCTGCTTCCTTAGAAGCTCCAGCCACTACCACCTCCCTCACTCTCACGGTAGTCTTTCGTCCATCTGTAGTCATTCCAGGCCTTGTCTTTAGGAAGGTCATAAGGTAGTGCTGTCTGAACGTGCGGCACGATACCCTCTTGCCAGCTCGTAGTCCCATCTTCGAGGAGGTCCTTGATAAGATGACCTGGAATCAATACACCACATTCAAAATTAGACAACTTGACGAGCTTCTTGTTGGAAGTCGACTCATTCCCTCTCTTGTCATGTTCGAGGGCGCCCCATGCGGACTGGGATAGGTTAGCTGATCCGACATACACGTAGTAAGGTAGCTGTGTAGTGTCTTTGGGGTTGTAAGCTAGAATGAGTTTCTGATGGAAGAGCTTCCCACGATCTTTCGACTCGTAATGGTGAAAAATACGTTTCACTTCCTGCGGGGCCGTGTCCCATGGACGTGTGTGACAACCGATATTGCTTGCAGCATCCCGCGCAACTTCATCTGCATTTTGAACGTCTTTCATTGTGGGGTAGAACAGCTTAAGCTTTGGGACATTGCGGGCCCCGTCATGCATCTCGAGGGTATCTTTGCCTAGAGCGCAGTCGTGAAACCCGTTGAGCCATTTTGCGTTGAGGTTGCCAACGCTGGCCGTGCATACCTCAAGTTGGAGCTTCTCTGACTTCTCTTTGTTAGATAGTTTCAGATCCAATTGTTTGACAATTCGTCTCAAGCGGAGTAGTCCATGATTCTCTGCTTTTGCCCCCGAGCATGTCCCTGGCACCGATGTGACTAGATGCACTTTCACAGTCGAATAATTGTATACTCCTCTGACGGAGTCGAGAAAAGCTTTAGGAGCACCCAAAGCCTCCATATGTGATAATAAATCTGCCTCGAATCCCACTGGTGATCGAGCTGAAGGAGAGGGGCGCTTTGGTAGATCGTGAATGTACCAGTGATTGTCTCCTAGCATTGTGTCGATGTCCATCATGTTGCAAGAAGTAATGACGATCCTAAGGAAAGTCGGATACACAAGCAAGAGAATCTTCGAATGACAAGACCCGGGGCCCCATGCGTAGAATGTGTGCATGTTTTGGCCATATTTCTGCCTATGCAGTTCTTGAAGAATGGGCCGAAGACTGTCCAGCTGTTTGCGAGTTACCTTTTCCTGAACCTTTAGGCCTGCCGTAGTGCTCTATTACATTTACGTTAGTAATCTCAACTCGTTATAGAAGGTTAAGAGTTTGGAAAATGATTCTCACCGCCGTCTGCATGGTAGAGACATCGAAATTCGGGTCTCTGCCAATGTATATCTACAAATAAGCACGTCGGATTAGCTGAGTCACCGACAGCAGGGAACAACACTTACAGGGATCCCGCCTGGCTTGTGCGAAAAGGGTAGATGTTCATAAAGCTCCTCTTCGGCTATAAAGAACGAATAGACACATGCCGCTTTCAGGTGGTCTTTATGTATGACATCGCGTAGATTTACGCAATTTTTGGCGAGTCTCCTGCCTGGTGTACGAGTGATTCGGATCGCTCCATTAGCATAGGACATAGAAATCGGGGGCACAGCTAGATAGCTTTCATATTAGTGTATTACAGTGACAATGCCATGTTATAACCAGCTCACTTAATTTCTGTGTCCGAGCGCGTGATGTGGACCTGATCTCATCAAGCTCACTGTCCGCCTTTCGTTTCAGCGCCCCGAGGGCTATCCTGTAAGTTGCATCATGTCAGATGGAGACAAGGTTTCGGAAGTCTTTCATTCTCACTTTTGTCCGTCACTCATTGTGGTTCTCAAGCTTGCATTAAGAATACGGAAGGCAGGTTGTAAGAGCGCGAAATGTGATCTCATGTCAAAACTTGGGCTTTGAACGCGAAAGTTCCGAATGTGTCTGTGTTTGTCTTTCAGACCTATTGCTCTATGTTGTAGCAGGCGTAATAGCGGGACCGCATATACAAATAAACCCGACAAACCGATTAATAGTTCTCGGATAATAGTACTATCAGGTATCGACCCGACCCCGCTTTTTACACCAGAAAGGGGTACTGCGGCCCTGGACATCTTACTCAAACAGAGCAATCAACATCATACGTCATACATCAACTATTCGTCAATTAAGCGAGAGACTATTTCATGCTATTAAATATAATTGATTTTAATTCCATACTTTCTCACAGATTAATGTGAGCAATGAAAAATGGAAGAGGATGATCGAGACTATTGGGATGATTGTTCCATAAATTCCGACGTGGAAGGCTTTCCAGCACGGCCTCAGCCACCAACACCAGTCAAGTCTGGGGCATTCTCGTACGACAATAAGAATGGCCTACGTGCGAATGGCTTCCCTCGTGCAAAAATAGAAGAATTGAGACAGTCATATCGTAAGAATGCCTCATATGCGCGCCGACGGGCTACCACCAAGCCATGGATAGCGGCACAGCTTCACCTTTATGATATCGCTTTTGATAAATCATCGAAAGTGGACGATCTTCGACGCACCTTAGAAGCCGCAGTTAAGGGTCGAAAGGTAAGTAAGCTATTCTTTAGTTACGTGCGCGTGGATGTGGAATTGGAAATGTGTCGATTTTAATTGCTAACCGACACTCAGTGTGTTGAAGGGGGCCCTCCTTCAATTGCCGCGGTGCAGAAGCGACTTGCTACCCAATTCGCTCAGAAATGCGAGGAGTACTCACAGGCCATCAAAGAGCACAAGCTTGACATACATCGGTGGCACAAGCAGAACTTCTCTAAGCTCGACGATCCGAGTGCTGAGGCACGCTATAATCTCGATTTCTTCTTCTCTAAGTATTTTGTGGATGACGAAGGTCTCCCTGCTCCGCGCAAGACACCTGAGCCCATCATCATCTGGGACTTGCTTGACCAGTCCGAGTCGCTGCGACGTCGCGTTGATACCATATCTGGATTGCGCGCGCAGGTAACGAGATATCTGACAGTCATTGCCTGGGCCTCGGAACTTAAGCGAGGGGTCGAAACTGCCTTTGCTATGATTGACCGGCCAGATGTAAAAACCGATCACCGCACGCTTGAGGCGCTCTTTGACCCGAAACGCTTCCTAGATAAATATTTCCTGGACGGCTTCCGCGAGAAGCCGCCTAAGATACAGAAGAAACCTATTATTTTAGAGTCCTGGTTTGCCGACAGTAATGGTTTTGAGGAGCTCACACATGCTGCCAGACGCATACCAAACTTCTTGATCAAACGAGCGTCAAAGCCCGCTCATGACACTACTTGGAGCTGCAGTCAAGCTTGTGTGGTAGTTGGCTGGGCGAAATATGTGAATCGCCAAGTGGAATCATTGAAGTCAGAGATCGCGCAACTCGAAGCGGCAAAGGCTGAAGAGGAGGAGCTTGAGAAGAAAGAGGCTATTCTGGCTGAGCTGAAGCCACATACAGACTACGCAAAAGCACACCGCTCTGCTCCATCGGGACCATTTACACCTAGTCATCTAGTGGGCTCATACATGATGCCATGCCAGCATCTTCAGGACGAATATGGATGTCAGCTTGGCTCGATGACGCTTGATGTTCATGCGCCCACTAGCACGCATGGTGCTGTGGCCGCTTTCAGTTTCGGCTTATTCGAAGGCACTATGCTGATTGCTAGCTCGAGGGAATCTCTGGAGCTTCTGCGCGAAGAGCAGGTCGCACGCTCATCTGATGAGGATGATGAAATAACTGATGAAGAGCACTTCGCCGCCTCGGGAAAACGCAAGAAAACGGCGTCACAACAACTTAGCGCAAAAAGCTCTAAAAGACGACTCAGTGGCGATCACGCTCAAAGACCTGGCCGCTTCTACCTTCAATGGGCTGGTTGCGATACCGGCACGGGGGATCTCGTGATGGACGAGGATCATGAGAGGACTGGTTATTTCGACCTAGACAAGTCAGGAATCATAGCACGGGGTAAATTGAGTTACCCTGGGCTGCTTGGGGACAAGCGGCTGGCGTTTAAGCTTCTTAAAGTCTCAGATATTCCTAGAAAATGTCCGGACTCATGGTCGAGCTATTGTGAAGAGGAACGTTGGTCACGTTGGTGATACGTAATACCGAAACCGAACACCTCCATTCCAACTTCAGAAATCAGAGTGCATCTGCTGATCCGCTAAACCGAAATATCTGGTGAGAATCACGAGCTGTTATATGAGACTCTTTATTCCTTTTTTTTTTGTATTAATCCACTCACTTGTCTATAATTTGTGTATCCAGAACGGAGAGTTAGGGTTTTCTATAACATTGGCTAATCGCTCTTGAGTGTTTTCTGTCACTCGCTGGTTGTACTGTGTATGGTAGTATTGTTAATAGGTGATTTTACTATGTATACCAATATCGTTAATAGCTAGGTAGTTTTGTTATGAAAATTACTATCCATGCTGCGGATTCATTAAGTAATTGAGGTATATAGCTATGCAGTGCTGTCTTCGTAGCAGGACCTGTTCTCGCGATCGGTAGGTCACTCGTCGGGCCTAGGTACCCTTTGAAGCATCAACTTGCACACCAGCAAAGCCCCAGATAATTACCATGATTTTCAAATCCTTAGATTCCTCATCAGCAAGTAATCAGCAAGTTTACAAGTCGTAAAGTTTGGTTAACCCCCTTTAAACCTATTTTCTTCAACTGCAGTACACAGTGCTTCCACAACCTCCGTAGCATGTTGACAGGCACATTTTTGCGTAGCTATTAACGCAAAATCATCCGAACGGAATATGAGAGTCAGTAACAAACAGTTCTAAGAAACAGTCTCCAAGTCATCTTTGGCCGATATGTACATCTCTGCCTACTGAGAAGTTTCCGGAACCTGCGTTCTGGATACCATAACCACTAAAACTAGCACTAACCCTTGCGCCGTTCCCACTGCTGTCTGAACTTGGAGTTGCGGCTGGTGGTGGTGGGGTTGCTGGATCTAGGTAAGTCAAGATCTCCTTGGTGCATGCGGCCGCTGCCGCAGCAGCGTAGTGTTGCCAGGCGTCGTTCTTGTGAGAGTCGGCATAGTCGGAAATGCCCCGAATGACGAGGCATGAGAATTCTGTCGCTAACCCAGCAGCCTCCATCTCAAAGCAGAGGACATCCTCGCCCAAGTTTCGCACTTCCTCATTCCTCTTAGCTGCGCTTCTCATGACCCTATCGCCGGAGGCAATTAGACCATAATGAATCTTCGAGCCGTCGCGATAGGATCTTTTGACAACATGTTCCAGATCACACTGTTCACATGTGCGCTTATTCAAGACGTGGCTGTAATCTGCTTTGAACAGGACATCCGACTTGCTTGGTGGCCGCCGGTAATCATCAAACCCGCTGCCTTTTTGAAGCATTGCGGTAATGAATTGCTTGACTTTATTGTCGCTAACACGATGATCTGACTTCATTTCACAAACAGCGCTTCTCAGCTCTGTGGGTGGTGCAGAGAGGAAGCCTTTCAATCGGAAGCCGCCGTCGATATCTTTACCGAGGTCGTACTGCACCAAGCCACCATGGCGGCCCTCAGGCATGCTCACTACCACATCGCCCAGGCGGATATCATGGTTTTCAGGCACCCCTCCGCCGATGCCTGTCAGGAAGCGCCATTTGATCGATGGGAATGTTCTGTCTAGATTCGTAGCAACCATCGCAGCAGCGCTTTTCCCCTGCGTCCAAGGTAGCCACGCCACTACGGTGTTATGACCAGATAGCTGACCGAGAATGTAGCGGTTCATATCTCCTTGTTTGTTTGGCAGCCGTAGGTGCTCTTCATCAAGCATGTAGCGAACTGCGCTCATCTCGAATTCGATAGCGCACACTATAGCCACTGTATAAGTTTCGTAGGCCTTGTCGTTCGCTTGGTCTTGTGCCATGATTTAGCTCGGCCGTTAAGAGGCGACTCTCTCAGAATATATTCAAAGCTTCCTCTAAGCCATCATAAAGTAATGAAGTCGGTACAGCAGCATAAGTAGATAAGGAAGATCGATCAATGAAATAAATGCGTGTTGCCACACTGCAGTCAGCTCAGCCCCCAAGGCATAATTGCGAGCTGCAGGATAGCAGGAGTAGGTAGCAATCCATGTCTCTTCAGTGCCTATTCGAGTAATCAGTAGATATCCTCGCTAGTTTAGCGTTTCATTTCTATTCGTAAATTCAACTCCAACTTTCCTTTTCTATCTATTGTCTACTGCCTCTGAATAGACTATCGCGATATTGGACCAGAATCCGATGTTCATTCTTGCGTCAATCCATTACGCTGACTGCGTTGTTATCCCAAGGGTGAACTTGGCTGCAGGTAAGCAGAGCGACGAAGAATCGGTAAGGCAGATTTTGTCCTTCTCTACCCGAATCTGTCCAAAGAAAGAGTTTCTCGTTCACACGCTGTATCACGGGCAGCACAAATCAACCCAACGACTCTCCTGACGGAACCTCGATCGTTCTTACCTACTATTCAATTCCGCATGTACGCCCGATTAGTAATCGTCAGATTGATTCGCACTCGGTGTATACTCTATCAGATACTATTCCATTATCAATACCTGGAAAACGATCCAAGAGACAACATGGAGCCACCAGCTAAGAGGCCGAGGCTTGTCGGAGATATCCGTAGCGACGCCCCTCAGTCGACCGACGCCTCACAACGTTATCATAACTCTCCCCAACCATCGAATAGATTCGAAGGCTATGGAGTGCAAAACACAGGCAACCTCACGATTAGCGGAGATCTCACGATGCATATCAACGAACGGTCGAACACGAGCACGGGAGTTAACAAGCGCCAAATATTACTACTCGAATCGTTGCAGTTCGACCAGATGGATGCCAGGCAATTGACTATCAAGAAAGCACATGCTCACACGTGTGCTTGGTTTCTCGACTCGCCGCTATATATAGACTGGGCGAAGAACACCATGCGCAACGATCACAACTTCTTGTGGATAAAGGGGAAACCGGGAGCGGGAAAAGTGAGTGATTACCAGAATCATTTTCTTCCTATTTTAGCAACCGTCAGAGCACCACATTGCCTTTATAGGCTAAGATGGTAACCAGAATTGTCTAGAACCCTAACGAAACCCGCTGCGAATAGTAATAGCTGACTCTGAGAGTTGCAGTCGACCCTCATGAAATTCCTACTAAAGAATCTTCGCGATCGGATACGAAAAGCTGGGAATCAGGAGATTTTAATCTCGTTCTTCTTCAATGCTAGGGGAGATGATCTGGAAAAGACGACTGCTGGCATGTACAGGTCGTTGCTACTCCAGCTTCTTGAGGCGCGCCCTAACCTCCGATATGTTCTAGATAGCATACGAATCGGGCACGTCTGGACTATTGGATCTCTCAAATCTCTCTTTGAAGAAGTTTTACAAGGCCTCGGTGACACCTCTATCCTCTGTTTGATTGATGCGCTCGACGAATGTGAAGAAGCACAAATTCGAGATATGGTATCCTTTTTAAGCGACCCTGGCGTTCTTTCAAACCGACATCGCATCTGCTTCGCAAGCAGACACTATCCGCACATTACCATAAAGATAGGACGAAACCTCATTCTCGAAGAGCAAATCGGGCACAGTCAAGACATAGAAAGTTATTTACATAACGCCTTAGTCATTGAGGACGTTACTCTTGCAGAGCAGATACGTTGCGATCTTCAGAAAAAAGCCTGCGGTGTCTTCATGTGGGTTGTACTTGTCGTGGGTATTCTGAACGAGGAATATGATGCGGGCCGTGAGGATGACCTCCGCGTACGGATTCAGCAACTTCCTGGGGATCTCCACGATTTATTCCTCGACATTCTGACCCGTGACAAAAACAATATGGATGGCCTCCTTCTGTGCATCCAATGTGTGCTATTCGCTCGGCGACCTCTTACACCGGAACAGCTATGTTTTGCTATAATTTCTAAGCTAGAGCCTCATAAGTTGTCCCACTATCATTCGCACAATATATCCGCAGACAATATAAAGAGACGCATACTCAATAATTCAAAAGGACTAGTTGAATCTACCGGATCTAGGAGACCAACTATCCAGTTCATCCATGAATCTGTTAGCGACTTTTTACTTAAAGAGAATGGCTTTGGCAGACTTTGGCCTAGTATTTCGACAAATGTCTTTGGTCTAAGCCATGACGCTCTCAAACAATGCTGTCAAGCATATATAAGCATGCATGAAGCGGTGGACTGTCAAGGATCACCCCGATTTTCTCAGAGGTTTCCATTTATAGACTATGCCTATCGAGAAATTTTGTTTCACTCCAACCAAGCACAGAGATACAATGTCTGTCAGCAAGATTTCCTCGCTACATTTCCACGTCTTGGGTGGATAAAACATCATAACCTTTTGGAAAGGGCACCAGAGCGTCTGTATACACCCAAAGCCAGTCTTTTGTACATCCTGGCCGAGACCGGTATGGCGGCCCTCATTCGCGCTCACAAAAACCGGCAATCATGTTTCAAGGTAGAAGACGAGCGATATGGGCTTCCAATCCTCGCAGCAAGCGCTACAAAAAGCCACGAAGCAATTCAGACTATGTTAGAACTCGAAACCGAGCGACTATCAGAAGCCTCTTTCGCAAAGCTTACCAGCATGATGCCACCAAACCTCGATATCTCGTGCACTTCCAATGAATACTGCGAATTTTCAAAAGAAAGAGGCTTGTTGCATCAGTTAGTCGAATACGGTAACGAGAAGATGTCAATATTCTTCCTAGCTGTAGAGAATTGTGACATCGATGTTAAAAACAAACAGGGAATGTCGATCCTGTTATTAGCAGCGGAAAAGGGCTTTGTCGCGCTAGTAAACGCACTTCTTGACAGCGGTGCTGATATTTTAGCAGTCAATGACAAAGGAAAGTCGCCGTTGCACGTAGCTATAATATATGGCCACATCGAAGTAGTCCGACTACTTATTGACCGCGGTGCTGATATTTCGGCGATTAATAACTATGAACTTTCACCATTCCATGAAGCTATATTTAATGGCCACATCGATGTAGTCCGACTACTTATTGGCCGCGGTGCTGGTATTTCGGTGACTGATCGCAATGGATCTTCATTATTACATGCAGCTATAAATCACAACTATTTCATTTACAACCATATCGAAGTAATGAGACTACTTATCGACCGCGGTGCTGATATTTCGGCGACTGATCATAACGGGTCTTCACTATTACATGCAGCTGCAGGTCACGGCGATGTCGGGGCAATTAAACTACTTATTGACCGCGGTGCTGATATTTCGGCAACTGATCACAACGGGTCTTCACTATTACATGCAGCTATAAATGACAACTATATAACTCACAGCGATATCATTGAGCTACTCATCGACCGCGGTGCTGATGTTTCAGCAACTGACAAGTTTGGACGGTCACCATTACAAAGAGCTATATCTAAGGGTCATATCGGGACGGCCAAGCTACTTATTAAAAGCGGTGCCGACCTATCTGCTGTCGATGATCATGGCGAGACAGCATTAACTTTAGCTTCAAAGCTAGAACCAAAATATCTCGGGTTTACCGAAGTAGTCGAGATGATTCTTAAACGTGGTGCTGAAGGCTGAGAGTTTTCGTCGGACTGGAAGTAACTTATCTTGATCAATCCGGTGGCTTGTTTTATTTATCATATAGCAAAGTGTTTTGATATTTAGACAGTTGCATTTCCCTAGTAGTATGATTAAAAGCAAAGAGTTAGGGGCATAAAAAACCCTTGACTCCTTCCTGATAGTTACATACAAGGCATAGAAGACCAACCTTATTATTACATAAACGGGGTGTTCTATCCTCTTACTGACGTCGTGAATTGGCATATGTAATCAAAACGCGACTAAGTCTCAGAGGACAACGTCCTTTTAAATGCGCAACTTAGATGATAGTAGTCGACCAGATATGCACTATAATTCGCACTGATATGCCGCCGATGTATTTTAAGGGTGAAGGTACAGGGTCCGAACGATGCCGAGCCCCACGAAGAAGAGGAAGCTGAACAGCGATTCCAAAAGTAGCCTCCCGTCACGGGGTCTCGAGTACTTCTTCGCGAAGCAGAGAAATCAGAATGGGGACAGTTCACCCCTTCAAAACGAAAATGAGCCTGTAAAAGATGCGACGTATCTGGCCCAGGGCCAAGAGATGACCGATGAGGAGCTAGCCCGGAAGCTCCAGGCTGAGTGGGATCGAGAAGAAGCAGGTGCGATAGCGCAGCAGCCTACGGCTTCGCAGAAGTTGCAGGCAGTTAAGGACGAGCTTGACCCCGATGGAGCACTTTTGGAACCGACAAAGCCGAACCCAGCCGAAACTTCTCACAATGGGAAGGGAAAGGGCACTCTATCCCTCCAATCTGTTGCAGCGTCTGTAGACACCATCTCGGAATCAATACCTTTCGACGAAAGCCCATTGATCTTTGATCCAAGCCAATATATCCCTCAACTACGAGAGCATTGGGCCAAGGATGGTGGCAATGCCTCGTACGCCCTGTTGACACGTTGTTTCGTGCTCGTGAATGGTACATCGAGCCGAATCAAGATAGTTGACACATTGGTGAATTGTCTACGCGTACTCATCGAAGGTGACCCAGAGAGTCTGCTTCCTGCGGTAAGTAACAAGTGTCTCACCGGCTATCTGCCGCAAACCCGCTCAATGCGCGTCGTCAATCTGTTACTAATAACGACTAGGTCTGGCTATCTACCAATGCCATCTCACCACCTTACATATCCCTAGAGCTCGGACTAGGCGGCTCAGCAATATCAAAAGCATTGCGGCAAGTGTGCGGTCTCGATAACCGTGCGCTCAAGGCCATCTACGACAAGTACGGAGATGCAGGGGACGTGGCCTTCGAAGCCAAGAAGAAGCAAAGCTTTACGCTGCGCGCTCCTAAACCGCTCACGATTAAAGGCGTGTACAATTCTCTCGTGAAGATTGCTAGCGCGCAAGGGCAAGGTAGCGCAGAGGTGAAACAGCGACTAGTAGACCGCTTACTGCAGGATGCGCGTGGTGGCGAGGAGAGTAGATACGTCGTGCGCACGCTTTGCCAGCACTTGCGGATCGGCGCCGTTAAAACGACGCTCCTTATCGCACTGTCTAGGGCTCTCACACTCTCACGCCCTCCTGTGCATTCGCAAGAGCAAGACGAAGATCATTACGATTATCCCGTGCGCTCTGTAGATGAGCTTCGCCGCCTCAAGAAAGAGGAGTTGGTAGAGGTCTGGGCGCGTGGCGAAGAGATCGTCAAGGCGTGCTTCGCACGACGCCCTAATTACAATGACCTGATTCCCGCCATGCTCGAGGTGGGCGTCTGTCCAGAATTACTCATCCGCTGTGGGCTGGAACTCCACGTCCCGCTGCGTCCGATGCTGGGAAGCATAACGCGCGATCTATCCGAGATGCTGACAAAGTTGCAAGGCCGCGACTTCGCCTGCGAGTTCAAGTACGATGGGCAGCGTGCGCAAGTGCACTGCGACGAAGGAGGGAAGGTGTCCATCTTCTCGCGACATCTTGAAGTGATGACGGACAAATACCCAGATCTCGTAACTCTAGTGCCGCAGATTCGCGGCGAAGGGGTCGGCAGCTTCATTATGGAGGGCGAGGTCGTCGCTGTGGATCAGGCGACAGGTGAGCTGAAGAATTTCCAGACGCTGACGAACCGCGCGCGCAAGGACGTTGCGATTGGAAGCATTACGATCGACGTCTGCCTATTCGCTTTTGACCTGATGTATCTAAATGGCCAGCCGCTGCTCGACCGCCCGTTCCGGGAGCGTAGGAGTCTATTGCGGTCATTATTCACCGAAGTGCCCAATCGATTCACGTGGGTGCGCAGTCTGGACGCCACATCTCAGGATTCGGAGGTCGTGCTGGACTTCTTCAAGCAGGCGACTGATTTCAAATGCGAGGGTATTATGGTCAAGATCCTTGACAACTTGCCAAATCTACCACTCGCCTCGGTTCCATCAACGCTTCCAGAAGATGACCAAGACCAGCAGCTAGACAGTGCCAACAGTCGTGCCAAAGGAAAGTCTAAAGGCGACGAGAAACAGCCGAAAAAGACCCGCCGCAAACCCCTCCTTGCGACTTACGAGCCGGACAAGCGCCTTGATTCCTGGCTGAAAGTGAAGAAAGACTACAGCGCATCCTTCGATACGCTGGATCTTGTGCCCGTTGCGGCCTGGCACGGGCAGGGTCGCAAGGCGAAGTGGTGGTCGCCTATCCTGCTCGCCGTTCGTAACGAGGAGACAGGCGCGCTCGAGGCCGTGTGTAAGTGTATGTCCGGCTTCACGGATTCGTTTTACAAAGCCAATCGGAAGTTCTACGACGACGGGACCGGCGATATCGAGCCTGAATCCGGGGCTGCCGCTGACACTACTAACACGACTGACTACCAGACTAAGGGGAATAAGGAGGGTGCTGATAGTAACAGCGACAGTGATAGCGAAGGCCAGAGCGAAGAAAACGGAGAGAAGACAAAAAATAAATACAAGAATACTCGCAAGACGAAGCCTAGCTTCGTCGAGTACGCGGGCGGCCATCCAGACGTGTGGTTCGAGCCACAGGAGGTCTGGGAGGTGGCGTTCGCTGACATCACGCTGTCGCCGACGTATACCGCCGCGATAGGGCTCGTGAGTCAAGATCGCGGCCTGAGCATGCGATTCCCGCGATTCTTGCGAAAGAGGGAGGATAAGGGCATAGAAGAGGCGAGCACGAGCGAGTTCCTTGCCGGCTTATTCCGCAAGCAGGAGGCGAAGGCGCCTCCACCACCGCTGGCTGGAGATGAGAATGAGGATGATGACGAGGCCTAACTTAGATGCCGAGAAATTTATGTCAAGTCAACCTGGCAGCTAACTAACACCGATATTCCACGATGTGGCGCAATATAACAGACTTATATAATCCCAGTCAGGACGTGCTATTACTATTAGCTATACATGAATTACTCCTTCCAAGCCTTGTAGACTATCCGACAGCCGTACTTCTCTCCCTTCTTTAACAGCACCTGACTCTTCCAGTCATAGACGTTGCAGGCATTCACGAACCGACTGGGTTCGACGCAAAATCCACTTCGCGCACCACGGGCTGGCACGCCGTCCACTGCGGGGACGTCTATGTACTTGCCCGTGTAGTATTGGAAGGCGGGTTCTGTGCTGTGGACCTCGAGGTGGATCTTGGACTCGGGATGGTGCGCCTTGACGAGGGCGACCAGAGGTCGGCTTCGCGTGTCGATGGGTACGGAGCTGGGCGATGCGGAGGGGTCGACTACGAAGCAGTCGTCGATATCGGGCTCTTGAGCGCCTAGTGTGAATTGCTCGTTCGTGGTCACCTTGGCGAACGTCGTGGGTCCTCCTGTTGGAATACCGCCGTTGTCGACTGGTAGGTATGAGGGGGTGCAGAGCTGGACTACCGTGCCTTCGATCGAGGGGCCACCTGTCAGGTTGAAGTATCTGATTAAGAAGTCCTGTTAGTTTGCGCTGGAACCGTAGAAGAGCGCCTCTGGCTTCAAGTTCCGCAAGACATACGAGTGGTTTGTCATGTTAATGACAGTCTCCTCGGCGCCGGCGACGAGCTCCGCCTCATACTCCATACCTAGGACGGTCACATCCTTGCCCCCTTGACTAATCTTCCCCGTGGTATAAATCACCTTCACCAAGACCTCGCCAGGGAAGCCCTCGTCTCCATCCTCGCTTCGAAGAGTGAATTCAACACTCTCGCCACCTTTCAAGTCGCCCTCCAACCCAGGAATACCTCTAACCCCGATGGGCTTCGGCCCGTCCCATATCCGCTTGCCCCAGCCCTTGACGCCGCCGTGTAGAGTGTTTGGTCCGTTATTTGCCGCAAGACTGTATGTGTTGCCGCCATTCACAGAAGCAAGCTTTGCGTTGGAGATACGGTTCGCGATTCGGCCGATCGTCTCCCCGAAGTAGGGCGCATTGTGCGATACGTAGAGCTCTTGCGTTGGAAAGCCCTGGACGATGTTCACGCCGCCAACTGTGAATGATTGGATTATGGCGCCCAAGGGCAGGAATGATACTTCGTCAGCCATTCTTGGATAGCTGGGTTCTAGATTTTGTATAAGTAGATACTGGTGGATTGGAGGAATTGGGGTAGTTCTGCAGGTTGGTAGCGGGGATCAGCCGCTACTAAATAAGGAAGGATGTGTGTAACGAGAGCCTTGAAGGACAACTTTCATTGATCTCCAACCTAAGTGATACTCCTCAGAACATGAGAGGTTCAAAACGAGTGAATATTCGTTTAGAATTATGGCATGTGAGAGGTTGCATTCAGGCTATTATTATACGGGCAGCTTGTGCGGAGCTTAGCACGCTACAACAGGACCTCGGAAGGCACAGTTCAGCGTTTGCGGTTGCTTGATGGTGGGGTAACTTGGCGGGGTAAAAGGAGCTCAAGGTGTGAGGCTTGGGGAAGCTCTCTGCCGCACCAATGAATGACGTAGAGTTGGACCGCGAAACGGACCGAAGATGAATGCTGTCCACGCCCGATTGTGGCTTGCGCTTCAACTCGGTCAATTCAGCTGACTTGCAAAGCCCTTTTATGTGCAACATCGCGTACCTAGTCAGCTGCACTGTTGGTGCTAGGTTGATTCGATGGAACGGCGCCACAAGTCCCTTTTTTACACTAAGCAGGTACAACATGTTTGTATGTCTTATGCAAGGAGGATGCCTGTTGGTTGGCATCGACTGTTGCATGGGTGAGGTGTTTAATTATCGGTTTGGCAAAACACTGTAAGTGAGGTATTCTAGGTAAGGAAAGGTTCTTGGCTCGGTACATGGTAGGTAACCTTGTGGTTACGGTGTACCCCCAAAATTAAGGTGAAGTGCATATTGACCTGGACTTGGAACTGGCCCGGGTAGTAACTTTATAGTGCCTACATATTAAATCAGAGCCAGCTTGTCTTACACGTGCCTTTTCTAGGTTGAATCCAGGCAAGCGTTCCTCAAGGGTGTACCTGCCTAAGTACAGTATGCTGTTCGTACTAAAGCTGATATTAAAGACACTGCAAAGTTAAATGTGCTCTTATATACTTAATTGGTAAACAAACACCACAATATCGCACAGGCATCGAAGGATAATCCGTGACTCTCCCTATTGTATTGAGTGCTACCTCCCCAAGTACGACAAAGGCCTGATTCCCACACCATCTCATCCAAACCATAATTGTCATAATCCAACCCCCGTCGATTTGCCGCTTCTTCATGCTCTGAGAGCCGGCCCCAGTATTTATCCTGTGTGTTCAACGGGCCACAGCAGCAACCTGGATTGATTTCAACTATCTATCTCTTCGTTTTGCCTACTTTTGTTGTCCTTGCCCATCAATCATATTTAATTATCAATAGCGTCAGTACCAGCTACAATGGCCGAGGCAGCCTCATCACCCACCGCAACACCGAAGAGGAAGCGGGACGATTCGATTGCCGAAATGCGTCTCTCTGCCTCGCCCACCTCTCGCTATGCTGCCAAGACCGACTTCTCTTTCCGCCCGCCTAGTCTTCAGCCTGTGACTCGATCCCATGATCCAATTGAAGACGGAAGCAGCAGCCCGCGGTCTAGAGTTGCCCGGAAATTCGGGGACCTGGCGATCAAGGAGCGCAGTGAGGGTCCAGAGGCTGGCAGCATCGGCACTGAGCCCGAAAGCGGGGTCGGGGTGACTGTTGCTGGGACCCTCCGTCGGATCGGCCACGAAAGCGTAATTCCGCCCGACATCGCCAGATTCGATTTCGATGCCGGTACCACTACCACTACCACTCAAGAGGACATGCAACTGGATCTTGACGATGACGATATTTCTGCCGCTCGTAAACGCACCAAAACCTTTGAACCTGACGCACCTCTCCCCGGATCTGCTACCAACAATCCAGCTACGGAAACTGGTGATCCCTCAACCCAGACCATCGCCCCTGAGGATCCGGTGAACGATCGCCTATCGGTATCCTTGGACCCGACAATCAAAGACTCAATTGAGACTGGTCAATCCGGCCTGCATAAATCCTATCCGTCGATTAATCGTCTGGCCGATACGAAATCTCGCATACGGAAACGGGTGGGAACGCCGCCATTATCGTCAAGACGGAAGGGAAATGCACAGTCCCATGCGGCAAAAATAGAGGAAGAGGAGGAAGACATTGTCATCGTTGACCCTGTCCGTGCTGCTCTCACCTGGCGCGAGGATGAGATTACCGTCTATGATCCAGAAGACAAAGATGATGATGGCACTGGCATCAACGGTATCGGATTCAAGCCTACTGCTGCGGTAGCCTACCAACGTGCCCAAAAGAGACGCCAACAGCTTGCCGACTATAAGAAGCGCGAGGAAAGCGAGGCCAGGGCCAAGAGAAATCAACGCCGAAGAGAGCGACTGGGTGGAGCAGCTGAGATGGCTAGAAAACACTCTATCGTACGGGTACACTTCTCCGACAAACCACCAACTACTGTCATGACCATATGAACCACTCGTCGCCCAGCTCCTCAGAATCTTGTTATCTTTGGCCGCTGCCTATACCATTCGCTATATTCCTTCGGGGACACGGAACCATCCAAATTTGGCGTTAACGTCACGTAGATAAGGTGTTCATTGGTAGCTTATGTGACTACCATGGCATCTTTGTTTACTCGAGGCTTTCACTATCTTGAGCTATATTGAGTCAGGTGTTGATGGTGGTATTGTAGCACGACCAAATCGGCGGTCGGCAACTGGTCATGGGGAAATGATTCATCTTTCATATCAGTTTATTGGGTTCGCTATTGAGGCTCTGGGCTTATTTGGTATTTACTATTAACAGGTCTACGGGATATATTCTGCTCTGGCTAGGGTCGGGCAAGACGCATTGCTACAACCTGAGGATTTCGACAGGTGTTCAGGTGTTACAATAAGGCATACGTTTGGGCGTTGGCGCATATTAGGAGAGACTAGGTAACTCATACCTCGAAGCAAGCTTATAACTGCCTTGCAAGGGCGTTTATCACTCCAATTGATTACCAGAACTTATACCACCTCTTCTCGGCCTCTTGGCGGACCTTTTCTGCTGCTTCTTGTCTTAACCGCGCAGCTTCTGCTGCTCGTGCATTCTTCTCGGCCTGCTTGCGATCAATGACCTCGACAACCCTGGCCATAGCGGCGCGTTCCTTGCGCCTTTGCGCTTGGCAATACTCCCATTGTATAACGCTGCCGAGAAGGAAGGCGCCAAATGCCCAATTCGCTGCTTTGGGAGCTCTCGCTGCGCCAGTGGAAGTAATATCAGCGCAACTAGATTCCCTTGGGGTAGCATAATCCAGATCACTCTTCTAAGTGAACATACCTCCCACGATATAACGCCCCACTCCCACAGCAGCACCTGCTCCTATGCCAGTCATGAAACCTTCCCTGGCGCATGGTATTTGGTGTACTCTGAAGAAATCATCGGACTTGATCGATTGCACTCCATCCTTGAATGTTGGCCTTGAGGGTCTGCCTTGTTGCCCTTCCGTGCCTGCAGGTGATGCTGCGCCGGCGGCGATATGGCTTCGCTCGGGTGTCGTCGAGCTATTAAATACTTCGTAAATCTGTGGTTGCTTGACGTGCTCTGGCGGTTCGGTGGCGCCTGGCGGAGGCCCGCGTAGCTTTGGTGGCGTTTCGTCGTCTTGCGCCATGACTGATCGTGTGAATGCTAACCGTAACAATTCACAGGGAACGAAAATCGAGAAATCGAGCAATGGCCTATGACGCTACTATCGATTGATCGCCAATTGTGCCATGTGGAGCCGGAGACCCTGGTTATGCATGTATGCAGTGAGGGTGCCGGGCATCTGTGCTTAATCGGGGCTCTTAAAACCCTGGTCCTGCCAGCGCGTAGTATGACAGGGATGGCGCGCTTCACTGCGCTGCAGCGCGTCGCGTGTTTTGTAAGTGGATTTTGCTACCCAGTTAAGCAACTTCTCATTGATCATGCAACACGCATAGTAGACGAGACACAATAGACGCCATTTTTTCCTTGATTATAATCACCACAGCTGAAGATACCCCAAGGCGTGTTTAGTGGTGATTTCTGCACCTCTCCAATTAGCCAATGCCTTGTACAAGTCGACAGATTCAACCTTCGAATCGCTAGATCGTCTCTTGTCGAAGGACACTCGAGCCTTTCACCCCTCACCGAGACCGTTCCTACAATCCCACAACCACAATGCCCAACACGACTCTCCGCCGACCCCAGAAGGGCTATGTGCGTCGTGGGGGGAAGCAGGCCTACCATGGCGCGCGCACAAGGACCTTTGCCGCCTCCACACGTACAGAGGGCACGGCTGCAGATGAGAAAGCCGAACGAGCGCGCCTAGTGACACAGATTGACGAATCCATGGGCTTTGCTCGGTATGAAGCGGGCCGAGCACGTGAAGGCTGGCTGGTGAATGTGCAACCAACGACTGTGGGACTGGAAGACGACCGTGTGCCCGGCGGCCGGGCCGCCCTAGACTGCTACTTCATCGAGCAAGACGGGCAGACCTTCAAGGCGACTGTCGAATACGAGCCATACTTCCTGATTGCCGTGCGCAAGGGCCGCGAGAGCGAAGTTGAGGAGTGGTTAAAACGTGTGCCTGGCGGCGGCGTTGTACGTGGCGTGAAACGGGTCGAAAAGGAGGATCTTTCCATGCCGAACCACTTGTTAGGGTATCGGCGAACGTTCCTCGAATTACACTTTGCGAACGTTTCAGATTTGATGTCTGCTAGAAGAGATATAATGCCCATTGCGGAAAAGAACCGCAAGGCTATGGGAACGGTGGATGTTTATGCTGAGGTTGCTGCGTAAGTTCTCGGAAACGTTTTCGAAACGAGACTCGGGATGGATGACAGCTAACATTGCACAGCGAGCAAGCTGGCTTTGACCTATTTGATGATTCACGAGATGACGATAGACGACATAATGCTTCCTTTTCAGACGCCAGCGATTACATTGTCGATATTAGAGAGTTTGATGTTCCATACCATGTAAGAGTAATGATAGATATGAGTAAGTGTCCAGGTCATTTTGTTGTTCTAAGGCTAACACATTTTAGATATTCGAGTAGGCAAATGGTACTTCGTAGAGGCGAAACATGGAATTACCACCATAACCCTTAACGAAGAGCGTTTAGTCCAGGCAGACCCAGTCGTCATGGCCTTTGATATCGAAACTACCAAGCTGCCGCTCAAATTTCCCGACGCTGCGATAGATCAGATTATGATGATATCGTACATGATAGATGGTCAGGGTTTTCTCATCACCAACCGTGAGATAGTGTCCGAAGATATTGCCGATTTCGAGTACACGCCCAAACCCGAGTATCCCGGTCAATTTATGATTTTCAATGAGCCCGACGAGAAAGGTGTCATCGAAAGGTTTTTTTTACATGTCAAAGAAGCGAGACCAACCGTTATCGCCACCTACAACGGAGACTTCTTCGATTGGCCCTTTGTCGAAGCCCGGGCGAGCGTTAATGGTATCGATATGTACCGCGAAATCGGATGGAGAAAAGACAGCGAAGACATTTACAAATGCACATATGGCGTCCACATGGATTGTTTCGCCTGGGTCAACCGAGATTCCTATTTACCGCAGGGAAGCCGAGGTTTGAAGGCCGTCACCGTCGCCAAGCTTGGGTACGACCCAGACGAGCTCGATCCAGAATTGATGACACCATACGCGAGCGAGAGACCGCAAACCCTCGCAGAGTATTCCGTTTCAGATGCTGTGGCCACATATTATCTGTACATGAAGTACATACATCCATTCATATTTTCATTATGTACTATCTTGCCGCTGGGAGGCGATGATGTACTACGGAAAGGAACGGGTACTCTATGTGAAATGTTGCTGATGGTCCAAGCATACCAAGGTGAGATCGTGCTGCCAAATAAGCACGTTTCCCCCAAAGAATCATTCTGGGATGGACATCTGCTTGACGCAGAGACTTACGTCGGTGGCCATGTCGAAAGTATTGAAGCTGGTGTTTTTCGTTCAGATATCCCCGTCAATTTTGCAGTGGATACCGGTGCCGTTGATGAGCTTCTTCGCGACCTTGACGCTGCGCTCAAGTTTTCTATTGAAGTCGAGGAGAAAAAATCACTCGACGATGTCACCAACTATGACGAAATAAGGGAACAGATTGCGGCAAAGTTAAACCAATTGAAAGAAACGCCAAACCGAAGCGAACGGCCACTGATCTACCATTTGGATGTCGCATCTATGTACCCCAACATTATGACGACAAACCGACTACAGCCAGATTCTATGATCCAAGAATCAGACTGCGCGGCTTGCGATTTCAATAGACCCGGAAAGACATGTGATAGAAGGCTACCTTGGGCATGGAGAGGAGAATATCTGCCAGCCAAACGAGACGAGTACAACATGATTCGACATGCGCTGGAGAATGAGAAGTTTCCCAGCAAATGGCCGAATGGGCCACAGAGGACTTTTCAGGACCTCCCGGAAGACGAACAAGCCGCACTCATCAGGAAGCGATTAACTTCATATAGTCAGAAAGTGTATCACAAGATCCGCGATCAGACGACAATTGTTCGAGAGGCTATCATATGCCAACGTGAAAACCCTTTCTATATCGACACAGTACGTGATTTCCGAGATCGTCGGTATGATTATAAGGGCAAAGCAAAAGTATGGAAAGGTAAAACGGAAACACTCAAATCGTCTGGTGCTCCCGGTCAAGAGGTTGATAACGCGAAGAAGATGATTGTTCTATACGACTCTCTGCAACTTGCCCACAAGGTTATTCTGAATTCTTTCTACGGTTACGTCATGCGAAAGGGTTCGAGGTGGTATTCCATGGAGATGGCTGGTGTGACCTGTTTGACTGGCGCAACAATCATCCAGTTGGCAAGGTCCCTTGTTGAAAGACTTGGACGGCCCCTTGAGCTAGATACTGATGGTATCTGGTGTATGTTACCCGCCACGTTTCCTGAAAATTTCGCGTTCAAACTCAAGAATGGCAAGAAGCTCGCAATCTCGTATCCTTGCGTTATGTTGAACCATTTAGTGCACGACAAGTTCACGAATCACCAGTACCAGACCTTGGTCGAGAAGAAGACATTCAAATACGAGACCACCAGTGATAACTCCATCTTTTTCGAAGTCGATGGGCCATACAAGGCTATGGTTCTTCCAACGTCTAAAGAAGAGGATAAAAATTTGAAGAAGCGTTATGCTGTGTTTAACGACGACGGAAGCTTGGCAGAACTGAAAGGTTTCGAAGTCAAGCGAAGAGGTGAGCTGAAGCTCATCAAGATCTTTCAGCAGCAGATCTTCAAATTCTTCTTGGAAGGCAGCACGTTAACCGAATGCTACGCTGCCGTCGCAAAGGTTGCAAATAAATGGCTAGATGTCCTATACAGCAAAGGCTCAACACTCGCTGACGAGGAGTTCATCGACCTCATTTGCGAAAACCGAAGCATGAGTAAGACGCTTGAAGAATATGGTAGTCAAAAATCGACTTCAATTACTACCGCCAAACGTCTAGCTGAGTTCTTGGGAGAGCAAATGGTGAAGGACAAAGGTTTGAACTGCAAATACATTATCTGTGCCAGACCTCGCAGCGCCCCTGTTACCGAACGAGCGGTACCAGTAGCTATTTTTTCCGCTGAGCCTGAAATCAAGCGGAGATTTCTGACAAAGTGGCTGAAGGAAGAGCCGTCCGACATGGATCCACGAGCATTGCTTGACTGGGATTACTACCTCGAGCGTCTTGGATCCGTCATTCAGAAGTTGATCACCATTCCAGCAGCTTTGCAGAAAGTCCGCAACCCCGTGCCTCGCGTCGCACATCCAGATTGGCTTCAAAGGCGAATCAACATCAAAGATGACAAGATGAAGCAGAAGAAGCTTACCGATCTGTTTACGAAGGAGCCTCTAAGTGACATAACAAATCTCGGGGGTCCCAGGCTAGACGACCTCGAAGATTATGGAACGAAGCTACTCAAGCCAAAGAGCACGACTGCTGTGATAAATGCCTCGCAGATCCCGCCCATCACTTCCAAACGGAAATCCCCAGAGCCTGAAAAGGAAAGTCAAGATCCGTTTGCTGCTCTTCCAAAGGTGATGCCAAGTCCATCTGAAGACTACCCAGCCTTCTTAGAATACCAGAAGAAAAAGTGGAAGATCCAGAAGCAGGCTCGTATACGTCGTCGACACCTTTTCGGCGATCGACGAGGCAATGTTGGCAGCAACATCCAGCAGACATTCCGTAATCAAGCCGAAGTCACCTTCCGAAATACCTGGCAACTCCTACAGCTTCGCACAACTGATAATCCCGGAATAGTGACTGCATTTGTATTGATCGACGCAAGGGTACATGCGCTCAAAATCAAAGTTCATCGCCAAGTATTCCTCAATCTGAAAGGCAAGGACCTTCCTGATATAGAGGTTGAAGGCTGCGATGTCGAGCAAGTCACTCATACGCTTCCTAATGGCCACCCTTCGGCCCATCTCTTTAAGATCACCGTTCCAGAAGACATTTACTTTGCTGAGGCTGAGAAGTTCTCACTCCTGTTCAACCATCCTAGTGTGGAAGGAGTGTATGAGAAGCAAGTGCCATTGAATATGCGGGCCGTTCTCCAACTAGGTAACCTTTGCACAATCGATGAGAGCCAACCTGGCGTGTTGGGCAAAGGGCTAGAGGAAGGATTTGACCTTTCAGGGTTAATGCGGCCGCTCAAGCCAAAGGCATATCTTGATTCAAATCCTCTAGCTTATATCTATATATCCCATATCACAGCAGGGGAGCGACAAATATTTGGTCTCTTCTCTACAACAAGCGATCAGGCGCACGTGATCATCTTACAAAAGAGCAAGGATGCCAACTCAGAGCTACCCAACGTTACCAAAATCTACAGCGAACTGCGCTCGCGAAGATTGCAAGAAGATCAGGAAAGCAATTGGCAAGAATGCTTTGAATACCAAGAGAAGCTGAACTTCAGAGTCACCCAAGTAACGACTCAGAGAAAAGCCCACTTGGAGATCGGCGACCTTGTCAAGAAGATGAAAAAGGACGAGTCTAAACCGATGATGCTTGTTATTCAGTCATCGCAACGCAACTTACTCGTCCATGATGTTCCTATTCTCGCAGACTTTCCCATTCTCCCTTTACGATATGATCAAGCAGACAGCTCCCTTCCGCCCCTTGGTTGGCAATCAGTTGTTGCTAAGCGACTCGTTTCTCATTATTTAAGCCTAGGCTCATGGGTTCTTCACCTCACAGCTCTTGCCAGGTATGGCGACATACCAGTTTGCAACCTGGAACGAGACGATCCTCGGTTCCTTATCGATGTTGCATATGCCCGACGGCTGCAGATGAACAATGTTGTGTTATGGTGGTCACCAGGAACAAGACCAGATCACGCTGGCTACGAACAGGACGACGTCGCCGGACCTCTCGATACCGTCGCAATGCCATCGGTTAATAATCCTGGCACCTATGCGTCTGTTTGTATCGACCTCGAGGTTCGTAATCTTGCGATTAATACGATTCTCACTTCGTCCCTTATCAATGAACTCGAAGGTGCCGACTCGATCGCCTTCAATCCCGCTTCCGATTCAGCGCCATCAGACGGCTCTGAGATGCTCCATTCAGAGTCTGCATTTGCCAATGCAGGTGTTCTAGTCCTCCGCGAGATGGTTAAGTCTTGGTGGGCCGAAGCCTGTAAAGGGAGTCCAATGGCTGATATTCTTGTCCAACACCTTGTTCGATGGGTTGAATCACCAGACTCATTCATGTACGACCGTGCTCTTCATTTCTACGTGCAGATGATGAGTCGCAAGGCCCTCCTACAACTGATGGCAGATTTCCGCCGGGTTGGGTCGCAAGTCGTCTTTGCGAATTCGAACCGCTTGCTCCTACAGACGACGAAGTCAGAAGTTGGCAATGCGTACGCTTACAGTCAATATATACTTAAAAGCATCAAGAGTAAACCACTCTTCCACTTCATCGACCTGGAAATCAAAGAATACTGGGATTATCTTGTCTGGTATGATGAGTTCAATTATGGTGGCAAAGCCTGCCAAGAGGTTGTCGAGGCTGAGGAGCAGAACCTCGAAACCATCATGTGTTGGCAGATCAAGACGTTTCTGCCTGTACGACTCCAGGACACATTCCAACACTGGGTTGTTGAATTCATTCATCTTATGCATAACATCAAACGCCCGCACAACGGAGATCCTGACTCTACACCCCGACCCACACAACTACCCTTCCGCAGTCTCACACAGAGCACCGAGGTGGATGACAAGGATAAACCCCAGGTCATACTCACCAAGACATTTGAGCGCCCGCTCAAGAAAGAGATCCAATCCCTCATCTCAACCCAGGCTCGCGAGCTCTTACACCCCGAACTAGCATCCGACTGGTCATTTCCCTTACTCCCAGGCAACAACGGGAGCCGAAACCCACATCCCCGCCTAAAGCACATGCAGTCGAAGGAGCAGAGAAGAAGCGGGGGTAGCACAGAGAACGCAGTTCTCGAGCTAGTGAAGTCTCTCATGCAGGTGCTCTCGCTAGACAAGAACATCACAACCGAGGCACGCATCCTGCGCCGAGACCTTTTAGCGCTCTTCGAGGTGCGCGAGTTCAGCCGCGACGCCGCGTTCGCGAATCCAAGCGCCTCGCTCAAGATCCCGCAGTGGAGCTGCGCAGAGTGCACGCTCGCGCGCGACTGGGACCTGTGTCGCGACGAGACCTTGCTCCCTGATGTCTCTGCGCTCGCCACGTCCGGCGATGGCGTGGTATCGGAGAACGAGATGCGCAAGGCGGCTGCCGCGAAGCGGTGGGAATGCACCTTCTGCGGCGCCGAGTTCAGTAAACTGCGCATCGAGGAGCGGTTGCTGGCTGATGTCAACTCGTGGCTTGTCGAGTGGACTACGCAGGATGTCAAGTGTGAGCGGTGTGGCAATGTTCGCCTCAATGAGTTCATGGAACATTGTACGTGCTCTGGCCCCTGGGGCGAGAGTGTCAAGAAGGAAGATGTTGTTGGAAAATTGGGCGTTTATGCTGGTGTTGCTGAGTGGTTCGGTCTCAAAATGCTGGGGGCGCTGGTCGGGGAGGTGCTGGGGAGTTTGTAATCGTCGTTTCAAGCTTTGGAGGCGTGGTGGTGATGTGTGTCTTCCCGGTTTGGCTCTGGATTACATAGGCAAGCATACGTGGGTAATTCCATGACGGCGTTGTCTTCATGATTAGTGTTGGCGTTTGGTTCGCTTGAGTAATATCTACTCATTACTTGTTGTATGTGATGCGTGCATAGATTGCATCCTATTATTTATATATACCGTAATGTTGTCAGAGTCTATATGCCGTGATATAGTGCCTTGTGTTCGTTGCCTAGTCTTAGGATGGCTTGCTCAAGATTAAAAGTTACTGGCAAACTTCCAAATATTCAGCAATAGATAGATATATTCTACATCCAGTTATTACTGCCCAACGTTAATAACATGCTATGGTTGGATAGAACACATATGGCATTTAATACCTGCAACACCCCAGAGGAAATCGTGTAACTAATTGTCAAAATCAATATTGATACGTTGAAAACAACACGTTGTGATACTAATTTCTTCAAACTATTCCTCAACTAGTCCGACCGTATTGGACTTTACTTACTATATATACTTAATAACAACCTACAAGATCGACGAAACAGTCGACCCTCACATTGTTATCACACAGCGCTCTCTTTATCAAGTTTGAATATGCTACATTAACGAGCACTCTTTCGTGTACGACCATGACCACTGGAAAACTCGGGGTCCCGTCCACTCCCCCATAGATAAGCCCGTGAGCGGAAGGTTGTTTAGTTAAAGTTCGAGGGGGAGCGGGCGCATACGTATCTGGCTTATTAACTAGTAAGTACTTACTTAGAGTTGCTAGGTAATCAACCAGATGTTGGAAACACCCCTCTTGGTCTCCGCCTTCTTGGTTTTAGTGCTAGGAAGTAAAGGCGTTTTATCATTTATTATCACAAGGGCTAGTATCTAGGGCTTGGAAGGGGTTTTCAATATTGCATACAAATGTTGAAGTGTTGGTATAGAAGCCTCAAGGACTGGAAGTTCTGGCATCCGGAAATGGAGTCCTCCATACCACATTCGCCCCACACAAGACAACTTAAGGACCTTCAAATTAGCCACACCTTAACGTTTGAACCGACCCCACAAAGACCCATTATGGCTCTACTCTGCACAAAAAGGCAGCTACACACCAGCTGGCGGCCGGCTGCCAATAAGGCGTAACACAGTCAAATGAGGTGTATCCCTAATATAGCGAAAGGTTAAATATTTTAATTAATATATTAATAGCTAAAGATATATAAGTAGGCTTATTCAAAGCATTATTCTTCAGAATATTGTTTTCGAATTATCCTTTCTCTCTAGACCGAGTTGTTAAGATATCTGCGTTCAAAGGTTGGGGTTAGAGGTATACTCAAGGTGTGTTGGTGTAGGGGAATGGTTTTGACCAATAAAATAAGAGGTACTACCTAAACTTAGCATGTAATACTTACCTAGGGACGCCTTGAGCTCACTTTCTGCTTTCTACTTTCTAATCCTCCCATTTCGGTTGTTACCACAATCACCGAAAGGTCGGAACTGAGATACGATAAAAAATGCCGGCAAAGGCGCACTCATCCGCGCGCATCTTGAAACAGTGGTATGCTACGCACTCGACTTGGCCATATCCCACTCACCAAGATAAGGAATTCCTAAGTGCCTGCACTGGATTAAGTACCAGTCAAGTCTCCCAATGGTTTATCAACGCCCGGCGTCGCGGTGGCTACGATGCTTCGGAGAACAGCCTGGACAGGGGCCGGCTCGCATCTGGAGAGTGTCGTTCGATGCCAACTGCCCCAATGTTGTCGTCTACGCCGCCTCCCGTGGCCACTCAGGTCGTTTCTGATGCATGGGCGGCTATGCCGCCTCTAGATCGCTGGCGCCACTCGCCACCAGAAGACGAGCCTGCTCCTCTTGAAGCAATCAGGTCAGCCATCCAAGGGCATTACCAGGGAGGAAGCGCGGCATCAATGCCCAACATTGGCCCTTTTCCTCTCGATCAGGCCTCGTCACGGTCAGATTCCGTGCATGCTCTTGAATTCCTCCATAGTACCGCTACCTCCAGCGGGTCTTCTAGTAATTCGTTGAGCTCCAATTATTGGAGTGACGCGGATGATGGCCCCAGTGCATTGCGGCGACAACCGCGACGGCGCAGGCAGAAGCGTCGACAGCGGCATACCGCTACTGCTGAGCTATCGGCCAAGAAGGAAAGTCAACGCATCTATCAGTGCACCTTCTGTACCGACACCTTTATGTCGAGATATGACTGGACAAGGCATGAGGCAACCCTCCATCTCCCGCTTGACAGGTGGACTTGCCTCCCTATCGGACCGAGATACGTAAAATCGGGGGAAGACGCTGCGAGATGTGCTCTTTGTGACGCTGTAGACCCTTCTGACGACCATATTCTCACTCACAACGCGGCCGTTTGCACAACTAAATCGTTGAGCGCCCGAGTATATCATAGGAAGGACCACTTGCGACAGCACATCCGCCTCGTGCACCACGCGGCAGATATGATCCCGTCGATGGACTCCTGGAAGTCTCAGCCTGTAAAAGTCATGTCTAGGTGTGGCTTCTGCGGCGAGACTTTCACGAAGTGGAGCGATCGCAATGATCATCTCGCCGACCATTTCCGAGAGGGGGCTCGAATGAGAGAATGGAAAGGCTGTCGCGGGCTAGAACCTGCTATTGCATTGCTAGTTGAGAATGCGATTCCTCCTTATTTGATAGGGGCAGAGGCTATCGATCCGGACCCCTTTAGTGCATTGCGACCGGGTTCTAAATCGTTTCCCCAGGCAAACACAACCCAGTCTTCGCCTCGAACGACTTTTGAACAACTTACAGCTCGTTTGGGCGAGTATGTCTCTACTACTATGAGTTGTGGCATTCCAGTCACCGATGAACTGTTGCGCAAAGAAGCCCGAATCATACTATACGGAGATTATGATCCCTGGAACCAGACGCCGGCCGATAATCCTCAATGGCTGACTATGTTCAAATTAGGCTACGGTTTGGCCGTTCCCGTTGTCGAGGACATCCCTTCCGTCATGTCTGTGGAAACGGCAGATGCTGGCTCTCTACACCAGCATCGAGAAGGATCACATTCAATCATGAATACACTCCCTGTTGGCATGGCACCGTTCACAATGGAGAACATGCAGCACGCCGCAGGCGACAGTGCGATATTTTTACCACGGGTATGCAGCATCAATACCGAAGGATGCGAAAATGCAACTGCGTCAAGCGTCTATATTCCTTGGTCTTGGCAGACTCCAGAGTGTTTAGCTGAATTCCGCCAGATGAGCTGTATACCTACTCCGACCACTGGGTGTTCCCAGGCGGCTCCTACCCACGATCTCAACGCTCCAGAGGAACCTGAGTGTCTTCTTTTAGACGAGAGATATCCCTTCTCAGCCCCTCTTCTTGACTCACTCGACACAGCCACTGATCCCGATGGGTGTGGCTACCTGAATTCTTTAACCGAAACATTGGGAGTCAACTCCTTCCCTTATAATGCAGAACAGTATGATGAGCTGTTTTTGGACCTGCTGTAGCCGTTTATCACACCCAATACTACAAGGTATGCCCACAATTCACACTTCCAAATGCCAGCTTACATTCCACGCAATTTCATCTGGTAATGATCTTATAAGTCCCAACGTCTCACCATTTTAGCTAGCATTTAAACAGAATATACACACGTTGTCAAGAGTGCTATAATTAATCATGTATCTTTGAACTGACTGGTTTTCAGTGTCTCATCCCTCCTTATACTACATACCGCCGATGTAGTTTCAAGTATCTACACTTGCCTTGACTTTATCCGCTGCCTCTACTGCCAGTCTAAATTCTTGGATGAGTCCGTCCGTCTCCTCCAGCCCGGCCGATACTCTGATCTGTGTCGGTTTCAAGCCATACTGTGCAGCCCAGTCCAGCCTCTTCTTATAAGCACACATGGTATAAGCAAACACGAGAGTGAACGGCGCTCCGAGATGGGGCCCTTTGTATGTGTTGAGACGGTTGTAGAAGGCTGCTGCAGACGATAGATCGTCAAACTCTACATTCAGAAGGCATCCGTAGCCGGGCGAGAACTCGTCAGTATCCCGTCGCATGAATTGCTTGTAGTATGCGCCCGATGCATTCAGGGACGGGTAGTATACTTTGCGTACGGCGCTGTGAGGGTCATCGGCACAAGATTGCAGATATTCCGCAATACTTTGCGCATTGTTATTCAATTTTAGCGTCCTAGCGAGATAATCGCGGCTATTTAGCTCAATTGTCTCAGCATCATTGATGTAGAGCTCCGGTACGTAATATTTATCGAAAAGAGGTTTCAACTTGTGATACTTCCGAGAGCTTGGGTTAAGGACCGCGGAGCCGGCAATAACGTCCGCATAGCCGTTGAAGGATTTGGTAAGTGAGGTTACAATCATATCAGCCACGCTGGATACATCGACGTTTGAAAAGCTGCCGACAGTCTCATCGATGGCGAGGATGGAGTCGTACTCATCGGCCAGCGCCCTAAGCCTTTCAAGGTTCGGTGTTGTCAAGATAGGGTTGGCCGGAAACTCGGCCCATATCGCCCTTACTGTCCGGCCTTGTTCACGTTCGTTCCGAAGGAAAGACTCTAGCGCAGACAGGTCCTCGTCTGTTCCGAGACCAAAGAATTTATAATCGTGAGCCAGCTCCTCGAAGAGCGTAAGCGTATTCATAAAAGCCATCCCGAAGAGCACCGTCGTCCCGGGTCCCAGACTGAGCATATAAGAATGGGGTTTGTAAATGGAGGCCATACCGGTGGGGAAGAAGTAGACGTCATCACTGGAAGGCTGTAGGTTTGAATCCAGGGCAGCCCGGTTCAACAGCCGGGCGATTCGCTCTCGCAGGCATTGGTGCGTCGGCCCTTCAAAGTGTGACCGCGTGCCATCGGGTTCGGTAACGCTCACCTCGCTCACCTCGCTCGCATGTAGCAAATTAGCCTCGGCAAAACGCGAAGAAATGCCGACGCCGGGAGTGCTCCAGAAGCCACCAACAGTCGGCCGGCTGTCCTGGGGGAAAATGACAGCAAAGAAGCGGTCTTTCGCAACAAATGAACGGACCCTGATCTGGTCAACGGGAACCGGCTGTTTGTCCGCGTTGACTCTCTTTTCCGAGACGGCGTACGCAATGCACTCTTCGGCCGATTGAAGTGACGAGAAAATGAGACACGACATGTCTTCCCCGGCTCCGATGTGGCGAAGAATGGCAGAGGATAGCTGTTGTTTCCGACTACATCAGCTCCGGCTGCCCAGATTTGGGATATTGGCCTCTACTTACACGAGCAATTTCATCATTCGGGCGCATTCGTGGATACACGTTCTGGAAGTTGGCGATAAAGGTGGTTGAGTCTTCGCCATATCTCTCGACATCGGCCCACGTGGGCATATGAACAGTGATGGAATGGCGGGTGGCTGGCGGCACGGCCTGGCCGAGAGCCAAGGTGATCTGGGGCGACATGATGTTCCCTTTTGACAGAAGGCCTTGTGAGATATCCCCAAGCAGGCTTAAGATGTATGGTGCACTTCGTTCCGTGGGTGGAGAAGGGAGGTTGAGATGAGACTGAGGGCGTACCAAATCCGTTTGTTATAAAGGGAGCCTAGAGGAGTTTGCCAACGATTCTATTTTATGCTACCGCCCTCATGATGACATCTGTTCTGCCCTGTCTTGCATTGTATTACAGACAGAGTACACACCTCGCCTTGGACGAGTACCGTACCTTAGGTATACGTGAGGTACATACTTAATTTTCGTGACGAGATTGAAGTCGAGATGGTACATGAATACAGGGATTGACGGGAGTTTAGACCCACATCCGCTGTCATTCAACGCCCTACCCGCGGAATAGGGCGGGTTCTCGACCCCTGAGAAGTGTGTATACCCCGCAGCACAGATCGTGTGCACTGTAGCTAGAAAATGATAGAGCATTACCTCTGCTTATTTACAATGGAAAAAAAAATAAAACACTAAATAGGATGAGGCAGATATTATCATGGGTAAGGAAATAAGACCTGAAAAAAAAAAAAAAAAAAAAAAAAAAGCTCTTATTGTTCAAGTGCATTAGCACAAAAGCAATAGCCCAAAAGCCACCTAGGTATGCTCTGCTCGAGGCTTGGCGAAGTAATACTATAATCCTTATGTCACTTCTTCTACGACTTGACAACCTCTTGCCTCTTGCAATACATCTCCGTCGCATGGTGCTTACTTGGGTATAGCCGATCCACTCGCACCGCCTACGTACTGTTAGTCAATAGAATCTAGGACATAAGCTATAATTATATAGAGGAGTCGATGAGAATAGCCATGACTTCTACAGAAAGTTCTTCGATTTTCGCCTTCTATCACCTAATACGCCACCATGGATATCTCACAATCACCAGCACCGTCAACACACAACCAGGATGAGTCTATTATGATCGAGAAGAATCATGAGACACTGGAGCAAAATGTACAAAGCCTGCTCTCAGATCAAGAATGCCGGACAGCCACCAAAACTATTAACATTATAGCTACCGTGTGTCTCACTTTCATATTGGTTGGTCTGGTAGGTAACAAACAGCTCATACCCCTTCAGTTCTCCTTCCGTAGTTGTTTTAACTTGTACCCCATTTTCTCCCTTAAGAAACCGTAGAACTAAGCATCAGCGTTTTTAAAAAGGATAGTAATATTGTGGCTACCGCCGTCCCCGCTATCACGCGTGACTTTGGGAGCATTGCCGACATTGGCTGGTATACTACCGTCTAGTTAGTACTACTTATTCCCTATCAAAGTATGGCAATGTTTAGATCTAGGATTGACCGAAAGCTTCCCCGTACAGCCGTCTAACCGCCGGCTCCTTCCAATTCCTCTTTGGAAATATCTATAGCATGTTCCCGACCAAACCCATCCTCCTCGCTAATCTAGGAGTATTCGCTACGGGGAGCCTTCTCTGTGCGCTCGCGCCTACATCGGCGGCTTTTATCTTGGGCCGTGCCGTGGTTGGACTTGCCACGGCTGGCGCGGTTGCTGGTGCTTTTGCGTACGTGTTCGCAGTCACATGTCTTGGTAATACTTGTGCCACCGCTTACCTATAGATAGAATGATCGTGCATGGCACACCGCTTCGGGAACGGCCTACCGTCGCAGGAATAGGAGGGGCAACCGAAGCCGTGGCATCCATAGGAGCGCCGCTCATTGGAGGCCTTCTCGCCGACCATCTAAGCTGGAGATGGTGCTTCTACCTCGAGCTGCCGTTGATCGCACTCACGTTCTTCATGGCGGGATTTGTTTATAGCAGTCCGCGCCACCAGAACGGAACTTCTGGCCAGCCGATGACGGAATTACGCCATCTGGACTTGCTCGGGGTGGCCCTGTTTATCCCCTGCTTGGTTACCCTTATTCTGGCTCTTCAATGGGGGGGAATCAAATACCCGTGGAGCGATTGGCGGGTTCTGCTGAATTTGACGCTTTTCCTTGTTCTGTTGGCTGCCTTTGCTTGTCTCCAACGACACCGAAAGGATAAGGCGATGCTTCCAACACGCATTCTGGTCCGGCGAAGCGTGCTTGCTGGGTTGTGCTTTAGCTTGTGTAACAATGCTGCGTTGTCCATTGTGGAATACTATGTATGTATGCTGACTCGATCTGAGCCCCCTATCTACGCTACGGCCAAAAGTAAAATTCAGCTAAAATAAGGTAGATGCCAATCTATTTCCAAGTCGTCCGTAACTCGACAGTTTTCGTGTCGGGCGTTATGGTACTCCCCATAGGCATCGGACTCGCGATTTCGGTCTTCCTAGCTGGGTTTCTCACCTCGAGATTCGGCTATTACAACCCGTTCATGATAGCTACGGGCATCCTCACTCCTTTGGCCGCCGGATTTATGACGACCCTAGAAATTAAAACCGCCGCCTGGATGTTGGTTTTGTATCAAGGCTTACTTGGTTTCGGCGTCGGCATCGGATTTCAGGGACCCCAGGTCGCCGTGCAAACAATCTTCTCTGACAACGACTCACAAATTGGTCTAGCTATTATTCAGTTCGCTCAGTCCATTGGTCCGGCTATTTTCGTCGCTGTTGCTCAGAATATATTCGTGAGCTGTCTGCTGGCAAATATCCAACAGGAATCTTCTGATGTCGACATCGCCGGTTTGGTCGATCAAGGTCTGACCATCTCTCAAAATACAAGTCAAGATATGGGGGCGATTATCTCGGGTTATACTCTTGCGCTTTCCCGGACATTCTACCTCTCCGTGGCCTTGTCTGGCTTGACCCTGGTCAGCGCCTTGGTGATGGAATGGCGGTTTGTTGAACGTAAAACAGGATAGGGATAATTGCTAGCTCTCCATAAGAACATGTTATAGACTATAGATAGGAATGGTTTTCGGCATAGGTCGATGGCGGGGTAATGGGTTTTGGCAGGAGCAAAGCGGATCGGCCCATAGTCTGACGGCCAGCGCGATACCCTTGGTAGTGGTGCTGTTATGGTGTTCTCCTAACACGCGCGCGCGGGGGGGGGGGGGGGGGGGTGGGCGGGTGGTACAGAAAAAATAGGGCGTCCCCCCAGATTAGACTAATGGTCAGAACGGCGACCAAGTTAGACAAATAAAAAAAAAAACCCAAAAAG